>VDFB02047397.1:118843243-118864679 GCA_007258455.2 Sequoia sempervirens
AAATAAAATAAAGATGATAGAAAACAAATTTATATATATATGTAGGGGTGACCGGGTAAGGGTCGAGCCAAGATGACCACTAGCAACTCCTCTCCCAACTGTTGTTATTCACCTAGATTGCAAATAAAAGGTAAAAGCATTTAGTTACTTCCTTGATCGATTAGAATGGGATGATTGCTAACTAGTTAATAAGATAGCACAAATGTTGGATCTAAGTTGATTGTGTGTTTCAAAATAGTGCACTGGATTTTGCACAAATTTACTAATAAACTATTAAGGTGATCTAGAAACCAAAGATCATTATAGTTAGGATAACTTGAAAACCAACATCCAGAGAAATTATGTACACATTATTAGCCAAAAAGAAAACCTAACATTGTTGTTATGCATTATTTCTCAGAAAACACGGTTCCATCTACATGCTTGAAAATCTTACAAAATGCGCCAACATTGCCACTTTTTGGAGGAAGAATAAAATGAATCCCACATAATCAGTGTTGAAACAACAACATGAAACAATAAAAATAGTCACTACTACAAATATGTTAGATCCCAAATCTCAAAATATTTGTAAACATATAATCTAGAAATGCAGATAAATCAGAGGCTTGAAGATGTAGTTGTAATGACAAGATAGATCCTTGTACTGTATGCAGTTAACAAACACCAGATATCAACTCATGCTCTGTGCATATACTGTATGGCTACAATAGCATGGAATGTCCCACTTGACTAACACAGCTAATAGAGGGCACCTGGAAAATAGAGGATTATTCAGAAAAAATAAAACAACAAACATAAAGCCAAATATTATCTCAGACAATAACTGAATTTTTCACTACTTTTGTCTTCAGCTAGGCATTGCCAAACCACTACAAATTAGTACCTAATTGGACCCCAATAACAGTTGTGGCATGTTACTTTCTTGCATAGGAGTGAAGCGTTGGAAGTAAAAATTTGTAATTACACCTGTGTTTAATCAAGTTTCTTTTGTCATCGGGGCTAAGGAAAGAAATCAGAGATGAGTAAATGCATGAAAAATTGTACCGTGTATTTGGCTTAATTATGATCCGCTTTGCAGGCTCAATGAGCTTCCTTAGGAAGTGTATGATAAATGTTATGGCCATAGAAACCAACCAATCAATGGATACATCCAGGCCTGGAATTTGATGGTCTATTTGACCCTTTTTTGCATTTTAGATCGTATATTACAACCTAAAAAATTATTAGATTGTATCATTTGACTTGCTATATTTTTATATAACCGTAAATATGACACTTAAAATTATTATTAAACCATACAAATTTATTGTAGGTATATATATAGAGTTTATGATAAAAATATAAATTAGTTTAGAATTGGAATAATTCTTTTTAATTTCACTTTATATTAATATATATGATTTATTATAAATATACTTATTAATAAAAAATCTCTTGAAAATAGAATCTTTTCAATATTAAATATAATTCTTTCTAATTTTTTAAAGATTTTGACATTTTTACTAATAGTTATCATTGCTTTATATAAAATATATGATTTATAATATTTATTATAAAAATATATATTAATTCAAAATCTTTTCAAAATAGAATATAATTGTTTTTTAACTTTTTGAATATTTTAACAAGATTTATTTTCTATATGAATTTAGAAACTTAACAACTTTTCACTTTTACAACAACATTTATTTTATAGCATTTTGTTTATAGTGATTCCCAACTTTGATTTTTTTGAATTTGGTTTTATTTACCTTTTACAAATAATTTATGTTTTTAGATAGATGAATTTAAGGATTAAAGTATAAAAAAAATTCAATAGCATTTATTTAAAATTTTATAGTATTTTTTCTTAGAGTGATTCCCAAGCTTTGATTTTTTTCAAGATAATACAATTTATTTTTTTAGATAGATGAATTTAGTAATTAAACTATAAAAAAATTCAATAGCATTTATTTTCTAGTATTTTTTCTTACAGTGATTCCTGAGCTTTGATTTTTTTCAAGATAATACATTTGTGTTTTATTGGTGAGCATGTTGAAATTTTAGATAATGAGTTGAATAAGGATTAAACCATTTTTTATTTCATAAAATTATTTCTTGTTAGATTTGAAATTGATATTTAAATGTGTTTTTGACAATTAATTTTTTTCATAAAACATAAAGTGACAGGCATCTAAATGAACAAACAGTCATAAAATTTTCATATGACAGATAGGGGTGGCTATCAAATTCGGGGCCTGGGTACATCCCCTTATTTGGCTAAATACGCTACGCAATGTAATAGTCAAAAGTGCTGCCCAGGCCTTTAATTCCATTCAATGAGTTGGGAGGTGAGTAGCTAGGATAAGCGACACACTATTGCCTGAGCTTAGTTATCTGCATGAGATTTGACATGGCAGTCAAGCATACTTAACGCAAGATACTCGCATTAAAAGAAATACACGAATGTGAATAACCAAAGAATGAACATTAATATTAAGAGACATTATTGATGCAATTGCTTTTGAGTATCAAACATATCCTTGCCTTCATTATTTAGGAGCAATGAAAATGTTAGATAATATGTTGTCCGTTTAAAGTTATCTGGTCGCTGGGTGCATTCATTCGGTGGGCTATGACTTGTCAATGGGGAAAATTTTAGCATTGAAGATTATAATGAATGTTATGCTAGCCTTAAAACTAATACCTTGACACAAAGCATTTAATAATAGAACCATCATATGGCATCTATGCCGATGAAATAAGTAATGGTACCATAAGAATTTAAGACTACGACCAAACAAATAAGGATGAAAGAAGGAAAGAAAAAAAACAACAAATAAATAGTCAATCATTTGTGAGCCTCGTATCATGTGTGTGGCATTGGGAAAAACTCTCACCTAAGCTCCATTCCCACCACCTATGAGAAGACATTTCTTTTGCAATTAAAAGCCATCATATAAATTTCCAAGACTTCTTAAATAAAAAGAGGGGAATATATTCCCGTAATCTTTTAAAGCAAAGATTCTATTGATTTAAATAGGAATAAATGTAAGGATAAAGACTACGTGGTACTAGGTATTGCTAAAAAAAAGCTATAGTTTTTATTTATTTATTTTCCTCCTTCCTTTCTTTATAGGAAAATAATCTTATGGTTTTAGTTTTTTTTTTAATTTCTTATTTATAAAGGAAAATAATTTTTAGTTAAAGAAAGAATGCATATTATTAAAGAACAAGTAAACGATTAAATTAATAATAAATAAATATGAAAATTTAATAGTAAGTAAATTATAAATATTCCTCATTTTGTATTTGAATTGGAAGGTTGAGATTTATTTTGAGTTTCATCAACACAGTCAAGGTATCTTAAAAAGGGTAGGGTGAACAAACATTATAATTGTTACATCAATCAATTCTTGGATTTTCATTTAACTAAGCTAATACGTTCGTGGGACTATTATCCTTGGTATCTTCACATACCTAAATATCGTACTATGACCTTTATCCTCATCACTTGAGGTGAGTGTGATGGTCTCCATTCACACCCACTTGTTTAAATACCCATCCTCACCCTCGGGCAATGTGTCAATGACATTGCTCAAGCATACCTGATGGGTGTGGTTAGTTAACATTTGAAACATATAAAATCTTGTAGCAAGAGTGGAGTATCTTTAAAAAAGAAGAAAGTTTTGCTAGTAGCATTTTTTCCCAAGTGTATATTGTGGGCATTATAGATTTAATATGCCAATCACCATCATTTTATTGGTTATCGAATAATATTGTTTGATTATTAAGTAATTAAATAAACTGTAGTAATGGTTAGACAAAGGGTCAATCTATGTTTATAAACCACCATATTATGATAAATGCTTGTTTATGCTTACTATTAAGAATTGGGTCATCTAATTATTATGTAACCCTTGAACCACAAGAATTTTGATCACAATGATGATAAGGAGTGGTCAAGAATTAAATGATATTCTTGTTATTGCTTAGGTAGTGAAAAAAAGTAACTTTGTTATTAGAAATTTATTGTGGGATAATTATTCAAATTATTATTGGAATGTTAGTATTTATTGGATAAAAAAAATCTAGTAAAAATTATGGGCATGACAAATAATTAAAACTATTTTCCAGATAACAAAAATTAGACAACATATTTGAAACAATCAACAGTACCTTATGGAAAATCAACACAGTTACAATCAATGATAACTGGATAAGGTAAAACATTTTTCTCCATTGCAAGTCATAAAGAGAGACCTACCAAAAATTTATATATATATATATATATATACATGTACATATCTATATATATACACATATTAAAATATACCCAACATATCTTAAGGAACAAAACAATAATTAGCAATGCCTATTACAACAAAACATAGAATCAACACCATTAATTATTTTATAAGTATCAACCCAAACTCCATACCCTTAACATTTTTAATGTTACATATATATATTGATATTAAAATATACCTGATATAGCCTAAGACAGAAAAAAATAATCAGTAATACCTAATGTAACCAAAGATAGAATCAACAACATTAATTATTTTATTCTTTTCCAAGAATAACCAAAAAATGAAACCCATAAATCAAACAACATTACTCTTTATAGCCACCCACATGCAGAAAGCCACAATATACGTGTACATCGCTTCCAACAGTGCTTTGCATACAAAACCCACAAAACAATACAAAAAACACTCCTTTCTCAATACAATCTCCTCAAAAATTGGAAAAAATATAGCCATTTCAATAGAACCTTCTCCAAAATGAAACAATATAGCTTACACAACACAACTATAATTGACAATGCCCAATCGATTGACTATTTTATTCCATTGAAACCATAACCACAAACCACAAGCAATAAACCAACCAACCTAATGTGACCAAACATAGAATCAACAACATTAATTATTTTATTCTCTTCCAACCATAACTAGAAAATAAAATCCATAAACCAAATACCATTGGTCTCAACATCCACCTAGATCTAGAAAGCAACAATATAGCCTACACTATATAATAAGAATCGACCAAAACTCCATAACCTTATCAATCTTAATCTTACGTATATATATATATATATATTGATATTAAAATATACACAATATACCCTAATTTAGACAACAATAATCAATAATACCTAATGCAACCAAACATACAAGCTAACATTATTAATTATTTTATAAATTATGTTCCAACCATAACCAAAATACTAAAGGCATAAATCAAACAACATTAATTTCAACAACCACCCACATCTGCAAAGCCATAATATAGAACAACATATACAATAAGAATCCACCAAAAATCTATAACCTTAACAATTTTAATGTTACATATATATATTGATACTAAAATATACCCAGTATAGCCTAAGGCAGACAAAAAAAATTAATAATAGTTAATGTAACCAAACATAGAATCAACAACATTAATTATTTTATTATGTTGGGTGAAATACATAAGTGGTTTACACTTTTGAAGAGGAAGGAAATTTGAGAAAAATGACCCCATGGCAAAAAAATTGGTTTTAGGGGTTCGCATGAACCTAGATGTTCGACCGAACCATAAAGGGGTTCGACCGAACTAGGGTTCGAGCGAACCCACTAACTATTGGGCCCACATTTCCCACCAAAAAAATAAAGGAAATGTGCATATTAGGGGGGGTTCGCATGAACTAGGGTTCGAATGAACCCTGGTTCGCTAGAACCCCTAGGGGTTCGCTAGAACCCCCTGGTTCTAGCGAACCCCCTTTTTCCCTAATTTTTTAATTTGTACACACAAAAAACCTAAAATTTTACGCTTTCAAGCTCTGGTTGGGGATGAAAATGGGGGAATATTTAGAAACCAAACTTGGAATCGAGTAGCCTTCAAAACGAGCTATCCAATGAATATAATTTTAGTATGTTTTGGTTTTATTATTTATCTATTTTTTAAGTTTTATTAAATATAGGCTTTTCATCGAAAACAAAAATCTCCTGTTCTACATCATTGGAAAAATAGAGAATTATAAAAAAAATTTAAAATATGAGTGCACCAGATATTGAAGTCCTTGATCAACAAAAAAGAAGAAGATTTCATTGTCTGATAAAAGTTATGTGTTATCACGATTCAGCTAGGTGCGAGATTGTCATTTGATTGACTTTGAAACTTGATTAAGAAAAAATATTTAATAAAACTATCTAACCAAGTGGAAGCACTAGATATGGATAAGAAATCTAAATTTGAAAGAATTGGAATTTTTATCCTTCATGGAAAAAATTATCGTTATCTGATTATTAGATCACTTTTTAAAAATGTTGTTTTTGAAAAAAACCAATTTTTGTGGAGATGGAAAAAGAAGTGCAATATGATTCCAAAAAAAATTGAAAAAAATATTTTTAGAATCTGGAACAAAATGTGACAGACTCTAGTTTACATCATCTTCAAATTCCTTACGGTTGAATAAGCTATAGGTGCCCGAATGTGAGATTGTGTTAAAAAATATAGGTGTCCGGTTAGGCCAAAAGAGTGTAAACCATATTGTGGGATCACCACATTCCAACCATATAAGCAAAAATGAAAGCCATAAATCAAACAAGATTACTTTCTATAGCCACTCGCATGCAGGAAGCCACAATACAGGCCGAGCTATACAATAACAATCCACAATAACTCCATATCCTCTACAATTTAATTTTTTTGGATACATACCCACAAAATGCAAGCATTAAACAAAAACCCTATGAAGATTCACAGTAACAAACCCATACAACAAATGCTCCTTTCTCAAGACAATCTCCCCACAAATTGAAAAAATACAAAATTTTGAACATAGAATCAACAACATTAATTTTTTTTTATTTGTTCCAACCAAAACAAAAAATGAAAGACATAAATCAAATAACATCACTTTCTACAACCACCCACATGCAAAAAGCCACAATATAAGTCAAGCTATACAATAAAAATCGACAAAAAATCCCTATTGATCATCTACAATTTAATTCCATTACAAACACAAACATTAAATACAAACCCTACGAAAGTTGACAGTAACAAACCTATACAAAAATAGTCCTTTCTCAACACAATATCCTCAAAAATTGAAAAAATGCAGACTTTCCAACAACACCTTCTCCAAAATGGAATAATATAGCTTAAGCAACAAAACTATAATCAACAACACCTTATGGAAAATCAATAAAACAATATGGGAAACATTTTTTTCTGCATACGCACCTCTTTTCGGTGATTTCAAACAAACCCCTTTACCCCAACTTTCTCCACATTGCCTTGTTTCTCAAAGCCTCCAAAAATATGCAGATAACAAAACCCATAAACAAAAGCCCACAAAAAATCACAGTATGAAGTCCATGCAAAACCACTCATAGGAAATGCAAGCCATAAATCAGACAGGGTATTTGAAACAATCAATAGTACCTTATCACAAATAAAGCAATATAACCACTAAGCACAAATCAAACAATATCGTCGAGGGGTTATTCCACATGTACCTCTTCCCACTCGCTTGAAGCAAACATCTTCTTGCCAACTTACCTACACAAAAATAGGAAAAATACTATCATGGTCAACACATTTCTTTTGCATTTCCAACCACCCTCCCTTGCAAAAAACACAAAATAACATCTGCCCACCTTCGTAGAAGCAGCACAAAACTTAATCCAGCTTGCACCCTCATAGAAGTTAACCCTCATCACTCTCGGCTCTCATGGCAGGTATAACAACATAACGACACCAAAAAATGCATCATTGAAAATTTACCAAAATTCATTTTGTTCCCTGAGGAATTAAATGGTAGATGTTATTACAATGATCCCCAATACATGCAAAGAATACAACAATTAATGTTGACATGAACTGGCGTTTAATTTCTATAGCTTTCTCTATCCACGTGGCTTGAAAAGTTCCACCCAATTCCCAAAGTAGCCAACAACCACCTCTGCCACCTTTTTTGCGGTTATCAAAAGCCAAAAAATCTAGGAGGCTGACAAAAATTATGGCCAAACTTATAACCCACCTGCCACCTTGTCCCTGGTCGCCAAAAATCTAAAATCTCGTGAGGCTAACAAAAATTCTGAACAAAGTTGACACAAATAGCCTATTGGCTAATAATTTATTTAAACTTATTTAAATAAATTATTTAAACCACTATTATTTAAATCATTATTAAATATTATTATGTTATTTGTATTTTTATTAAGAACTTGTATCTTTCTTTGAATTATTTGTATGCTCAATAAATTATTCATAATGATTTAAATTATTTAAAAAGGATTAAATAAATTATTAATATTGATTTATATAATTTCTTTGTATGCTGAATAAATTCTTAATAGTGGTTTAAATCATTTCTTAAACCACTATTAAAAATTTATTTAAATAATTTGTTGAAGTTTTTATAAAACGCGTCAAATGCAATTTAAGTGAACAGTAAACAATTTATTTAAATAAGTTTAAATATTTTTAAACTTACTTTAAGAATCATTTTAATATTAAAAAAAGTTAATCAATTTTAAATAATTTATTTAATTAAAAATGCAATATTTTAGTAAGTACTAAAATATAAAGTTAAACACTATTAAGAATTTAAATAAATTGTTTAAACCACTATTCTTATTTAAAACTAAATTCAATATTATATTAAACCATTAAATTTACATTATAAAGTTTTAAATAATTTGATATAACAATAAGTTTTTAAATAAACAATTAAATCACCTATTAAACCAATAAAGAGAGTTTATTAAATAATCGTTTAAATTTATAAAATTATTATATTATATTAAATCAAATAATAAACAAATTAGTAAATTATTTGCATATAATAGATTAAACTTTCAAATATAAATAAGACTTAAAAATATTTAAAAATGGTTTTATTTATTTTTAATTTATTGTTAAGTGTTTATTCTCTTGTTTAAGTGTTTACTATTAAACATGTGGTTAAGTGAATAAACTTATTATTTAATAAATTCTTAATATAAACCACCATAATTTAAAGAACACATATTTCAAATAGTAAATTTAATATTTGAACTTAATAAATTCTTAATATAAATTCATAATAACTTAATATAATATTTAAGTTATCTAAATTCTTATTATATTCTTAATTTTATATTTAATATTTTTAGAAAGATACAAATAATTCAATAAATTATTTAAATAAGTTTATATAACTTTTTAATAATGGTTTTAAAAAAATTCTTTAAACCACTATTAAGAATTTATGGAGCATACAAATAAATTGTATAAACCAATATTAATAATTTATTTAAACTTATTTAAATAATTTAAATCATTATGAAGAATTTATTGAGCTTACAAATAATTTAAAGAAAGACACAAGTTCTTAATAAAAATATAAATAACATAATAATTTTTAATAATGGCTTAAATAATAGTGGTTGAAATAATTTATTTAAATAAGTTTAAACAAATTGTTTAAGTAATTCATTCTTATAAATTTAACTTAAACTTACTTAAATAAATCATTTAAACTTATCTAAATAAATCATTTAAACTTATCTAAATAAATCATTTAAACTTATCTAAATAAATCATTTAAACTTATCTAAATAATTTATTTAAACTTATTTAAATAAATTATTTAAACCACTATTTACCACTTATATCACTAAATAGTAAATTTTATATCTATAAATTTAAATTATATTACTTTAGTATTAAATAAAATAATTTAAATAAGTTTAAGTTATATAAAGAATGTTATACAAGATTAATTTAATATATTAGATGTTAATTTAATATAATATATTATAAAAATATTTAATAATATAATATATTAAAAATATATTAAATTATTTAAAAGATAATATATTACATAATTTAAAATTAAAATATACAATTGTAATATTATTATTTAATATATTATACTATATATTAGATGTTATATATATTGCATATTATATTGTATATATTATAATACGATGTTAAAATTATATATTATACATTATATATGTTACATATAGTATATATATCATAACATTATAATATTTTGTTAAATTAATATTATAATATTATTTATTTGAATTTGTTACTAGATTATTTTATATTATAGCTTTTTTGGCAGAAATACCTTAAAAAGTTGCAATAAAAAGTTTATGCTTGTTGAAAATCTACCTTTATCGCTCAATTTTTTTTTGCCAATTACATTTTAGAAAAATAATTTTAGATATTTGTTTTGTTAAATATTTTGCATTTAATTTTCTTGTTTACTCTAATAATACCCAAATATTTGTTAAATAGAACATAAAAATGACCTCTCATTGGTTAAGAAATAACTTATTATCCTTCAAGTCCGCTCACCTAATCCATAACCTCAGCCCCTCCTTAATCCCTCCTTCACCACCATTGAATCCATCCCACCCCTCAATCCCTCTCCTTCCCTCAGCCCCTCAACCCTTCCATTCACCCTCTACCCCTATTAAACCGTCCTTCCCTCAATTCTTGCCCTCAACCTTAATCCCTCAATCCTCCAATCCTTAAACCCTAAACTATACCCTCTACCCTTTTACATTGGACCTCAACCTAATCCTTCCAACCATATACCCTCAAACCTACTTACCTAAACCCTCTACCTTCAGCCCTATGAAGCCCCCTTAACCCTAAATCCTTCTATGCCTACACTTGCCCTTTACATTGGACCCTCGAGCCTAGTCCTTCAGCCTATGCCCTCCAGAGCCTATGCCTAAGCCCTCTGCCCTCCCATTCCCCTTCATTCCATTCCTTCCTACCCCTCAGCCCCATTCCCTCCACCATTGTTGTCCATCCATTCATTCCCTTCCATTTATCTCTATCCTTCCACATCCACCTCCCTCCTTCCCTCTTTCCTTCAGTCCACCCTCCTATCTCTCCATCCATCCCTCCCTCTCCCCTCATGTTCCTCCCTCCACCCCTCTTTCTTGGGTCTCCACTCTCTCTCTCCCCTCTCTATCTATCTCACCCTAAGTCCCTCCACCCCCACCTCTTCCTCCCTCTGTCACTCCTCCCACACTATATTCTCTATCCAGGTCTCTCCCTCCCCAATCTCTCACTACCTATCCTCCGCCACTCTCCAGTCTCCTTCCCTACTCTCTCCACCCTCCCTCCCTCTATCCACTCCACCACCTACTTCCCCTCCATTCCATTCCACTCCTCACTTCCACCCCCTCTACCTCTCTCCAAACTCTCTCTCACTCTCCTCCTCCCACCCTACCTAGACTACTCTAGATCTCTCTCTCTCTCCCTCTCTCTCTCTTAAAATTCTCCCTCCGTCTAAATACATACATAAATACATAGATACAAGCATAATACATATGCACATACAATCCTACATACGTACAAGCATACATGTACATGTGTAGATGCAATCTTACATACATATAGGCATACATGCAATATACATGCATTGATACATACATGCATGCATACATACATACATACATACATGACATACAAGCATACATGTACATAGAAACATACAAATATATAAACATACATTCAATAGAGTAGAATTTAACATAAAGCAAGACATAACGTGAGTGTGTTATATTGCGCTCGCATTATGTCTTGCTAGACATGTTCCCCACAAACGTAAAAAACTATGTCAAAACTGAGATATAACGTGGGTGTGTTATAACACGTGCACATTATACCTTTCTTTGGGAATCCCTGAGCCTTGGGATTGGTATTTTCCTTGGAATACCAACCCAAAGGCTTGGAGGGAATTCCCAATGACCAGAGACGTGTTTTTACAAATTCTACAATATTTCACATAATCGGGTTTGTGCTTACTGTCAAGATTGCATGTGGTTCAATATAAAAAAAATCAAACATCTGGGTAATGTTAGGTCTCTCTTAGCTATCCAATAATGTAATTCTTTTCACTTTCTGACAATGGTAAGACTTTCATCCATAATTTCTTTTGTTTGTGTCTTTTTGTTTTACAAAAAGTAGTGTTTGGTGTTTTTTTCATTATAAATTAACCGTTCATCAAAATTTTGAATAAATTACGTTTTTAGAAACAAGACTCCATTCTACAATTTTTTTTAAAAATAAAATAAATAAAATCAATTAGTTTAGAAAATTTGTAGGGGTAGAACGAGTAAAATTATGTTTTTCAGGAAGTGTCCACTTCAAAAATTAGTAAAAAGTTAAATATTCATTAAAAAATTATCAGAAAAATTATGCATCAATTGCATACTATTAGCTAACTTCTGACGATAGCAATTTTAAAAATACTAAAAAAAACTTCACCATGCTTGGGTCGTACAAGAGTTGCTATGTTATGTGTTTCAAACAAAAACAACAACAATTTATGTACGTCCCTCATTTGAACCCCTTAATCTCAACCATTTTCAAAATAAATTAGTAGTTTAGAAAGTAGACTCAGAGCATTTTGATCCTTATTTTTGTTCTATCTCAAAATTTTGAGTGTAACTATCCTTAATTTCATGTCCAAAGTCAATATTTCCTTATTTCAGAAGAAAAAAAAGTGACCACTTAAGACCCCTTTTTGAGAACCATCTTCATGCACTTTCTCTGGATCCCTTTCTAAAAAATGGGATTTCTTTTAGCTTCAATATATTGAGCCTAAATTCTAAACGGGATCTCATTTTAAAAAAAATAGGATCCCCTTTTTTTTTAAAATGGGATCCTACATTTTAAAAAATTGAGATCTTGTTTTTAAAATTTTTCATTTTTGGAAAAAATAGGATCTCATTTTGAAAATTTTCCAAAAAATGGGAAGTTCAAATGGAAATTTTTCAAAACAGGATCATTTTGAAAACTTTCAATTTTTGAAAAATTTCCATTTTTGACAATTTTTCAAAACAAGATCCCGTTTTTTAAAATATGAATTTTTGGTCAGGATTAGAAAATAGATTGGGGGCCCGAACCTAAGTTTTGGACCTGGTTTGACCTGCAACTTGAAGGTCATGCCAATGTCACAGGAAAATAGTGACTTTCGACATATGTCTGAAGACCTATTTTGCAGAATTTTTTGACAAAATTAAAATCCATTATAGATGAGATAGCACAGATTCCAAATATATAATGTTTTTTACAATTTGATTTTTTTCTTCTATTTTTCAATTAATTTATGATGAAACTAGTCCATAAACTTGAATTATCAAGGTTTTTTAGTATTTTAATAACTTTTTATTAAAATATTTTTTTGTAAAATGAATTGCACCAAAACGTACTTCAGACAATTCTTTTCAATTTAAAAAAAATTAAAAAATGATAAGTTTAGGTCATCTTATGCGTGATGTACACAAAGATTTTTCAAAACAACAAATATGACCAATAAAAATTTAACAAAAAAATATTCAATAAAAAATTACAAAAATGTGCTTCAGTGAGTTATGAATCTTTTCCCAAAAGGAATTAGAAAAATATGATTATTTAGGTCAAAATATGGAAGACGTACATGTGCATGGTATGGTAAAAAAAAGTGACTTTTAAACAATGGTTTTTAGAAATGCCTATTGAAAATCAATTTTTATCGTCTGGGTATTCAAATAAATTCCATATTTGGAAACTAGAATTTGCGTACTACATTTTATGATCAATGACTTTTTTTAAGATTTTGTCTCTAAGTGCTTCAAATTTTAAGGTCAAATGTGACAAATTCTAAAAATTAGGTAAAACACTTCCACTTTTTGGCCAAAAAGTGGACTCAACTTCTTGCACACACCTAGATTTGGATGCCCTGTAAATTTGGACCAAATAAAGTTGTAACTATCTATTTTGAATTAATATAAGTTAATCTTACAAATTTTAAAAAAGGACAAAACATTAATTAACAATGTTGAAAACATTGCTTACCCAATTTCAGGTGAAACAAAGGGCTACTATGTTGTTATACCTTCTTGGGAAAGTAAATTTAATTCACTTCAAACCTACAATCAAAGAAGAACTTCTACATTCTAATCAACTCATTGCATTGTCACTCATCAACTAGAATTGGAATTGATGCTCTCTGGTAATGTACAAACTATATTATATAAAATATCACTACGAAAATGAGTTTGATTGGAAACTCCAATAGTAAGGTACTTTTTACTGTTTGTTGAATCGAGCTAGAAAATGACCATATAATGGATTGTCATGTTTTGAAAGATTCTTAATCCTATTCAACATGACCATTTAATGTGTGTTCTACCATGACGTATTATGTCAAACAATAGATATACTTTTCCCATGCTTCTACATTTTTGTACGTATTTCTCTCAAAGGTGGTCACAAATATGCGAGATTATGATCTCTCCACTCTTTAACACTAAGAGATTCACAAAATCTGTTTGAAATCCCCCATTTTGCACAATAAAATTTATTTTGTGCCTATAATGAAAAAGTTGCATGCCATGAGATAAAATTTCTTTAAGAGATTTTGTCAAACAATATGTGCCTTGTCTATGATTCCACCTTTTAAGTTTCAGATATTATCATATTGTAGTTAATTTTTGCAAATATGATTGATTATCATATTAAAGCATAGATTTTTTTAGTTTATAGATTAATTCATGGATTGAAAATTTGTTTACTAATTATTTTCTATTTGTGAACAAGTTAGAATTTTGATAGCTATCAATATTTTCACTATAATAAGTTCTAGGAGTATATGAGTTGATTTTTTCCCACGTTTATTTTTAAGGCAAGCATGATATATTAATTAGAAAAATTAGATTTAATATAACATATATACTTCATTTTTTATATTTTTATCCCAAATGTTGAAGAAAATAATTTTATAGTCTTCTAAATTGACATTTATTTGTGTGTAATCTCGTTCAATCAACTGAAATAGAAAATCTTGCAAAATATATTTTTGATAATTGTATTAAGATTGTTGAGAAAATTAAAATAACAAGATCAAGTACAACTAGTATTCAAAAGGGTGTACTCTTCATATTATGAATTAGATGTATTTTCTATTCTCTAAGACAATTGTACTACAAATGAATGTTTTAAAGGCAATGTTCCTCCTTTATAGATTATTTTTCTAAACAAGAACAACCATCAATGGTTCTTATTCCTAAAATAGAAAAATGCAACCATAATACATTATTTTTGTTTATAATTGTTTAAGCTATTTTAAAAAAATTTCCTCTTGATCATAATATTTTTGTTTTATATTTTTTAAGGTGTATTTTAATTTTTTATGTAATATTTTAAAATTTAAAGCAAAGTAGATGGATAAATTTAATTATAATGCCCAACAATATTCAATATTTTCTTATTGCTATGGTCAACTTAAATATATAAGTAACAAATTTAAAATCTAATTTTAAATAATAAAACTTAAAATTTTATCATTATAATTTTAAAAATAACTATGGTGCCTTGAAGATTTCAGCTGTGGTAAAAGCCTCCAAAATCTCACTTATCACATAAAAGACAAGATAAATATTGATTTGACAACTAATATTGATTTGACAACTAGATGAAAACATTCTATTTTCATTTACAATATTTTTTGTCAATTTGATGGCAACTTTCTTTTTTCATTTTAATACGTAATTTCTTTAGGAAAAAATCTAGATTTGTTTAAGTTTTTTTCATTCCATTAATAACTACTTATTATTAATTGTTTATCCAACAAACACATACTTTCTAACATATTGAGATACATATAGTTTTCTATTAGCCTAATCCTTGAACCTCCTTTCTAAAGATGCAAGTGCTAGTATTTATTTATAAGGATAAGATTTTAAAAAATATATAAAAGTTACTACCCATAAAAGAAAGTTTCTAAAATTTAGAAAATTAACTATGAAAAAACTTTCCTAAATTTACTATTGAATACAAAAGTAAGTTGCTAAATTAGTATAATTAAAATTACAAATTATTGAAAAATTTTAGAAAACAAAAATATTCTTTGATATCATTGTAAAGGTTTTTTAATAATAGAAATAAAATTATAAAAAAAATGAAAACTATTGTTCTTTTTAAAACTTTCCAATTAATACACTTTAAAAGAAAATTCAATAAAAAGGAAATATCCTAAATTTATTATTACACAATTTTAAAAAAAAAAAAATGTATGTAGAAGGATTTCTCTTGACTTATTTTATATATATTAGTAAAATAATATATATATGCTAAACTATAGGAATCCCATCTCCATCCCATACCCCCTAAATAAATTGTAGTGTTGCATAAGATTAATTTTAGGTGGTTTTGTAAACCGGTTTTCAAAAGATTCTTAAGCCTATTCAACATGACCATTTAATGTGTGTTCTACCATGACTATTATGTCAAACAGTAGATATACTTTTCCCATGCTTCTACACTTTTACACATAATTCTCTCAAAGGTCCAGTCAAAAATACGCAAGATTATGATCTCTCCACTCTTTAAGACTAAGAGATTCACAAAATCTGCTTGAAATCCTCCATTTTGCACAATAAAATTTATTTTGTTGCTATAATGAAAAAGTTGCATGCCATAAGATCAAATCTTTTCCCATTCTTCTACATTTTTGCACATATTTCTCTCAAAGGTCCAGTCACAAATACACAAGATTATGATCTCTCCACTCTTTAACACTAAGAGATTCACAAAATCTATTTGAAATCCTCCATTTTGCACAATAAAATTTATTTTGTTGCTATAATGAAAAAGTTGCATGCCATGAGATCAAATTTCCTTAAGAGATTTTGTTAAACAGTATGTGCCTTGTCTATGATTCCACCTTTTAAGTTTCAAATATTATCATATTATAGTTAATTTCTACAAATATGATTGATTATCATATTAAAGCATAGATTATTTTTAGTTTATAGATTACGTCATGGATTGAAAATTTGTTTACTAATTATTTTCTATTTGTGAACAAGTTAGAATTTTGATAGGTATGAATATTTTCACTATAATAAGTTCTAGGAGTATATGAGTTGATTTTTCCCATGTTCATTTTTAAGGAAAACATGATATATTAACTAGAAAAATTAGATTTATTGTAATGTATATACTTCATTTTTTATATTTTTATTCCAAATGTTGAAGAAAATAATTTTATAGTCTTCTAAATTGACATTTATTTGGGTGTTTTCTCTTTGAGATAATGACCAATCTCATTCAATCAACTAAAATTGAAAATCTTGCAAAATATATTTTTGATAATTGAATTAATATTGTTGAGAAAATTAAAGTAACAAGATCACCAATGCAACTAGTATTCAAGAGGGTGTACTCTTCATATTATGAATTAGTTGTATTTTCTATTCTCTAAGGCAATTGCACTACGAATGAATATTTTAAAGAAGGCAATGTTCCTCCTTTATAGATTATTTTTCTAAACAACAACAACCATCAATGGTTCTTATGCTTAAAATAGAAAAATGCAGCATAATACATTATTTTTGTTAATAATTGTTTAAGCTATTTTAAAAAGTTTTCTATTCCTGTTGATCATAATATTTTTGTTTTATATTTTTTAAGGTGTATTTTAATTTTTTTGTGTAATATTTTAAAATTTAAAGCAAAGTAGATGGATAAATTTAATTATAATGCACAACAATATTCAATCTTTTCTTATTGCTATGGTCAACTTATATATATAAGTAACAAATTTAAAATCTATTTTTAAATAATAAAACTTAAAATTTGATAATTATAATTTTAAAAATTTAAACTATGGTGCCTTGAAGATTTCAGTTGTCATTTAATGGTAACCCAGTTGTGGTAAAGCCTCCAAAATATCAGGTAAAAGCCTCTAAAATCTAGCTTATCACATAAAAGACAAGATAAATATTGATTTGACAACTCGGTGAAAACATTCTATTTTCATTTACAATATTTTTTGTCAATTTGATGGTAACTTTCTTTTTTCATTTTAATACTTAATTTCTTTTAGGAAAAAATCTAAATTTGTTTAAATTTATTTCATTCCATTAATAACTACTTATTATTAATTGTTTATCTAACAAACACATACTTTCTAAAATATTAAGGTACATATAGTTTTCTATCAACGTAATCCTCTCATAAAAGAAAGTTTCTATAGAAAATTAACTATAGATCGCCTCTATTATCGGAGGATTGAGGGTGGAATAAATAAAATGGAGGTAAACATCCTTATCAAGACGCGTACATGCATTCGTCAGTTGAAACATTTATCTATAAATCATGCTCACAAATCTTGTACAAGCACACAGTTGTGTAAAAGTAATTAGAATTCCATTTCCTTGTAGCCATTTAAGCAAAAATGGTAAGACCATGGCCAACACATGTGATGATGATAGCAGTGGTGTTAGAGTTAGTTTGCTTTATCCCCATCATGGTGTACTCCTCCTCTTCTTACAGAGTGTATAGTGATGGTAATACAGAGGAGCTCAGTGGTTTTAGGGTTAACATGAGGCACATAGACGATCATGAGAGCTCCTTGATAAAGCGTTCACAATCTGCTGTGGAGAGAAGTAAGAGGCGAGCTGGAAGCATAGCAGAAGTAGTGAGGCAAAAGCAGTCAGATGAATTCCAAACGCCGGTTCATGTGGGCAATGGAGAATTTCTAATAGAGGTAGGATATGGAAGCCCAGGGGAGCTGTCCCAGGGCGTGCTGGACACGGGGAGTGATCTGATATGGACGCAATGCCAGCCATGCACGAAATGCTACGAACAATCTGTCCCAATCTACGACCCCAACAAATCATCTACGTTCACCAAGGTGGGCTGCAACGATTCCTTCTGCACCAACGCCTTGGGACCTGGGCAACCAGGCTGCAGTTCCTCTAAGGATTGTCAGTATGAGTTTTCTTATATAGGTGGCATTTCCACCAAAGGCTATCTCATCTACGACACATTGACATTGGGGAAGGATACTAAGGTTTCTAATGTGAGCTTTGGATGTTCGACTGAAAACACTGTCACATCAACATTCACAGACAAAGTGTCAGGCGTTGTGGGAATGGGCAGAGGCCCCCTCTCGCTCGTCTCACAGTTGGGCTCCAAGGTGGGCAAGAGATTCTCCCACTGTTTCTTGTCCTTCGCTAAATACTTCGGTGGAGCTGACAAAACCAGTCCTCTCCTCTTCGGCCAACTTGCTAAGTTGAGCGGAGAGGCCAGAGTCCAGACGATTAGCTTCATTAAGAATGATCGGCTGGCGCTCTTCTATTACGTTCCTCTGACAGGAATAACTGTGGGAGGGAAAGCTGTGAGTATTCCTGCGGGGACTTTTGATGTGAAGAACAATGGAAGTGGGGGGGTGATTATTGACAGTGGAACGTCGCTTACCCAGCTTGCAGAGGCCGCTTATACTCCTTTGGCGGATGCCATTAAGTCGGGGATAAGTCAAAAGCCTGTTGATGGGTCCTCTGTTGGCCTCGATCTCTGCTATGCTGTGAAGGCAGGCTCTGGGTCGCTTGAAGTTCCCTCGCTTGCTTTCAATTTTGAGGGTGGGGTGACATATGAGTTTCCCACGGAGAACTACTTTCAACAGGCAAGCGACCAGCTGTTCTGCCTTGTTATCATCCCACTTCCGTCGGATCAGAACTCTTCTCCTTCAATATTGGGTAACATTGCGCAGCAGAACTTCCACGTCTTGTATGACGTTGATGCCGACACTCTCTCCTTCCAACCTGCAGCCTGTGATTCGCTCTAGAAAACCAGGTTGCTGTTTTCTTTCATCTCATACCGAATATGGCACCGCACTCATACTACATTGTTGTATAAAATAAAATGACTTTCCTTTGGAAAGCTTAAATTCTATTATATATAGGCTATGAAATATCAAACAATTTCTTACATGATCAGTGTTTCCTACTTAGCTTTTATCCTTGCTACCATGCAGGGTTATATTTACAGATTCTATTTAGTAGTTTTTTTTTCTAGATTGTAGGAATGGCGTAGCGTTCTGTAAACTGCACTGTGTTTGATAAACTTTTTCATGTGACTGGTGACAACAACACTCCTTCCATTACCACGGGAAGATGATCTTGTGACTTCTTAGTATCATAGTTCTCCTCATTGACCCAAGATAATACATGTATCAACTAACATCACAAACAAATAATAGAATGTAATTTTTTAATAGTTTTTTTATGGTAAAGACTTCAAAAAGATTATATAAAGATTTTCAAAGAATAATAATTGTCACATAAGATAATAAAAAAGAAGAAGAATGAAAGATGTCTCCCGCAGGTCTACCACCACCAAGAATCAATAATCCTAACAAAAGTCAAGAAAGATTTATAAAGGTCAACCCTTGTCATTTTGAAGATGAAAAAATAGAGTAGTTTAATGAAGGGATAGAAAACCTCAATAAAACAAATTCCATTCTTAGGACTTTGACACCTATTTAGTTAAGGAATCAACAATCGCATTCCCTAAATTTATTAAGATGAAATATAAAATTTAAATTCATAAAAAAAAAAAATTGTTTATATTGAAATAAATATAAAATAATTATTTCTTTTAATATTTAGAAACATAAATATTTCATAGAAATTATAATAATTAAATAATTATATAAAACACAAGTTATAGATGAATTTGATGGGTACTTAACTATTATATTTGTTAAAAAAATTTCTTTTTTCATAATACTATAACAATTGAACACAAAAAATAGACTTAATTTTATATTGACATTAAAATACCTTTGTTAGACTAAAAATTTAATATAATTCTGAACCAAAAATATTTGTGAATTCAATGTGGTACAATCGTACAAGGGACACAAAGTCTCCAATACTAATCCCTCACTATCTTTAACAAGAATATATATAATTAAAAAAAAAATAGTTGACTTGTTTTATCAATTTATTTCTTAAAAATCAACTTAATTAATATAATATAGTTGAAATATTTTATTTATCAAGGATTATTTTAATAATATAATAATATTTATTATATATATTGAATTGATATCTATTATCAAATAAGTAATGAATATATAATTAGACTACACATCAATATACTTTTAAGTTTTTTTCCACATACAATTTGGTAAGTATATTTAAGCAAAGATTTTTAAAGGGTGTTATAATCTTTAATAAAGTTAGTAGAGAGAAAGCAAAAGTTAACAAAAAAGTAATAAAAAACAATAAAAAATAATAAATTCCAATAAAAATAATTGAAAAATAATTAAAGGACATATGAAGAGGCAATAGGCCTACATATAAATAAATCATTAAGACTTTATTCAACATCCCAATCCTCTTCTACATTTCTCTTCCCAATAACTAAATTCAAATCAATCAAGCATTTCATAAATTACCCTAATAGGGGAAAGAATCCAACACTTGACCATCTTCTAATGATAATGATAGAATTTGTTGATTTAATGCCCAATATTTATAATAATATAGAACTAAAAGTTATGAATTTAAAGTTGTTAGTTTTGATCTTAGTACTCATAATTGAATGAAATATAAATTCCTTAGATCTAAAAAAATGAATAATATGATGTCACATTAATAGA
>VDFB02047397.1:118864779-118986487 GCA_007258455.2 Sequoia sempervirens
TATGAAAATTGCATTCTAAAGACCATTTTCATACATTTACAAGGGAAAAACTGACCTAGGGCATCAGATAACTTTTGCAAACATCCATATTTTTCTCTAAAAAAAATTTCAACATGTAGAAGGGCCCTAAAACTAACATTCCACCAATTTTTACATTTTTCCCATGGTGGAAATGGGAATTATGCCCATTTTGGTGACCAAACCCTTCTTTGGTAGGTTTTAGACCCACTTTCACTAAAATTGATGTAACTTGCTTAATTGTAATGAAATCAAGCCAAATCACCACCAAAATGAAGCTATCTTTTCCCTCTATCAAACCATGAATATTTGGAGGCCGTACGGTTATGTATCAGTCTGTACCAAACAAAAGAACAGTAAAAAATGCTGCAAAAACAAAAATTTATCTTTATTAAATGCTTCAAAACTTCAAAAATACTAACAACAACCTAGCCTCAACCCAAGGGAGGCTTTTTAAACATTCTCCCACCTTCCCCAATTTCCCTCAACTAATTTTTTAAAATAAGGAACCATTGGTTAGTGAAATTACATCATTATGGTGAAATTACACCAACTTACAACATGACAATTTTACAATTTTGGAGCAACTTTCAATCCTAAAGACCCATGACCTCAAAAACCATTCAAATAACCTTGAAATAGACTTATTACATTTTCAAGACCCCAAAACTTGCACACTTACAGAAAAATTGATGTATTTTCCTTCAAAGGCTACAAAAGAAACTTTTAGTGCAAGATTGCATTGTTGCACATTTTGACTCAAAACTCAAAAACTCAACCTAGAACCTATCCAATGGTCTTATTAAACCTTATTGAAGATGAAAAACACTCAAAAGACTCAAAAATACTCTTTCTAACCTATTTAAACTATTTTGGTTTTCATGTCTATTTCTAAATTACCTCATTAGTAAAGCTACCTCATCACCTATGTTGTCTATTTATGAAGTCTTGAATGACATATATTTAATTTATTTTAATGGATACATTTTTGAGGAACTAATATTCATCTCATTACCATGCTACAAGGAAAATTATCTTCCATACCGAAGAAATGAACAGACGAAGAGTATGAAACCTTCAAAGAATAGGAGAGAGAATAGGTAGCGACATATCGTGAAAAGAAGAAATTGGAAACAATTAACGAAAACAAGCCAATTGAAGAGGAACCTCAACTATCAAAAAGAGAAAAGAAATTGGCAGCACAAAGGGCATGAATGCAAAATAAATTTGGTGTAGGGGCACCAAGGTTATTGAGAAAATTTGGTTCATGGAATTCTTTTAAGTTAGTAAATTGTGTTTTGAGTAAATTTTCAATTGAATAAGGTCATATTACACAGTCAATTGATTTATAATGTAATAAGTCATATCATTTACAATCTCAATAGTTAGGCATGATTGGAAATATGTAGAATCATTTGTAAAGGATAGATTTAAAGCCTCTTGAAGGCTCAGACACAATGTAATTTTGATGTAGGAACACCTAGTCTCCTAGTTGCAAAATTTCACTTTTTGAAGGTTGATAGGTGGTCAATAGATTAGATTAATGAATTTGGTTGTAAATGTACAATAATGAGGTCTAAGAGTTTGATATACCATTTAGAGAGCTTGGTTTTCATGGAGTTCCTTTCAAAGCCTCTTCCTTTATTGTTCCTATGGTAAACTATTTGATAGAGTTGGTGGAATTACCTTTCTTAGTAATCACTATTAGTGAGATTGAGATTGTTAACCTTGAGAGAGTATGACTTGGGAAAAAGGCATTTGATATGGCTATTATTTGCAAATAATTCAAGTGGGATGTACTCTGCATTGATGCCATTCCTCAATCTCCACTTGATGACATCAAGGAATGGTTGAACTCCATGGAAATAAAGTATTATGAAAGCATAATGAACTTGAACTGGTGGCCAATTTATTGAAGATGGTGGTTGGGAATTTTTGAATATGGAAGCTAGTGATTCTAATTTTGATAATTCAGAAGAGTCAGAACAAGGAGATATGAACCCTCTGATGTAGAAGAGGAATTAGAATCATATTTCATGTAGCCACCATCAAGAGTGTTACAAGACATAAAGATGGAGGGAATTTTTATATAAGTATAATTTCAATGTTGCAGGTATTGGCTTTAATACCAACTACAATGGAAACATTGAAATTACCTAGTAGTATTTATGTTGAGGAAATTTCCTTTAGATGAAAGGATTCAAAGCATATCAACCATGTGGTGCAAATGATAAATCCCAGAGACAAACTGTAGCAATGAAAGAGTCTAAAAAGGTAGAGAGAGCTACACTGGCAACTTAGGAGAAATTTCAACTTTCAAAAACAAAGTCAATTAGGCTAGTAGACGTTTGGATCGGGCCAACATTTGGTGTAAAAGGAAGAAAGATGACTGGAAATCTGAAGGCCCACCATACTATATTTTGGTATTCAACCATAAGAGTAGATTATAGAGTTGATATCATGTATCAAAACGTGACACATGCATTCTTCCAACCAGTGGAGAAGGAGATGATTACTTTGCTTAATTTTCATTTGCATAAGTATATCAAGGAATGGGAACCAAGAAGACCAAGGATGTCCAATTTTATGTGGAGTTAATGGATGTGGTCCAAACTTTAGAATGGACAAGAAGGTTATCTTGTTTTTACTGTTGTTGCCTACTTTCACAGTGTTCTTTGATTGAAGGGTTTCATGATGTAATTTGACCCATTCCACCTTTTGTGCCTATTGTAACTTGTGGAATGGGTCCTCTAACTTGTAAAATGCATGCCTAACCTATTTAGAATGTTGTGGAGTCAAGGTTGGGTGTTTGGGATGATGTTCTAGGGTTGTAGCAGGGTATTTTCATGATGAAAATGAGGGTTTCAAGTGGTATTTTGATAAAATATGGGAAGGATTGTCCATGTAATGTATTATTCACCATGTTCAATTTTTGGTAAGTGTGTTTGGTTCTTTGTTTTGGTATGGCAGGTGCAGGAGATAGGAGTTCCATTAAAACCCCAAGTATTTTGCTTGAAATAGAGGGTTTGGTGTATTAGGGGTCTAAAGGTCTTGGACTTGGAAACAAATCATGGAATTGGAGGTTTTGACACATAACATACTGTTGTTTGAGGAGTTTGAGTGAAGATCTAGTGTTTAAAAGGTTGTCTCTTTGTAAATAGGACTAATTTAGTAGCCTTTATGCAAGGTGGTCTATTGGATCTTAATGATGGTACAAAGAAACATGGTATGATCTATTGGGAATTTTTCTTAGGGTTTGTGTTAAAGTTTGATTGATTTTTTTTTGGCCATTGGATGACCTTCTCTAAAAGATAAGCCCATTTGATGAGTTTTGGAGACTATAATTTAGGTAAGGATTTATCGAAAACCCATACTTGAAACCTTCCCACAACCAACCAAAGCCCAAAACACCTTCAAAAAGTTATACACAAGCTTAAAATTTCAAGATATATTGTTGTCCCCAAATATTTCTTCAAACCATGCAGTAAATCACCATTATCCACTCAAAAATGTGTCATTTGACATCTAGGGCATCACCTAAAAACCCTCTATTTGCCTCCCTTGCACACAAAATTTTTCACACATGTTTAATAAACATAATTAATCCTTTCCATCAAGTTATAGAATCATACAGTGGGTGAAAGGCTTAATATGACATTTTAATGCACTCAAAACACTTAACAGGGTATACAAACCGACCCTCAGTAATTGGCTTCTGGAATGCACAAAATCACTTGAAATCCAACCAAACCAAAACTAAAACGAAGTTAAGTCTGTTTCCCACCAAATTCCATCAAAAAGAGAGCACAATCACCCTGTACGAAACCATACAGTTCAATAAAACATCAAATCTCAAAGTGCAAAATGGTAGCAATATTTGACGGGGTATTACTTGGATACCATGGTGCTTACGAAATCTTCATCTGAACCTATCGGATCACGTTGGGACCCTCTACAATAACCTCTCTCAGTTTTTGTTATCTCAAAGTGGCTTTCCTGTGGTTTCCAATTTTCAATTGATGGAAAAAGTGTCAAATGGAAGCAGTGGAAAGTTTCAAAGTGGTGCAACTCGTGTGACCAAACGGACTATTCGAACACTTTCAAATAGGTATTTTTATGCTAAGCGTTGTCCTCTTTCACACCCAAACAGCGGAATCACTTCAAGCTACGTTCAACCGGATCAATCCCTTAAAGGTCTAAAGTGCAAAATGGCTGCAAACTTCAGTATGATGCTACTTAGATACCATGATTTTTAGAAAATTATCATCTAATCCTATGGGATTGTGTTGGGTTCCTCTATAATAACCACTCTTATTTTTTGTTATCTCAGAGTGGTTTTCTTGTGGTGTCTAGTTTTCAGTTTTTGGAAAAAGTGTCAAATGGAAGCAGTGGAAAGTTGCAAAGTGGTGTAACTTTCATTCTGCAACTCATGTGACCAAACAAACTATTCCAATGTATCCAGATAGGTATTTTTACACTAGGAATTGTCCTCTTTCACACCCAAACATGCATAATCACTTTGAGCTACATTCAACCGGATCGATCCCTTAAGGGTCCAAATTATAAAATGGCTGCAAACTTCAGCATGTTGTTACTCAAATACCATGATGCTTAGAAACTTCTCGTCTGATCCAATGGGATCGTGTTGGGCCCCTATTCAATAACCTCTCTCAGTTTTTGTTATTTCAGAGTGGTTTTCCTATGGTGTCTAGCTTTCAGTTGATGGAAAAAGTGTCAAATGCAAGTAGTGGAAAGTTGTAAAGTGGTGCAACTTTCATTCTGCAACTCGTGTGACCAAATGAACTATTCCAATGCATCAGAATAGGTATTTTTATGCTACGCATGGTCATATTTCATTCCTAAATATGTGTAATCACTCTGAGCTATGTTCAACTAGATTGATTCCTTAAGGGTCCAAAGTGCAAAATGGTTGCAAACTTTAGCATGTTACTCGGATACCATGACACTTAGAAAATTCTCATATAATCCTATAGGATTATGTTGGGCCCCTCCATAATAACCACTCTTGGTTTTTTTATCTCAGAGTGTTTTTCCTATGGTGTCCAATTTTTAGTTGGTAGAAAAAATGTCAAATGCAAGAAGTGGAAAGTTGCAAAGTGGTGCAAATTTCATTTTGCAACTCGTGTGACCAAATGAACTGTTCCAACACATCTGAATAGGTATTTTTACACTATAAATAATCCTCTTTTTCACTCAAACATGCGGAATCACTCTGAACTATGTTCAACCGAATTGATTCCTTTAGGGTTCAAAGTATAAAATGGCTGCAAACTTCAGCATGTTGTTACTTGGATACCATGACACTTAGAAACTTCTCGTCTGATCCTATGAGATCGTGTTTGGCCCCTTTACAATAATCTCTCTTAGTTTTTGTTATCTCAAAGTGGTTTTCCCATGGTTTCCAATTTTTAATTGATGGAAAAAGTGTCAAATGCAAATAGTGGGTATATGCAGGATCATTATGGAAAAATCAGGCCCTTAAGTGGCAAAAAATTCAAAAAAAATAGAGTTAGGCAACTTGACGTTAAAATTTGTATAAGTTATCTATATTATTTTAAAAATATGTAAGAATATAATTTTTGGAAATTTGAATGTAGTTTCTAAACTACTAGGTTTGTTTAAAAAAAAAAAAATCTATTTGGTGAAATTTTGAAATTTCAATGCAATGGTACTTAAATTTCAAGGAAAAAATAAGTAGGTGTCTGTCTAACCACCCTAACCGCAATAAAATGATAATATTTTTTTAAATATTTTAGATATAAGTATAGGAATCATGCCTTGATGTGATGCATATTTTTTGTAATTTTTTTCCATATAAATAATTAATTATGAATTTTTTATTACAACTTTTTTTAAAATATAAAAAGTTGTATGTTTGACCACCTTAACTTGGTCAAAACTTCATGAAATTTATTTTTTCTTTTTTTAATCCTATATTATACACAACATAGAATGTGACACATGTTTTGGATTCAAAAAATGTGATACCATTTGAAAGCTATATATTTTTTCAATTAGCCTATCAATCAGGACTTTAGTCATAATTTGAATAGAAAATGAATAATAATTACTTATTAAATTCAAATTAAAGCATAATTTATATCATTTGAAAGCTAAGAATCTCTTTTAAAAACCCTTTTTGTTTCATCAATTTTGGGTAAAAAAATAGTCATTAGCCACATACCCATGTCATATTACCACTTTTTGGCACATCATGATCCTGCACATAACCTAGTGAAAAGTTGCAAAGTGGTGCAACTTTCATTCTACAACTCACATGACCAAACAAACTATTCCAACACGTCTGAATAGGTATTTTTACACTAAGAATGGTCCTCTTTCACACCTAAACACGTGGAATCGCTCTAAGCTATGTGGAATCACTCTAAGCTACGTTCAATCAGATCGATCCCTTAAGAGTTCAAAGTATAAAATGGCTACAAACTTCAACACGTTGTTACTCAGATATTGTGATTCTTAGAAACTTCCAATATAATCCTAGGGGATAATGTTGGGACCCTCTACAATAACCTCTCTCATTTTTTGTTATCTCAAAGTGGTTTTCCTGTGGCATCTAGTTTTTAGTTGATGGAAAAAGTGTCAAATGGAAGCAGTGGAAAGTTGCAAAGTGATGTAACTTTCATTCTGCAACTCGTGTAACCAAATGAACTATTCCAATGAATTTGAATAGGTATTTTTACGTTAGGAATGGTCCTCTTTCACACCCAAACATGCAGAATCGCTCTGAGCTATGTTTAACTGGATCGATCCCTTAAGAGTCCAATGTGCAAAATGGCTACAAACTTCAGCATGTTGTTACTCAGATACCATGCGACACTTAAAAAATTCTCGTCTGATCCTATGGGATTATGTTGGGCCCCTTTGCAATAAAATATCTCTAGTTTTTTATCTCAAAATAGTTTTCCTATGTTGTCTAGTTTTCAGTTGATGGAAAAAGTGTTAAATGCAAGTAGTGGAAAGTTGCAAAGTGGTGCAATTTTCATTCTGCAACTTGTGTAACCAAATGAACTATTCCAACACATTTGAATAGGTATTTTTATGCTATGAAAGGTCCTCTTTCATACCCAAACACATAGAATTTATCAAAGCTACGTTCAACCAAATCGATCCCTTAAGGGTCCAAAGTGCAAAATGGCTGCAAACTTTAGCATGGTGTTACTCAGATACCATGAGGATTAAAAACTTCTCGTCTAATTCTATGGGATCATGTTGGACCCCTTTATAATAACCTCTCTTAGTTTTTGTTATCACAAAGTGGTTTTCCCGTGGTGTCTAGTTTTTAGTTGATAGAAAAAGTGTCATATGCAAGTAGTGGAAAGTTGCAAACTGGTGCAACTTTCATTCTGCAACTCGTGTGACCAAATAAACTATTTCAACACATCTAAATAGGTATGTTTACGCTAGGAATGGTCCTCTTTTTCACTCAAACACATGGAATCGCTCTGTGCAACATTCAACCAGATCAATCCCTTAAGGGTTCAAGTGTAATATGTTGAAATAGGTTATTCAACCTATTGTTCAGGTTGTGCCTCTGTGATATGGGCCTTATGTAAGTAGGATAGGGAGTAGGAATAAGAAAATAAAATTGGTAAAGGCATTGGAAGAGATTAATAACATTTCCTTTGTTCAAAATTCAAAATTGAGGCCCCTTAAAAACAAAGCTCGAAGAGGTGAAAATAAGAAATTGCTTCAAAATAACTTAGAATAGGTTGGAAATAGGGTGAGGTTATGGATTTTGATGTGTTCAAAAGGTTTGCAAAGATAGGGGAGGTCAAAAGTATGTTATGGCATGATTCCCTACATGGGAAAACAGGGGTTTTGAATGAAAAAGAGATGTTTGAGGGAGTAAAAGTGGGTAAAGTGAAGAGGAAACATAATTTGGTGGTAAATTAAGTTTGTGTAGGCAGAATGAAGAGTGTTGGAATAGGTTTTGAGGTTTGGTTTTGGGTTTGGAGGTTCGGTTCGCCAGTTAGGACAAAAAATAATTAAGGGGGGTTTTGTTCATTTTCGGTTCATTGGTACAAAAATCATGTAAAAAAAAATATAAATATATATGTAGCCTAGAAGCATCCATTAGGATTAGAATATCATATAACATCACATAAACAACAAAACCACCATAAACTTGAATATCATTTAAAACATGCATGATAAATATTCATCTTTGAAACTTGAATTGTGGTAGCTTGATATACATAGTCTATTGATGCTAGGGTTCAATTTGTATGATTTTGAAAAAAGAAGCCAACTAAATAGAGTTATCAGCATTCTTGATAAATCATAAGAATTTTTTTAGTACACTAGCCATTTTGATGTCTTCTTGCAGTCTCAAACATTATTTTGTATCATTGTTACATTGGTCTTCAGATTGGTAGCTTAATATAGCTCCACAATACAAAATTTGGTTTGCCTATGCAGTGTAACAATGGAATTGGTAGATTTTTCTTTCAAAGAACCAAAGGGTGAGTGCACAATTGAAGTGTATAAACACATATCTTTTTGTAATATCAAGGATACTTTTTGAAACTTCCATGCATTGCTAATATAAAAGGAAAAGTCTTATACATATCCTTTGCTTAGTTGAGTTGTTCCAATCAAAGGATTAAATATATTAGAATCTTTTTATCAATCATTTCATAGAATACCAATTGAAAACATGTTTTTTTCTTTTAGATAAAGTTGTTTACTATCAATCAATTAATTTATTCAAGACAAACCATGAAGGACAACAATGATCAATGCTATGGCTAACCAATTAAGAAGTATACACGTGAATACGTCAAGAATGAACATGTGAATAAGGTAGTCACAAACACATATGCCTTGAAGTATACACAAAAATACATAGTATACACAACTTAAGACAAATTATATGCACGAATACAAGGTATATGCATGAAAATGTGTAAGTCGCAAAGTATACATTTGAACACACATAAGTCACAAAGTATACATGTATGTTGTAAAGTAAACACTTGAATACATGTAACTCATATCCATTGAACCATGAATTTATAACATGCAAATATGGACACCATCGATAAAAAAGATTTGTATTAACCAAATAGCCATGTATGCATACATCAATATATGTTGATATAAGTATAAAATATAGGTACAAAATAGCCATATAGGCTTACAAGAATGCCATATAGGGATACAATGTCAAATATATCCAATAAAAAATATGTATAAAACTGCCATGTAGGCATACAACAAAGGGCTCTGGAATCAAAAGTCATTGCTCTCCAGGCTCTCAAAATAAACTCTTGCCCTTTGTCGGTCGATCGGATGGTGATAGGTCTATAAATTGTTTCTAATGCACTCAAGGAGTGCTCCTACTACTCCTCCTACTATTGTTAAGTTCTTGGTGAAGTTTTAACTGTTACAATACGAAGTAAAGACATTAATATATAGAAATTACATTATAAAAAAGGATATATTTAAAAAAATAATCACTTACAGCCATCTCACGATCACTCTCCTCGAGGCTAATATTCACATGCCAATGTTGAGGCATGCAAAGGCCCTGTATAAACCATCAAAATAGAAATTAGACTACGAATCAGTAATTTGGTTTGATTTTTCACTCGAACTAACATCTATAACAACGAATGTAAATTGAAATTTAGTAATTTGCCTCATACCTCCCCTATCAGAGCCATCGATGATTGTATAGCTGATGAAACAACAATGTCCATTTCCCTCATAAGATTTGGAGGTGTTTCCACAACCAAAATCTGAAAATAAAACAAAAAAAAATTATTTAATCATAAAAAAGTTAAAATAGTGATGGAAACATCATGACTTATAGTGTATTAGATCTAATGAACAAAATTTTGAGTTTATTAAACTATATATTTATAATTATCATGCTTACTATTTTCCCTATCCATATCTTGTTCGAAAGGATGTGTTTTTAGGCTTTTACCCATAGTAGCAAGCCGCTGAATCATTTGATTAAATGCTTTCATAGACATGTACAATAATTGTGGTGGCATAGATAAGGCAGTGAACTATTTGAAAAAATGTATCAAAAGAAATTGGGTCTCGTGGTGATGGAATGCCATTACAAACAAATCCATGTCATGGCATTCCATCACCATAAGAACGCATTTCTTTTAGGAATTTTTTTAAAAATTTCATTTCCTTCTCTATGACCAGTATTATTGCTTACTATTATGCTTTGATAGATATTTTTGCAAGCATCCATAGTTTGTTGGAAAGCACCTATTTTAGGCTTTTAGCCATAGCAACAAGGAAGCACGAGTAGTTTGATAATTTGCTTTGGTGCACATGTATAAAAAATGTGGTATCATAGAAAAGGTGGTGAGAATTTTGAAGAAATGCCTTGAAGAAATGTGGTCTCATGGTGATGGAATGGAATTCCATCACCATGAGACCGCATTTCTTCGAGGAATTTTTTGAAACTACTAACTGCCTTGTCTATGTTATTGCTTACTATTATGGTTTCATATATTTTTTCAAAGCATCCATAGTTTGTCATGTAGGTGCACCTTTGCAAGCACATGCCTCCATGTGAAGAAATTGCATTACTGCTTATGTTGACTTTCTAAACAACTATATTGTAGTTGAAATTTTTTCATCTATAAACATCTAGTTATTAGTTATGGAATGTGAAATAATGCTTTGAGTTTGAATGATGTGCAATACAACATAACCAACGATACAAATATAAACTACACAAATCTATTAAGTACAATTCATCAGTTAAACTCTTTATTCTATTACCTATGTGAAGGTTTGAGTAAATCCACTGGCACTGGGAGGTGTTCCCTCGAAACCTCCAATATTACCTTGTTCAACATCCAAAATCACATATTAAAATGCCATTCAGAAAACAATGCTATTAATATGTAATAAATTTATAATTGTTTACTAGTTACATACCCCACTGATAGGTGTACTACAAAAATAAGTAGGTGGAGGGCCAGTGTATCCAATCTCAACACTATGACCCTGGAATTTTATTAAAATCATAAAACTAAATTAGTTAATCTTGCATTTCAAAATTGAAATTTAATAAATTAAATTCAATGAACATGCTAACTTTTACCCGAGTATCAATTCCATATGCATTATGCAAAATGTTAGCCACCCTCTCCATCTCCTTAGCTACATAAAGATCCTCTGCAGTAGCCTCCTAAGTGTCGGTGGGGTCATATGAACAAGTTTCCCCACAAGATTGACACACATGGGTTTGAAGGCCACCACTCGAAGAATCCCCTAGATGGGATTGTAGAATAGGGCTAGTATGATGGATGACACTCTAGGTCAAAGTGTTGATCACTTGCAATGTCTCTACATCTGCACTCTCCTTCACAACTGAAGGCATAACAACGTGTTCACAAGGCGGCCTAGCAAGAGCTCATCTCCCTTGCCGTGTAGGATCTAGCTGTACACTGGGCCTATCCTGAGCCGATCCCCCACCTCTCCCCTAGAAGTCCCTCATATCAAAATAATTTGGCATTTTGTTCAATATGAACTCACTATATAGTTTCCTAAGAAAATACTTGGGGACTTCACAATTGTTGCACGATCGATCATCAAAGACTATGTACCACCTATCATAAAAATGGTTCCTAATCTATTGGTGGTGGCACCAATAAAGAAACCTCTTTGCATCGAGGCTAAGATTTTGATTTGTGCATGCGTCAATGAATAATGCGCACAAATCACCTTTTGTAATATCCTTTTCTTGTTTATATGATAGTTTATCTACATAATATGCCCTAGCTACCTGCCTCCTATCTTACCATCTAGTTATTTGTTTGCTAATTGAATCTACATTTTTTAACATATCTTTCAATGAATTTGCAAGGGTCATTCTTTTTGTGGTTGAACCATTTGGATCACTCAACCTACTAATAAAATTCTTAATCTATTTTTTGTTCTCAATCTCACTCATTAAATTTTGTTGAGTGTCAGAAGGGTTTTGAGGGATTGGTGGAGGAGGTTGTTGTTGAGGTTGATTTTCTTGTTGAGGGTTTTGTTCTTCAATATTTGGTTGCTCTTCTTTTTGAGAATTTTGTGGGTTCATTTGCATCTCCTACAAATTCAAAAAATTATGTATCAAATTTAACCTAAAACTAACAAAATCAACCTAAAACTAAGAAATTCAAAACAAACAACAAACAATACTTACCTCTCCCACCTCTTCGTCATCATGGTGCCATCCTTGCAAAGAAATAGCAAATCTTGTTGAAGATTTGTGCCCAATACCTCCTCCCAGAACATGAGCACGAAAGTTGGGGGTTTTGGCCACGAGTAGAAGAAGAAAATAGTCAAAGTGAAAATGAAGACTTTTACTTTTTTTTTCTTTTAATGTGCTATAACATGAGTGTGTTATAACATGCTCCCGTTATAGCATTTTCAAACTTTTTTTAGAAAGTGGCCACGAAATTGGTACCCAACTTCATGCACCCACCCCTCAAAAGGCCCAACAAAGCGAGGTGCGAGCTTAGAACCCTTTCCATAATGGATTGGAATTTTTTGCGGATGCACTCACAAGAAGACTTGGTCAACTATAACAAGCTGGCAATCCACACGATGTGCATCTGCATACTTCTTTTGCCTATCCTATGCAACTACCAAATGCTCCCTAATTTGAACCACCTGCTACTCCATATCCTAAAGCATATTAGGAGCCAATAAAATCCTATCCTCCAACCTATCCCAACTCAAAGGAGTCAGACATGGTTGTCCATACAATACCTAAAACGGTGTCATGCTAATAGAATTCTAAAACCTATTGTTATATGAAAACTCTACAATATAGCGATAATCCTCCCATCATGTTTGTTGGTCCATGACATACATGCATAGCATATCCTCAAGGATCTAATTGACCCTCTCAGTCTATCCATTTGTCTTAGGGTGATACATTGAACTAAAGTTCAACTGTGTCCCCATAGCATGTTGTAATGATGTCCAAAGAGTTTAAGTAAACACAAGATCCCTATCAGAAATAATCTGACGAGGAATACCATGCAACCTCACAATGTCCTCCATGAACACTCAAGCAACTGATGAAGCATTATAGGAGGAATGGATAGGTGATAAGTGTGCTACCTTTGTCAACCTATCTACCATCACCATAATAGCATCGTGTCATCACAAACAATTGGGTAGCCCAACAATGAAATCCAATGAAATGATATTCCATTTCCACTCAAGAACCAAATGATGTTGTAGAAGACCAACTGGATGTTGTTGTTCAGCCTTAACTCATTGACACTCCAAACACTGTGATACATAATCAGTGACATACCTACCCAAAAACAAAATGGTCACAAATCGGCATACATCTTCTTCACTCCTAGATTAGTTGAATAAGGTGCCTGATGTGCCTCTGTCATAACTAAGGCATGAAGATCTCTAAAAGATGGAACATATATATGTCACATGTATCTTAGTAACCCATCTATCTCTAGATAATATCCTAAGTACCTGCCCTCCAGAGTCTTGTCAGACTCAATCTCAAATCTTACCTCCCGGTACCAACTTTCTATAAGAAGTGTGGTAAGAATCTGGCTCCTCAAATCCACAATAAGAGTCAACTCAGATAGCTCATGCCTCCATCTACTGAGAGTGTCAGCCACTATCTTCTCCTTCCCCTTGATGTACTTCACCTCAAATTCATACTCGCAGACTCCAATGGTCATTGTGTAACTCAAAATGATGCCCCAATAAGAAATGTCTCCATCGAGTCAAAGCATGTGTGGGGTAGATCAACTCATGATCCTTGAGCTTGCATGACTCATATGCAATGACTCGACCATCCTACATCAATACTACTCCTAACCCCTCCAAAGATGCATCTACATATATAACAAAGTCTCCTATAGGATCAGGTATCGCAAGGATCAGTGCACTAGTCAACCTCTCCTTCAATGTCTAAAATGCAGCCTCACTCTGCTATGACCAAATGAACTTCTTCACTTTCCTCTAAAGAGAAGTGATAGGATGTCCAACCCTAGAAAAGTCCTAAAAAAAATTCCTGTAGTAACCTACTAGTCCCATGAAACTACGTATCTCTACCACATTCGTGGGTGCAAGCCAATCTATGATCACCTAGATCTTTGCAGGATCCACTGCAATGCCCTCTCCTAATATAACATATCCAAGTTACTTGACCTTAGTCTTGAAGAACTCGCATTTGGACAGGTTGGCATACAAATGATTATCCCCCAAACACTACAAAACCTACCTCAAATGTTCCTCATGCTCCTCAACTATCCTAGAATCAATCAATATGTCATCAAGGAATACAACTACAAACCTATGATCCAAGTACGTGTGAAAGACTTCGTTCATCAGGCTCGTGAATATAGATGGCACATTCATCAACACGAACGGTACCACTATAAACTCGTAGTGATCGTAACATGTGTGAAATGCCATCTTATGAATGTCAAACTCCACAATACGCAGTTGATGGTATCTCGACTTAAAATCAATCTTTGAAAAGATCATAGCACCTTTGACCTAATCAAAAAAATCATCAATCCTAGGTAGGGGATATCGGTTCCTGATGGCGACCTTATTTAGCTGATTGTAGTCTATGCATAGATGAAGAGAACCATCCTTCTTCTTTACAAAAATCACAGGTGTGCTCCCCAAGGTGAAACACTAGGGAAGATGAAACCCTTCTCTAACAACTCCTCAAGCTATGGGGCTTGTGAAATAGGTTCAAAACTAGGTAAAAGATCAACCTTGAAGTCTATGTCTCACCGAGCTGGCATCCCTGGAATCTCATCAGGGGAAACATCTACATACTACTAAAGTATGGGGTGGCTATCTATAGAAACCTTCTCCTCTCTATCACCCATCTCCAAGCCATCTACTGTCACAAAAAATAACTAACATCCCTAATGAAAACATCTTCTTGGTTGCATAGCTGAAATCATCCTCAATGATATAGGTCTTTGAACCCCTACTAACTCAATCTCACTACCAAATGCATCAATACATCATATCAACTTGTGTCAATAATAAATCATGGCCCTATGATCCTCGAGCCAATCCATCCCTAAGACAATGTCATATGACCCCAACGGTATAATGCAGAGGTCAACGGTAGTGTGGAAGGATCCAATCTCCAATCTACAAACTGGTACAAAGGAATCTACTACAAACCTCACACTGGATGCCAATTCGACCTGCCACTTATCATCTTTCCTTACTGCCCCTAGTCTATAGTGTGCCATGACAGATGATGAAACAAATGAGTCTAAGGCCCCTGAATCAAATAAAATGGTAACTCTATTACCCTGTAACCTACTAGTAGTCTCCACCACTATGCTCTGATGATCAGCCTAGTGGTTGTCAACTGCAGGAAATACGTGATGCCCTCTACCTGCATCTCCAATAGCCCACTCTTATGCCACTGGCCTCTATGTATATCTTGATGTGCCCTTATTGGGACACTGTTGCACTATGTGACCCTGTTGGCCACAAGAAAAACACCTGGTACCCCAGCCAAAACCTCTACCTTCCAAAGGTGCACTAGACTGTTGAACACTACCCCTAAAGGTAGACTGAGTACTCTATGTTGGTTGTGCATTACTGAAGTGTTTGGAATGCCTCTAGTTCTTGTCACCCCTAATTGATAACTGTCACTTTGTTTAGGTGGAAAACTCTTTCATTTCCCCTATGAGTTCTGGTACTATCCACTCTGTGCTGATATCTATTGTTCCCTAGGTGGTCTAGCTCCTTGATTCTAGCCACTGCGTGCACTAGGTCCTGCAGCTAAAGTACTACCTATATGCACTCCAACATGACCACCCAATGCCATTGCCAAATTCTCCTCTATAAGTCTAGCCTTTTCTACTACTGTCTCCATCTAGTCTTGGGTACAAAAACTTGCACACCCCCACTGATTCAGCATTTAAGCCCCTAAGGAAGTGTTGCACTAGAATTCCCTCGTCATCACCAATGCGTACGTACTGATTGAGCTTCTAAAAATGAATTCTCTCGTCATCACCAATGCCTACGTACTGATTGAGCTTCTAAAAACGATGCTCATATAGTTCCACTAACATAGTCATCTATCGTAGAGTATGGAACTCATCACCACGACATTGTTTCCAATGATCAAAGAGGAATCTAACATAGAACCTCTCTAAGAACATCTCCCAAGATATAGTACCAATATCAATATGGAGCTTCTGCTCCTCCAATCTCCACCATGTGGAAGAAAAGTCTCTCGAGTGCATAATTGCACATCTGACGCTAGTGTTGCTACCATTGTAATACCCCTCATGTTTCTGCTTGTTCTTGACATTCTCTGTGGTTTTTGGTTGGCACCTTGTGGTTTTGATGATACTGTTGATATTATGTTGTGGTAGCTTAGATTTTTACTGATTATATTACTCTTATGATGTCATGGATATTATAATGATATTTTTATTTACGATTGTTTTGATTGGAATGCAGTAGACTAGAGAATAGTAATTAATGATGTTGATGCAAATTAATGTAATTTTATAATGCAATAGATGATGATATGTTTTGGTGAGGGGACAGGTGGCATCACTCATTCGCGAGCGCCCTGCTACACTGCAAATCCTTCTCACGATGCTTTGTAATTGAGAACGCTGGACATTGTGAGTTCATTGATGTGGGAACCCTATTTGTATTAAAACTAATGTCTTCCAGAGGATCGTGATTTTTGCTGAATTTATACCTTTTCATCTTGAGTTTTAGTTAAGTTATGTTTTACGAATGGGGTGTACTGAGTTGTGAGATTTTGTTATGGTATTTAATTTGCGAGATGGGTTATGCCTCGTGTATTATTTTTGTTGTTGCATTTCGATGTTTATGATTGGAATGGTACAACCCCTATTTCTTTTTGGTTTTGGTTGGGTCTCTAGGGAGAGTGGCTCCTCGTGGGGGTCGGCGCCCCGCTTAATGGGAAGGGCACAAGATAACCCATGAGTGATTTAGTAATCAAGTGAAAATATAATAATTAACTTAGGAGGGTTGGGTAGTAATATCATTATAAGATTTAAAAATGGATGCCTCGTCTTCATTAGTGCTTACGCAGACTAAATTGGAAGACTGAGAAGGCCATGGTCGGTAAGGTCGTGACCTCGTCTTCACGAGAGGTTTACGGCTCCACATGAGTCACCCTATGGACTGGCGCCTCTAGTTGGGAGGAAGGGCACAGGATAGCCATAGATGGGACCGGCACCTCCAATTGGGAGGAAGAGCATAGGATAGCCCATGTAGGACTATGCGATGACACTCTCCCCTAGTTTCCCATGTGTTTTACTTTATTGTGTTCCTTTGGAAGTATGTTATGGGAGTTGGTTTAGATTGTTGTTAAATGGCTTTATTTTGATTTTTGGAATATTGTTTTAATACATCTTTAGTGTACATTGTGGTCTTGTATGATCTCATTGATATTTGACTTATGACCTTGTACTTTTATGGTACTGTGTTATGATGTTAATGTTTTGTTTCGTTGCAATTTGGAGTATTGTGTTATGGCTCTATGTTTGGTACTTCTCGTATGTTGTACATTGGTTCTTATCAATTGATAACTTGGTCAGAGTTACTTCTCTGTCACCTCTTAGCATGGGGGTGGTCTGGTGGAACGTGCTCCGCACTTCGTTGGGTTCCCCATCAGCATTCGTTGGCTCAGTCTCATCTTATTGAGAATTTGTACTAGTTGATCTCTATGTATTTTGATAGTCTTGTATATTGTATTCATCCCACATGATTGGGAATCATGATGTAAATTATGTTTATGGATATGTTGTAAAATATGTTGTAATGTAGTTATCAACTTTGTATCTTTATTTGGCTATGTGATTCCTCATGGTTTTACTTTATGATGGAATCTATGTATATATCTAATGTTGTCATTGATAGTTCCTTTGTTCTTAAAATGATATCTTATGAGTTGATGTTTTGTAAGGTTATTTCGATGTGACCTCATGTGCCCCAAAGAGCAAAGTTGGTTACGTTATTTGTATTGTAATAAAGTTTATGTTCATGTTCATGATTATTTAATATTGGGTATATTGATTAATTGTTTTTCTTTAAAAAAAAAATTGTGCTTTTTATGTGATTGTTCTTTGTGGTTTGCACGGCGGGCGGTACAACTTGGTATCAGAGCCAAGGTTTGCAAACGCTGGGGTCTCTGGGTAGTTTTGTCCATTAGGCAAACTTTGTGTTTTGGCTTATGTGTACCTTTGTCTTGTTGTGCAGAAGCATGCCTAGAGGCAGAGGTAGGGGTAGGGGTAGAGGCCGAGGAAGAGGCCGAGGTGGTGGCCGTGGAGCCAACCAACTGAGTCCTTCACTGCCAAGTTCTCATGGTCCTGAGTCTGAGGAGTAACAGAATTCTCAGAACAATCCATCTGGTGGTGGACAAAACTCGAAGCAGCCGGGGTTCGATGGTCAGTTGCAGCATTTTCTGGGTGAGCTTCTTGATAGATTGGGTCCTAGACCTGATGGGGATCAGCGGGTTGAAAGAGAAAGAGAAAGGTCTCCAAGGCATAGGGGAGCTTTAGTTGAGCAGGATGCATTATTAGCAGGTCATATGAGGGATTTGATGAGAGCTCATCCACCTACCTTCGATGGCTCTGGAGGAGGGTTGGAATCTAAGACATGGTTAATTGATTTGGGCCGATGCTTCACAATGCACCCCTATGGTAGTAATACCAAGGCTCGATGTGTTGTTATGCATTTGCGGGGTTTCGCATCCACTTGGTGGCAGCTTGAGGAATAGAAGTTGCATATGGATATCAGTATGGTCACTTGGGAGTTTTTATTGGAAAGATTCAGGGCTCGCTTCCTCTCAGATCATTGGAGGCAGTGCAGGGCAGATGAATTCCACGATCTTAAGCAAATGGTAATGTTAGTAGAACAGTATGAATGACGCTTCTATGAACTGAAATAGTATGCAGGGATTAGTCATGATGAAGGGATGTTAGTATCGCATTTTGTTCGAGGTTTGAACGTTCGCATCAGCGGTGGCGTGCGATTCTTCGAACCAAAGACAATGGAAGTTGTTGTCGAAAAGGCTCGTTTGGTGGAAGAAAACTTAGCTATGGCATTGGGTGGTCATGTAGGAGTGCAGATTGGTAATGTGCCAACTCCTAGAGCTGGTTCTCAAGGGGGTCAGACTCAGGCAGCAGGGCCTTCTAAGAGCCGTTTTGGGCCTTCAAGAGGGGGTCAGCAACAACAATCTCAACCGAAGCACAAGAATGCTACTTCTCAGCAGGGTGGCCACTTTCAGTTTCGCAGGGATCATAACCGAAACTGTACACATCAGGAGCAGCCTGCATTGAGTTTTCAGTCTCCACCTAGTCGTGGGAGCTTCCAGCAATCGAATGTTCCATCCGGGGGAAGAGGTTTTGGTCGAGGTTCTGGATGTTTCTCGTGTGGGCATCAGGGGCATATTGCTAGGATGTGTCCTTAGAAGAGCGCTTCAGAGTTCAGTCAGAAACCAGCTATGTCCGAGCCGACAGTGGGAGACGCAGGGAGATCTCACCAAGTCTTTGCAACAGTGGATAATCATCAAGCGGATCATCAGAGCACCGTCATTGAGACTACAGGTTTATTGCATAAGTCTAGCATTTCAGTACTCTTTGACTCTGGTGCATCTGATTCTTTTATTTCTCCTTTAGTTGTCGAGCGATGTAAATTGGGGGAAATAAAGCAAAGCGAAAAGTGGCAGGTTGAATTAGCTTTAGGATCTAAGGTTATGGTCGAGAAGCTTGTGCAGGGTTGTAGGTTAGAGTTAGGGGCAATGTCGACTAAGGTAGACCTTAGAATTCTTCCACTTGGTTCTTATGATGTAGTCTTGGGCATGGATTGGTTAAGCTCACATCATGCTTTGATCGATTGTCGCCGTAAAGCAGTGCGGTGTGTGGATGATTTTGGAAAAGAGGTGGAAATAGTGGGTGTTCAGAGCCCTGTTTCTTTGAGAATGATCTTAGCTATGCAGTTAAAAAGGTGTTTTCATCAGGGTTGTCAGCTCTTTGTAGTTTCGGTTAGTGATCTTGAGTCTGAGGTTAGCCATGAGGTGTCATTGAATGATTACCCTCTCCTTGCAGAGTTTTTTGATGTTTTTCCTAGTGAGATCCCAGGTATGCCTCCTAAGCAAGAGGTGGATTTCAGGATAGATCTGGTGCCTGGAGCTGAACCTATCTCTCGGGCTCCATACAGGATGACCACGCAGGAACTCCAAGAACTTCGTCTGCAATTGGAGGAATTTTTGGCTAAGGGGTTTATCCGCCCTAGTGTTTCTCCTTGGGGAGCACCAGTGATCTTTGTCAAAAAGAAGGATGGCTCTCTCCATCTTTGTATCGATTACCGACAATTGAATAAGGTGACAGTAAAGAATCGTTATCCCCTCCCCAGGATTGATGATCTCTTTGATCAGATAAAAGGGGCAAAGGTATTTTCCAAGATCGACCTCAAATCTAGGTATCATCAGTTGCGGATAGCAGAGGCTGACATTCATAAAACTGCATTTTGCACTCGGTACGGGCACTACGAGTTCACAGTGATGTCGTTCGGGTTAACGAATGCACCTTCAGTCTTTATGAGTCTAATGAATGGGGTGTTTCGAACTTACTTGGATAGGTTCATCCTCGTGTTTCTTGATGATATTTTGATCTATTCTAAGTCTATGGAGGAACATGAGGTGCACCTAAAGCAGGTTTTGCAGTGTTTAAGGGATAACCAGTTATATGCCAACCTAGCAAAGTGTGACTTTTATAAGACTAAAGTTTAGTATTTGGGCCATGTGATTTCTGGTGAGGGAATTTCTATTGATCCTGCTAAGATCCAGGCTATCATAGATTGGCCCGTGCCCACTAATGTCTTAGAAATTCGCAGTTTCATGGGACTAGCTGGGTATTATCGACAGTTCATGCAGGGCTTTTCGAGGATTGCGCATCTTATCACATCACTTCAGAGGAAAGGAAATAAATTTCTTTGGTCAGAGCAGTGTTAGTTAGCTTTCCAAACTCTTAAGGAAAAGCTGACTAGTGCTCCAATTTTGGCAGTGTCGGATCCTACAGGTGATTTTGTGGTTTGTACAGATGCCTCTTTGGAAGGTCTTGGAGCCGTGTTGATGCAGGATGGGAGAGTGATTGCTTATGAATCTCAGAAGCTAAAGGATCATGAACTCAATTATCCCACTCATGACCTTGAGTTGGATGCAGTTGTTCATGCTCTTGTGAGATGGAGGCATTTTTTGTTAGGGCACTGGTTTGAGTTGCATATAGATCATCGGATTTTACAATACATCTTCATGCAGCCAAATTTGAATGCAAGACAGAGGAGGTGGATGGAATTTTTGTGTGAATATGATTTTGAGGTGAACTATATTCAGGGTAAGGAAAATGTGGTGGCTGACGCTCTGAGTCGACGTAGGCATGAGGTTTCTGCAATGACTCTTAAGGTGGATTTGAAGAGTCAGATTCTCGCAGCCCTTCCTTCAGATAGTTGGTATTAAGAGGTGAAAGCTAAGGTGGAATCAGGCAGAGCTTTAGAAGGGAAATTTGTTAGTTATTCATTGGATTTGGATGGTGCTTTGCATTTCTCTAGACGGTTGTATGTACCTCCTTCAGAGGGTCTTCGTACCTTGATTTTGACAGAAGGTCATTAGGCACCTTGCGCAGCACATCCTGGAGTTAAGGAAATGTATGCGGATTTGTGTTCACTTTATTTTTTGTCAGGAATGAAGCGGGATATCGCCGACTTTGTGGCTCGATGTCTTGAATGTCAGAGAGTAAAGGCTAAACATCATCATCCAGTAGGGTTGTTACAGCCTCACCTTGTTTCAGAATGGAAGTGGGATGTTATTTCCATGGATTTCATTGTGGGGTTTCCTATGTCATCTAGACGACATGACGCTATTATGGTCATTGTCGACAAATTGACTAAGGTAGCTCATTTTTCTCCTGTTCGATCTTCATATACGACATCTTATGTTGCTAAGGTGTTCATGAATGATATAGTTAGATTGCATGGGATACCATGGAGGATCATTTCTGACAGAGATCTGGTATTCATGTCTGCGTTGTGGACATCCTTGCAGCAGTCTTTGGGAACTAAGTTGAATTTCAGTTCTGCCTACCATCCTGAGACTGATGGTCAAACTGAGAGAGTTAACCAGATGCTAGAGGATATGCTTCGCATGTATGTTATGGACCAGTAATCACATTGGGAGGACTATCTGTACATGGTCAAGTTTGCATATAACAATGGGTACCATAGTTCCATTGGTATGGCTCCTTTTCAGGCATTGTACGGTCGTACTTGTCGTACTCCTTTGAGTTGGGATCGGTTAGAGGACAGGGTGCTTCTTGGACACGAAATGCTTAGAGATATGGAGCAGTATGTGGCTCGCATTCGAGAGCATCTTGTACCTGCTCAGGATAGACAGAAGAAGTATGCTGACGCTCATAGAGTTGATCGGCAGTTTGCAGTAGGTGATCGGGTGTTCCTTCGAGTGCGCCCGCAGAAGAGCCCTATTCGTTATGGAAAGGGTTTGAAGCTTGTGCCTCGCTTCGTTGGACCCTTTAAGGTGTTAGAGCGGATTGGACCTATTGCTTACCATTTAGCTTTGCCACCTAGTTTGTCACGGATCCACGATGTATTTCATGTTTCTGTTCTTAGACCATATTTTCCTGATGTTACTCATGTTCTTGATTGGAATGCTCTTCAGGTCGAGGACGGGCAGCTGGCTCTTGAGCCCGTGGCCATGCTTCAGCGTCGGCGACTTACCCTTAGAGGCAGAGAAATTGATCAGGTACGGGTTCAGTGCGACCCGAATGATGAGGCTTTAGCTACATGGGAGGATGCCTCTCGTATCAGGGATTCTTATCCTTATCCTTTTACTGGCTTCCAGGAGTAAGCCGAATTCTTGGGGGGCAGGATGTAATACCCCTCATGTTTCTACTTGTTCTTGACATTCTCTGTGGTTTTTGGTTGGCACCTTGTGGTTTTGATGATACTATTGATATTATGTTGTGGTAGCTTAGATTGTTACTGATTATATTACTCTTATGATGTCATGGATATTATAATGATATTTTTATTTACGATTGTTTTGATTGGAATGCAGTAGACTAGAGAATAGTAATTAATGATGTTGATGCAAATTAATGTAATTTTATAATGCAATAGATGATGATATGTTTTGGTGAGGGGACAGGTGGCATCACTCATTCGCGAGCACCCTGCTACACTGCAAATCCTTCTCACGATGCTTTGTAATTGATTATATTTATATATGTTGTGTATCACCTTGTTGGATGCAGGCTTTGTAGGAATAAGACTCGATTCCACCTATTTCGATAGATCTGGGCGAGCATTGAAACAACCCAACGGCGGGAAGTTGAATAAAGGTGACATGGAAGTAGCTCCGTTCCAAGGTGTCAACTCTCTTGTACCTTCTTGGTTTGTGCATCTTGATCATAGCCATTTTGTTGTTACATTGGTCTTTGTATGTTATTGTGATTTAATGACTTATCTAATGTGGTGAGTGGTTTTATGTGTGATTTAGATAATTAAACAATTAATAGAATAAAACATAAAATAATAAATAAATAAATGTTAGTAGTAGTTGTGAAAATATTAAATTTATTTTGAGAAAATCTTGCAAATGGTTGAATTCAATTATTTTAATGTGCATGTAATTATTTAATAAAGTGTTTGTGGAGATGATAAATAAATAAACAAATAAAAAAAAATTCAATTTCATGGATTTGAATATATTTAAATTTTTAATCAAATGCATGATAAAAGAAAATGAAATGCAAATGCATTGTAAAAGGCAACAAAAAAATGAATCCTTGGGGATAACAATTATTTTTATTTTTAATTCTTGAGATGTGACTTCTGGTATTCACAGGAAGAGGAAATTGAAAAGGTTTTTTGGGTGATTGATTTTATTTAGAGGTTATTCTTTGTTGGAGGAGGGATTCTATTGTGGGGATTTTCGAGAAATTTTGCATTCACCCATTTTCTGTCATTGCCTTCTTTTATGTTTTCTGGAGAAATTAAAGAAGGAGAAGATTCAGTTTGAGGGAGGATTTGGATCTGTTGCTGGAAACAATCGACAGCGAAGGATTAGCTCTGCAAAAGGGATAAAGCTTCCACATATCCTCTTCAGGCACCGGACGCCAGGTTCTTTCTCATTTTTAATTATTTACTTTTTGTAGCATCAAATGAAATAAAAATTATTTCTCTGTGTATGAAATTTTCTCTCGGGGTTTGAAATCAAATGTGTGTGGATAGAAAATCTTCGAGGTTTTTAGAAATGTATTGGACTATTGTTTAATCAAAGGAAATTTAACTGGGATCGGGATTGTTGTTTGTTAAAATGGAGATTTTATTGGGTTCTGGACTATTGTTTATTAAAATAAAATTTTAGTTGAATTCTGGAAATGAGCAATATTACTGTAGTTTCGTTCAAAAATATATATATATATAAAAAGAACAATTTCCTTACTGTGAATTTCTGGGTGGTTATATTTTCGTTAATACATATATTTTACAAAACACTTTTATATATAAACGTGTACAGTAGATTGTACAGATGGTTATCATTCTCTATTTTTTGAAGTATTTAAATACAATATATATATGTAAATATATATATATAAGATATATATATATACATATATATATACATATATATATATATAGAATGTAAATTTAATTTTAAAGTTCGAATTTCACCAAACTCCGTCGGCCTTATTGTATTATGTTTGATATTATAAAAAAAAACCTGACTGAGTGGTGGTTCGGCCTCGGCCGTACCCACCACCCAGTCGACCCCTGTACCGTGCGACAGTCTGCGAACTGTCCACGACAGTCCTTCGGACTGCTGTGAACAGTCTATAGACTGCCCGCGGCTGGGTGTATATCCCTGTGCTTTTGAATGGGTTTTATTTCCCATTCGAAATGGTATATGTTTATTTTTTGTTAAAACGAAAATTCTATTTAAATTTTAATGTGCGTGTATACTTTTATAAATATATATATATAAATATATCTATATATATATATATATATATATATTTTATATTTATATATATATTTATATTTATATATATATATATATTTATATATATATATATATATATTTATTTATATATATTTATTAATTCATTTAATTAGATTTCACTGATTTAACTGTTGAATTAATTAATTAATTCTGTCAGTAAACATATTGTTTCTTTTTCTGGTTTAAATAAAACAAAATTTTATTATAGAGAAAATATGAAAATAGAAAGGATTTTTTTTTTAAATGATGAACTTTGATAGTATAATATAATGAAAAGGCAATTTGTGAATATATGTCAGCATTGATTATTTAATTCTTGTTTTTAATGTGTATATTGTTAAAATGGAATTTACTATGGAATTAAATAAGTTATCTTTTTATGAAGTTGGGTCTTGTAGGCTTGTTGGGTTTGGGACATTGTGAGTTCATTGATGTGGGAACCCTATTTGTATTAAAACTAATGTCTTCCAGAGGATCGTGATTTTTGCTGAATTTATACCTTTTCATCTTGAGTTTCAGTTAAGTTATGTTTTACGAATGGGGTGTACTGAGTTGTGAGATTTTGTTATGGTATTTAATTTGCGAGATGGGTTATGCCTCGTGTATTATTTTTGTTGTTGCATTTCGATGTTTATGATTGGAATGGTACAACCCCTATTTCTTTTTGGTTTTGGTTGGGTCTCTAGGGAGAGTGGCTCCTTGTGGGGGTCGGCACCCCGCTTAAGGGGAAGGGCACAGGATAACCCACGAGTGAGTTAGTAATCAAGTGAAAATCTAATAATTAACTTAGGAGGGTTGGGTAGTAATATCATTATAAGATTTAAAAATGGATGCCTCGTCTTCATTAGTGCTTCCACAGACTAAATTGGAAGACTGAGAAGGCCATGGTCAGCAAGGTCGTGACCTCATCTTCACGAGAGGTTTATGGCTCCGCATGAGTCACCCTATGGACCGGCGCCTCTAGTTGGGAGGAAGGGCACATAATAGCCATAGATGGGACCGGTGCCTCTAGTTGGGAGGAAGAGCATAGGATAGCCCATGTAGGACTATGCGATGACACTCTCCCCTAGTTGCCCATGTTTTTTACTTTATTGTGTTCCTCTGGAAGTATGTTATGGGAGTTGGTTTAGATTGTTGTTAAATGGCTTTATTTTGATTTTTGGAATATTGTTTTAATACATCTTTAGTGTACATTGTGGTCTTGTATGATCTCATTGATATTTGACTTATGACCTTGTACTTTTATGGTACTGTGTTATGATGTTAACGTTTTGTTTCGTTGCAATTTGGAGTATTGTGTTATGGCTCTATGTTTGGTACTTCTTGTATGTTGTACATTGGTTCTTGTCAGTTGATAACTTGGTCGGAGTTACTTCTCTGTCACCTCTTAGCATGGGGGTGGTCGGGTGGAACGTGCTCTGCACTCCATTGGGTTCCCCATCAACATTCGTTGGCTCAGTCTCATCCTATTGAGAATTTGTACCAGTTGATCTCTATGTATTTTGATAATCTTGTATATTGTATTCATCCCACATGATTGGGAATCATGATGTAAATTATGTTTATGGATATGTTGTATATTTAAAAGATGTTGTAATGTAGTTATCAACTTTGTATCTTTATTTGGCTATGTGATTCCTCATGGTTTTACTTTATGATGGAATCTATGTATATATCTAATGTTGTCATTGATAGTTCCTTTGTTCTTAAAATGATATCTTATGAGTTGATGTTTTGTAAGGTTATTTCGATGTGACCTCGTGTGTCCCAAAGAACAAAGTTGGTTACGTTATTTGTATTGTAATAAAGTTTATGTTCATGTTCATGATTATTTAATATTGTGTATATTGATTAATTGTTTTTCTTTTAAAAAAAAAAATTGTGCTTTTTATGTGATATTTCTTTGGGGTTTGCACGGCGGGCATTACAACCATATGGGTGCATAGTAAAACACTGGTTCAGGTCAATCAACCAGGTCTTAGCCTCTAAACCACTACTTGATCCATCGAATAAGGACTATCGAGCTCTAAGTAAATATCTCATATGTGTAGCTACAACTTCCTCTAACTGTGCTGGTACATCCCTCTCTCTAATAACAATCTGATCCACCTCCTGCCTCAATCCAAAATAGGCAAGAGTCTCCTCCAACAATTGATACAATTGAGTGCCCTAGATCCCTAGTAGATCCAAATTTTGAATACCGCCTCCCAGAATGTTTTGGGAAGCCTATTGTTCCTCACAGTCTAAATCATGAGAAACATGAGGAGGTGAGTTTTGCTGACTACCTCCATGTCCGCCTTGACAGCCACAACCACGACATCAACCTCTCTTAGGTGGCATGATCCTGTTCCAACACACCAAGGTGTAAGACAAGGTATGCAACTTAAATCCTATGCAAACAACTTAATGGTTTCTACATTATCCCAGAGTTCCCAGTGCTTAAACCTAGGATTTGATACCAAAGTGTAAAACCCTGCCATGTAACCTAGAGGACGATGCAACACTACGGAAGTGCAACTAATATTTTTTCTTAAAAAGAGTAACAATAACAATTAAAGTAATCTACTCTAAACACATACATCCTCTAGGCCACACAACGTGTCTACATGTGAATACCAAAACTTAAAAAAATAATTTAACCATAGCATATGAAATTAACTCATGATAAAAAAACATATATCAAAGCATTAACCCATTGCATAATATACAAAGTACAATAATGAATTCTTCCAAAGATTACATTAAGTCAATATACCATTACAAGCTCATCTCCAAGATGAGATAGATCATACAAAATGATTAAATTACAAACTACACGGATCCTCCTCAAATACAAATGAGGAGTATAAATACATAATTTCCCACTTATATAATGAACATAAGAGAAATAACATATCCACAGATACACATGAGCTCTCCAAACTAGAAGACCTCACCATCACAAACAAGCCAAGAAGGCCCAATAGTGTAATGTGCACGATCCACGTAGCCATGTGGTACTCGTAGGCCCAACCCCTGTGCTAGGAGATAGTAAAAGGAAACCAAGACAAACAGGTACTACCTCTAGACATATGAAACATACAAAACAACACTATACTAGGAAACACATAACATAAGGTTACATCACTTCCCAAACCAATAAATCAAGTACATCCATTGTACAATACAAACCAACTGTTGGCATGGGAGGAGTGTCATCACAAAGGTTGCATTGGTTATCCTTAAGAGATCTTCCTAGGTCCCAGCCCCCATCCTGGGTTATCATGGTAACCTCTCACGAACTCCAACCCCACATGCATACCAATATAGAATCAATTATCTTTTGAGAAGACAAGATAATAATCTTTCCATTCCAAGCCTTCCCAACTCATCTCAAGTATAATACAATCCCTTGAGCCAATGAGCAAGGCTAAATTATCAAGTTAAATGTATTAAGCTACCCTTTCCCCTAATATAGGTTATTTAATTTCCACTGATTAAACTAACTCTCATATGAGTTATCTTGGCACCACTTTGTGTGCTAGCCCCGTTGAAAGCCCCTCCCCTATTGACAACACAATATACTTATTCCATAGCCCAAGGGTATACAGTGCACTAAAACTGATAACGAACAACCAACATAACTCAAGAGGTGACACATCCCTATGGATGTCAAATATTGAGTCCCAATTACATGCACTACCCAAGGAGATCTCAAAGGGTGAACAAAAGACACAACAACCCTTCCACAATTTACAATCTCTAGAAGGATTACATTTTCACAATAAGAAATATCCCCCCAAATACACCATTATAGAAGAATACACAATTAAAATAAGCAAATCAAGTAATTAAATAAACTACCATTAGGATTTCCTAAATCCAAATAAATCAATAACTCATATTTAAAATTCATCATTTAAACATAATTCCAATTTATAAATCAACAATGAATTAAACTAAATGTTTAACTTTCAATTTCACAACTACTCATAATAATTAACTCAATTTCTCCAATTAAAATAATCAATCATTTAAAGTTAACTATTCATGCTTGCATGCACCTATTGCAATAACAACCATTAAATAAACATATTTAATATGTTTATATATAATTAAATATATATATATATACATATAAATATATATATATAATTTAATTATAAAAATCAATTTCCCTTAAAAGAAAATCATTCCATTTAAAACAATCCATTTTCTTTTAAACTATTTCATATTAAATTACTAATTGTGCATTTATATAAAATATATATATATAAAAAGTCAATATAATATATATTATATATATTATATATAATAGACATATTATATATATAAAATCAATATAATGTATATTATATGTAATATACATATATTATATATAATACATATTATATACATTATATATATATTATGTATTAAATAAAAGCCATTTAAAAATTGAAAACCACATACTGAATTGGGCAGACAAAAATAATAGACTCGGCTATATTCACAGCCAACTGCACATAGCAGCTGACTGTCCTCCCATATGGAGGATGTGTTTCCTATGGACAACGCTTCCTCCACCAAACTATGGAGGGTGTTGTCCACAGCAGTTGCATCCCCCAGTGGGTATGGTTGTGGGGTATCCCCCATACAAAAAAATAATTTCCTCATGTGATTTTAAAAAAAATAATAATTGTCATATGGATTTCGATCCGGTTTTCACAGGGTTTCATCAAAATAAAAATTTATCAAGAACTTCCTTCAGCAATATATGTATATATATAAGCGCATGTATATATCTAATTTTATATCAATTGTCCAGAAGAGAAAATTTTAACAAAATTTTCTACAGAGGTTATAATCAAAATGATACAGAAGTTTCCTAAATCATCAAATACTTTCCTTTTGAATTTTCTATTGTGTTAAAAACAATTCCCTACAAAGATCTAAATATTTCATGGTAATTTACCATTTTCTACAGAGAAGATTTAAATAATCTTAACACAGAGGATTACAATTTTCTACAGTTTCAATTCAATCTTAACAAAGGTTCTAAAATTTAACTATAATTTTCTACTGTATAAATCCAATTCTAAAACTCATTTTTAATAGAGGATCTAAAATATATTTTCTACAAAGGTTGTAAATATTTTCTATAGAGGTTCTAAATATTTACGAATATCTTTCAATTTAAACAAAAATACAAAGCATCTAAAACTAATGAATTCTACAAGATACCTTTCCAATTTGCAAAACAATAATAATTTCAATAACATTTTCAAATTAAATTTACAAAAGCAATAAGGAACCTGTTCCAAAAGATTTGTTGATTCGAAATTTGATGCAAAGCTTCCCCTTAATTTCCAACTTTGCCAAAGTCTCTTCCCAGAATTACCACTTTCCAGAGAATAGAAAAATAATCGAGAACCGAAAGAAATGCAACAAAACTAGATCCCCAAATTTTTGAGAGCTTCTATTTCCAAAATTTTAACAACCCAAAAAAAATTCAACCACTTTTAGAATAATGTCTTCCTTCCGTGAAATAACCTCTTTTCATCAATCTCCATAATTCTCTCTAGGAATCATTTTTCAAACTACCGTGGTAAATATCTTCTAACTTCCAATTACAAAACAAATATTCTCTACAACCATAGATATTTCCAAAGATCTTTTATAGATATTATGCATTTGAAATCTAAATAACTTATTTATTTCAAATCAAATTTAATCTAATAATAAAATCACTTTATAAAATAAATTTAATTAATTAATTTATCAATTATAAAGCCTCAACATCAATAATCCAAATTAATTAAATAACCAATTATAACATTTATAAATTAATTCTCACAAATAAACCTTGCACAATAAATAAAATAACAAGGCAAACATGGATAAAGAATACAACCAATACATGGACTGACAACACATTGTACTAGGGTAAAGGTTTCACTAGGTAAACCCGTTACTATCTCCCAATCAACATTACTGTTGGGTAGTGGACACACTCAAACTTTTGAATCCAGGTGAAGTCGTTGTCCTATACCTGCAAACCTACAAACAAAGCATATGTCGTACATGTATCCAGATAATAAATCATACACACCATGAAGAGAGAATCATGGAAATCGTAGGGCACTCACATGCAAGTGATGCAATCTCATTCCCTTCACCAATACAATATCATAATAAATTGATGAACTACAACATCAATTAAAATACAGATGAGCATATATCAATCACTCAAATAATAACTATGTTAATCAAAAGCATAACATAAAACAATAAGCATCCACATAGTGTATCATCTCATCAAAATATAACATCATCATTGCTCCAGTGTCAGCGATAGAATAACAATAACATAAAATATAGTCTATGAATGTATCTGAACTGTCAGAGAAAACATAGCAAATCAAAGGGGTGTTACATCTATTTTTTAATCAATTACCCACATAAAAGTGAAATAGACACCTCAAGAAGGATATCTCTCGACATGATTTTATATATATTATTAATAATATATATTCGGTAGTTATAAGAATTTCATCTACTTTGAATTTTATCCATCATTAGAGAATTGTTTTTTTTTTCAAAATCATTTTGATGTCTAGGGAGCTTCTTTAACTGAACTCTAAATTTTGTGAAAAATATGAACTTAATAACTACTAGGAAAGGTTGAGAGCTAAGGGAAAACATGCTTTAAACATAGAAATATCTTAGTGGTTAATAATTATTAAGAATACAAAATAAACACAATATTTTGTTTAGTTAGGAAATCAATCTAATTAATAAGTCTATTTGGTTCAATTAAAATTTTATTTCTAATTTTTAATTAAGTGTAATTGTAATAGAAATGTAATTTTAATTCTAATAAATTTATTATATTTTACTAAATATACTTTCATTAATTATAAAATTATATGATTATAATTATAATTTAATTTATATAATTATAATTGTAATAATAAAAACTTAATTTTTAATTATAATATTTTTTTTAATTTTAATGCTAATTAAAAATATTTTTCAAAAGATAACAAAAATAGAAATAACTTAAAACCTAGATTCTCATCTTCAATATATATGTTAAGCATTGAAGCCCAACGAACACTTTGTGTTTCCCACCAATTGCTAACTCTTTAGCTTCTAAAATACATGTTTATATTTGCTACTGTATCATTTGTATTTGGTAATTTCTATTAAAATATTTCTCTGCTCTTAGTGTGGACGTAGCCATTAACGGTGAACCACGATAAAACATCGGTGTCATCTCTTGCGTATTCTGTTCTCTTTCTTTATACTTTGTTTTGCATCTTCATCTGCACTTTGTTCATCTTTCAATTGGTATCAGAGTTGTACGATGATGGTATAGCTAGTTGGGAAATTGGTGATGAATTTCCTGAATTATGGAGGAAGCAAAGATAGAGAAATTCTCGGGTCAGAATTTCGGTTTGTGGAAGGTGCAAATGGAGTCATTGCTGATAAAGCAAGACCTCTCACTCGTGCTTGATGGGAAAGCGAAGAAGCCAAATTCAATGACAGATGAAGAGTGGGAGAAGCTGGACAGGAAGGCAAAGGCTACAATTTTTCTCTCATTGTCCAGTAATGTATTGTTTAATGTTTCAACAGAAAAAACTTTGAAGGAATTGTGGGATAAACTTCCTTCGATGTACGAGATGGCTTCAACGTCTAATAAATTTTTCATTATGAAAAGGTTGTATAACCTGAAAATGAAAGAAGGTGGAATTGTGTCCAACCACTTTAATGATTTTAATACGCTGGTTACTCAATTAGTTTCAGTGGGCATCAGCCTGGATGATGAAATTAAAGTAATTTTATTATTGTGTTCGCTACCGAACAGCTAGGAGGGAGTTGTTATGGCTGTGAGTACTTCTATGGCTACGAAAAATAAATTGAAGTTTGATGATGTTGCTGCTACTCTCCTCAGTGAAGATATGCGAAGGAAGAACCAAGAGACCTCTTCAAGCGAAGCTCTAACTGTTGTTAGTAGAGGAAGGCCTTGTCATAGAGGCAAAGACAATTATAGGAGAAGATCAAAATTAGCAAAAAGATCAAAATCCAGAGGCAGAATTGGTGACTACTAGTTTTGTGGTAAGCCTGGTCACACTAAAAAAAGATTTTTATTCCTATAAGAAGGCACAAGAGAAGGTTACAGACAGTGAGGTTAATGATGTTTATGAACACAATGATAGTGTTTTGGTTTTTTCGGTAAGCGAAGTCACTTCAGACTTGTGGGTTTTAGATTCAGGTGCATCTTTTCATGCTACCTCTTGTACAGATGCCTTCTCTAATTATTAGGCAGGATAGTTTGTTTATTTGGGAGATAACAAATCTTTAGAGATCATTGGTAAGGGGGATGTTCTCTTACAATCTAAGAATGGTTCCACATGGCTTTTACAAGATGTTAGACATATTCCAAAACTCAAGAAGAACTTGATTTCTATAAGCCAACTTTTTTCACAAGGCTACAATACTTTTTTCTTTCCTGATTCATGGAAAGTCAATAAGGGTGCTCTGCAGATTACCAAAGGAGATAGAGTGGGCAACTTATATGTTTTTTAGAATGGTTCTCAAGTGGGAGCTGATATGGCACCGACGGACAGTGAGACCGTACTTTGGCACCAACATCTTGGACACATGAGTAAGAAAGGCCTTGATGTGCTGGTTAAAAGAGATCAATTACCGAATTTGAAATCAGTGGATTTGGAATTTTGCCAACATTGTCTTAATGGCAAACAGAAGAGGGTCAGCGTCTTGAAGATGGGACGTGAAAAGCATACTTCACCTTTGGAACTTGTCTACTCGGATGTCTTTGAACCGACTGAGGTAACATCCCTTGGAGGAGCTAACTATTTTGTAACTTTCCTTGATGACTGCACTAGGAAAGTTTGGATTTTTATGATTAATAGGAAGTCTAAAGATTTTAGCAAATTCAAATTTTTTAAAGCTTTGGTTGAAAATCAAAGCGGACATAACATCAAATGTTTGCAAACGGATAACGGTGGTGAATTTTGTTCAATAAAGTTTGATAATTTTTGTGCTGAGAATGGTATTCGGAGGATCAAAATGTTTCCTTTTATGCCTCAAGAAAATGGGGCTACGGAGAGGTTAAATAGAACAATTTTGGAGAAAGCACGTTGTATGCTTTCCAATGCGGGATTGGGAAAAGAGTTCTGGGCTAAAGCTTGCAACGCAGCAGTTTATTTAATTAATCAAAGCCCATCATCACGGTTAGATTTTGGTCTTCCAGAGGAGGAGTGGCTTGGAAAGCAGATCTCCTATCCACGTCTTCGGGTATTTGGGTGTGAAGCATTTTCTCTTGTTCCCAAGGAGAAATGATCCAAACTGGATCCCAAATCTTAGAAGTGCTTCTTTGTTGGGTATGGCGAAGATCAGTATGGATTTTGGTTGTGGGATCTTGTCGCCAATAAAATTACTCGCAGCAGGGATGTGGTTTTTAATGAGCATGTTTTTCCAGCTTTGCAGACACAGGCAGTAGTTACTAAGGAATATGTCTCTTTCTCAATTTTTGCAAATGATCATTCAAATGGATCACCTGGAGGTAATTCGCAGGCAGGTAATGTTGGTGGAATTAATTATTCACCCACCTCTATTTTATCCCCTGCCCCTTCTATATCATCATCTCTGTTTTCTCCAAATGATGATATGTAGCCTTTGTTTGAACAAAGTTCTGGGAATGATTCACAACCTTCTTATACTGCTAATTCGTAGCCTCCACCTCTTGTTGTGCCAACCCCTAGTTCCCCTAATTTTGCACATTATGTGCCTTGGTCTATTGCTACACAACCTCCTTATGCTACGAAGCCTCCAACTCATGTTTTTTCGTCTCCTCTTTACTCCCCTCAGTCTACATTGGCCAATACGCAGCCTTCGCACCTTTCTTCACAATCTCTACTGTTGTCTTCAGCACACAGTGCGCACTCTTCAATGTTCCCTACGCAGGATCTGGGTCTGTGTCATTCGCAAGTTCCTATCATTGCTACACAACCTCTTTTACATATCTCGCAGCCTTCCTTTCACCCTTTGCAGGTTTCACATTTTGGGACACAGGCTCCTAATCTTGAGTCACAGGCTTCTATAGACTTTGCTCCGCCTTTTTTACCTTCTATGGCGCACTTAGCCTCTTCACTTGATGCGTGGTCCATACAACATCAAGTATTACATTCACCAACTCAACATCAGCCGGTTGGTATGTAGGGGCAGACGGTTGGAAACCTAGCACAGGGATTCTGTCATCAGGGGATATACAGAAGCATAGTCATGAAGAACATGTTTTGAATAGAGGTGTTTTGCAAAATGATGTAACAAGTATTCAAAATCAACTACAGCGAATGAATCTAGATGATTCTAATTTTCCACAAGAGGGTCCTCAGTTACGGAGGTCTACCCGAGAGAAGAGATGTCCTTCTAAATTTTCTGATTATGAGTTATTGTTTTCAGAAGAGGCTGAGCCTAAGCTTTTAATTTCTGATCAACTTGAACTAGCTAATTTCAAAGAATCTTGTCAAGCAACTGATTCTGATAAATGACATGACGCAATGCAAGATGAAATGACTTCATTGCAAGCTAACAACACTTGGGATTTAGTGTCACTTCCGCCTAATCGAAGACCTTTGAAAAATCATTGGGTGTATAAGTTGAAAGAAGAGGATGCAGGCAAGAAACGTTATCGTGCCAAGCTGGTTTTCAAAGGTTATGCTCAACAGAAAGGCATTGATTTTAATGAGATTTTCTCTCTAGTTGTGAGAATGAACACAATACGGGCAATTTTGGGTTTGGTTGCAGTTTGGGATCTTGAAATTGACCAGTTGGACGTCAAGACAGCTTTTCTACATGCTGATGTTGATGAAGAGTTGTACATGGAGCAGCTGGAAGGTTTTAAACACCAAGGACAAGAACATCTTTATTGCAAGCTGAAGCACAGTTTGTATGGGCTCAAGCAAGCCCCGCGATAGTGGTATATTAAGTTTGATTGCTTCATGATTGAGCACAATTTTGTCAAGTGTGAATCAGATCCATGTGTTTATTACAAGCAGCTTTCTACTGGTGAATTTGTTATTCTCTTGCTCTACGTAGATGACATGTTGGTAGTCGGTACTAGTAAGAGGATTGTTTCTGAGTTGAAGGCGCAATTAGCTACACGGTTTGCTATGAAATACTTAGGCGCAGCCAAGAAGATTCTTGGAATGATGATCACGAGAGATAGACAAAAGAAAGAACTCATGTTATCATACATTGACAAGGTAGTAGATAGATTTGGTATGGCTGATGCCAAAGTAGTTTCTATTCCTCTTGCTGCTCATTTTCATTTGTCTTCTAATTTGTGTCCAAAAACACAAGAGGATACAAATTTTATGGAAAGCATTCCTTATAGATCTGTAGTTGGCAGTATTATGTATGCCATGGTTACCACTCGTCCTGACATTGCTCATGCAGTGGGAGTTGTGAGCAGGTTCATGAGCAATCACGGAAAGTCTCATTGGGAAGCAGTCAAATGGATTTTAAGGTATCTTAAAGGTACTGTTGATTATGCTTTGTGTTTTGGTGGAAATAATGTTCAACTGCAAGGTTTCACTGATTCTGATCTTGGCAGAGATTTGGATAAACGACGGTCTACCACTGACTATGTTTTCTTGTTTGTTGGTGCAGCCATTAGTTGGGTCTTGAGGCTGCAACATTCTGTTGCTCTTTCATCTGCTGAAGCTGAGTATCTGGCTCTTTCTGAAGGTGCTAGGGAGATGATTTGGTTACAGCTGTTGTTTAGTGATTTGAGATGTCAACAACGTGAGTATATTATATTTTGTGATAGTCGTAGTGCCATTTTTATGGCTCACAATCATTCATCTCAGCAGCATTCCAAACACATTGACCGTCATGCTCATTACATTCGTCAAGTGGTTGAAGAGGGCAAGTTAAAAGTTGTAAAAATTGACACAAAATTCAATTCGGTGGATATTTTCACCAAAGTTGTTGGCAAAGAGAAGTTCGAATGTGCTAGGACTTCTCTTGGTCTGGTTAAGAAGAAGTAATAGTGAATTTTAGAGCAGGGGAATGGTTGGCGAGTTGCAGCATCCGTTGGACTTCAAGTGGGAGATTTGTTAAGCGCTAAAGCCCAACGGACACTTTGTGTTTCCCGCCAATTGTTGACTCTTCAGCTTCTCCAATACATGTTTAAATTTGCTGCTATATCATTTGTATTTGGTAGTTGCTATTAAAATATTTCTCTGCTCTTAGTGTGGATGTAGCCATTAACGGTGAACCACGATAAAATATTGGTGTCATCTCTTGCGTATTCTATTCTCTTTCTTTATACTTTGTTTTACATCTTCATCTGCACTTTGTTCATCTTTCAATATATGCTCAACACGTACACCCCAACTTAACCATCACACCATAATATAATATTGACATAATGTTAAGGAAGTAAATTACCTTAACAAAGTAAATAAATAATAGTCAAAAAAATCTAGGAAAAATAGTTCATATTTTAAGGAGAAAATGTCTTCAAAAATTAACCCAAAAAAATTGAAATAAGTTAGTCTATGTGTTATTAGAAATAGTCTTATTATACAACCAAATTCCCTACATTTTGTATGGCTACAAACATGAATGAAGGAAAAATAATTTTGTATTTCTTAACATAAAAAATGTTCATATATAGAAACTAAAACATTAAAGTAGACTTTATGAAAAGAAAATATTGAATTTTGACTGGATCAAATTAAAGCATTTAATAACTAGTTAAAAACGAGGCCTTCTTTCATGGAGGAACTAATAATATAATTTAAAACTTTAATAAAAGGAGAAGTTATAAAGATATAGTATTGTTATACTAGCCTACCTATAATTTTACCAAGTTATGATTAGAAAAATATTTGAGTTTCTATTTAATAAATTTATGATAATTTGTATGTCCTAATCATTAATAATTAGAATTTATTATTCAATATTAATTTAGGTTTATCATAGATATTTGGTATAATTAATTTGTGAGCTGTAATAATTTGTTGTTGTAATTAAATGTATAGTAATTTAAAATTTAATATATACTTATATTGTATAGGTACTTCAAAGTTGATATTTCTATATATTAAATATGTTTGAGTTAATAATACTCATAATTATAGAGTTATTTTATTAGTATTATTTGTGAAGACCCTTAATTTAATATCTAATACTTTTTGGCATTTTATTTAATAATTAGATATATTAAATTTATAACTAGTAAATTTGTTAGAACATAGTGCTATTAAGGGACTAACAAGCTTTAAAATATTTACAATATTAGAATTCAAATAATAAAAATCTTATGTTATATATATGTTTTTAAGTATACTTAAATAAATATTTAATTAGTTAATAATTCAATTAATTTGAAAACATTTATTAAATTATTAACTAATATTAATGTTGTATTTTGAAAAGGTGTGATAACTTTCAATATGACTATTGCTCACTTTATTTCTATATATTTAAGGGAATTCCAACACTAATGTTTCATTGAGGATTGGAATAGTTAATTATCATTGAGAGTAAGAGGATTGAGAGACCATTTGGAAGATGAGAGAAAGGGATTAATCCAAGGATTTATTATTTATTTTTATAAATATTTATGTAAGTTCTCTTATATATGATAACTTTTGTAAGTTGTTTTACGTTAGGATTTTCCCTACATTAAATATATGTTTTTTATATTTTTTGTGTATGATGGTTCATATGTATCTATTAATTTTTTGATTCATATGTTCATTTCATATTTGATAATTAAATAGTTTACAAACCTAAAACAAAATTATATTTACCAAATAAACAAGTAAACCAAAAATTATAGATTTAAAAAGGAAAAAAATGATTACAAATAACTTCTTATTATTTTTTCTTCCCATGTTATTAAAAAAACTACAAAATAATTATAATTCAAAATATATAATAAACTATAATTATAATAACATATTAAACAAGCGCTGCAATGCGTCAAAGTTCCTGCCAAAAATTTCTAGAATAGCTATGTTTTAATTTGTTGTGTTTGATAAGTTTTAACAACAATGTTGATAAAACAAATAAATAATAGGTACATAAAAAGCAAGTTTTATTCTAATGATAAACATTGACATTTATAACTGTAGTTTGGGATTACATCAACATATAATATATGTATAATAAAAATTGAAAGTATAAATGAAACAACTAATGTCATCAACTATACATCAGTATTAAACAATGTTTTAGCTCAAGGTTGTAAAAAAGATGATTGAAACAAGGATGGTTGAAAGCATATAAAATACAACAAAATTGTTCTATAATTGTTTAATATCTTTTGCATTTGTTTCCCCATCTTGGACATCTTCTGGTGGAGGAAATTAATTTTGACTATCTAGTTCTGCATTCAAAGATTGTTGATATAGTTGCAAAGCAACAGTCAAAATGAAAGTTGCACAACTAAAAATTTTGAGTCAGCTTATCTACTATAAATAAATCCATGCAACCTAAACAAAAGCTAGTAGTTGTCAAAACCTACCCCCTAATAGATGGGATGCAACTAAGGATAAGTTCCACGCAAGAGCAGCTACAACAACCAGCACTGCTTTCTTATGGGTACAGGCATTCCATGCCTCCCAACAATGAAGCAACAAGTAATTCCCTAATATCCATTGATTGAGACTAAATCAGAAGATCAAACCTAGTTTAAGGCATAAGAATAAAACATTAAATACATAACATGAAAATACCATATCCATGCACTTGGGCAGAGTAGCCAGAGTAGAGTTTAGGGACAATGAAGATAACAAAGAACCCTGCATAACAAGATGTTGCCAATGTCAATCACAAGGAAGCAATTTCAATTTAAAGCATAAAAGCACATTTTCTATATCCAAGCATTGGGTAAATTTGTTATAGAAAATACCAAGTCCGATTAATGTTCACCTTGTCACCATGTGACCACATTCAACTAGAAGCCAAAGAACATATGCCAATTGCAAATAAACAACAATCTATAATTATGAACAAAAACACATGAAGAATTTCAAATCCATCAATTTTATCAAGGTCCAATTGAATATATCCATGACATTCAACACAAAGTTGGTGCACTAAGAGGAGACCTAAATTAGAGTAGAGCAAACTAATATCAATTTGAAGACTAGAACTCTAAGAGCAAATAATTATGACAAAATGATATTAATGTTTTTAATGGCTATATCTCCAAGTGAGAAAGAAAAAGAACCTTTAAAGTGGTTGATGGATCCCTGAAAAAAGTTCTCTAATTTTTGCAACCAATACATTGACAAGAGGAATCACTCGAATGACACGAAGAGCATCTGCTTCACTGATTTCTAGTTTGTTGAACTAATGTCTTGATCAACTAACTCTCTGTACATAAAACAAATCTCAATTTCAAATTCGTTATCATATAGATGAGGATTGCATTTACACAATAGAATAATTGAAATGGAAGAATGTTACCTATGAATAAATGATTTATCGAAGAATATTAATGCCAAATGAAAGAGTGCCAAGTATGATACAATGGTCACAAAACTACCAAAACAAAAAAAACAAAAAATAGAAAGTCAGACGTCAGACAATAGTCATCTGCATATTTCATTTCAAAGAAGTATCAAATCATCAGTGAAAAATGAAGAAATAACACAGAAAGAGCCGGATTCAAATATAAAAGCATATTTTGAAGTTTCCCTCCACATGATCAAATCAGCTGGGAACCAAGCACATCAAAATCAGTATGTGGTAGGTAGATCACTTTATTGCCAACAAGGCCGAAAAGCACCAAACTTTAAAGCAGCGAAACTATTACGTGTGTTGTAAAATTGGTATCCTGAAGCACTGAGAATTGCCATGAGTCACTATTTCTAGCAGACCAATTACATTTCAATATGCAGACAACTTACATTTCAATATCTTCCAAATCTGTGATAACTTGAGCAGCTTGGAGTTTGTCATCCACAGCACTGCAAGATAGAGTTTAATCAAAGCTTCAACCACTGTTTTCAGGTTTGGATGATAAGATGAATGTTAGCGACCATACTGAGAATTGAAAGTGGTGAAACTCTTCTCTGTAATGTAAGATTGATATCCTGAAGCACTTGAGTATTTCCCTGAGCCACTAGTGCTAGCAGAACTCTCAATATCTTCTTAGTAGAAGGGAACAATCTGGAATATGAGGCAGAGGAAGATTGCTCTCCTTAATTTTCAATGCTTGATCTATACTCTGTCTGCAACGCAACTATGGATGAGCACATAGCAAAACAATCAGGACATACCTTTCCATCGGTTCCGGTGTGCCTGGATCCTCCATGTCCGTTTCAATTACTTCCAAACTGCTGCCCTTTCTCTCAAGCGACGAAGCCCAATCAGTGATGTGCAGTGGCTGGAACCAGGCATTTGAAAGGAGAGCCCTTCTACCACTCAGAAGCTCTAAAAGTACGACCACAAAGCCACAGACAACACTTTTCTCTATTAACTGCCCATGGATTGCATTCCTCTGAGGCAACATACACGTGCCAGTGACTCTGCTGCTCATATGAGTCCCACCCTCAGGAGTAAACTTGGAAAGCTCAAAATCTGCAACCCAGGCATCAAAATTATCATCCAGAAGAATGTCGCTTGCCTTGATATCCCTATGAATTATGGAAAAACTGCAAAAATGGCCAAGGAACAACTTATTAGTTATTAGCCCTTGCCCATATTGCCAACATTATTACCAGGTTCAGTATCATATCCTGCGCCACCATCGACCATCCCAACAGTACCACTTCCATGTCCATCATTATCACCAAAACCATCACTAGTTCCATATTCACTCTGGCTCTGACTATAACCGCCTCCATTTCCAGACTGATCATCATTGTTCCTTTGGCTATAGGCAGTGGTAGTTCCATATCCATCATTCTGTTTGTAGCCACCTCCACTTCCATAACCATCATTCTGACTGTAGCCACCACCTCCGTAGCCACTTCTTCTTTCATTAGCACAATTAACATGCAGTATTCGTCCACTGAGTTGCTGAAAAAAGGAATTAACATACAGTTTTTACTCAAGTGTGAAAATGATTAAATTATTATTGCAATAAAGATTTGAGACTCTTACATCAATATTCATGTCTGACTTATGATAGAAATCTTCAATTAATAACCCATACTACATAATTTCCAGCAGTAAATGTAATAGTGTGCAGCAAGGTATACATAATAGACATCAACACGCCTTGCCATCCATGCCTTCTAAGGCAGAAGCAGCCGACTCATCAGAAGTGAAGCTGATAAAACCAAAGCCTCTTGAACTACTACTGTCCCGGTCATAAATAATTCTTGCTGCAGAGCATTAAGAAAAGAGTTGGGTAAAAGAGTAACTTTAGGAAGTAGATAACCCCGATTACTATAAGGAAAAAGAAAGCCAACTTAAGTTTCATACCTTCAGTGTTTTAGCTAAAAAGTATATACCTTCAGTAATTTCACCAAATTCAGTAAATGATTCTTTTAGAAACTGCTCATCGATTGCATTGGACAGACCTGCAAATTAAATTGTCTTACTAAATTAGGCTAGTATATTTAAGCTTCCCAAAGATATATTAAGTTAAATAGATAATGCCTCCTCAAGATTTATTTACACACACACAAAACAACATTCTATAATGATTTTTCCAAAACAAACCAAAAATGGAATCCAATTTCTCAAACTCCTGTTTGTGAAATACCAAGTAAAAATATTGCAATTACAATGAAACATGGCAGCAGGGCAACCATTTATTATAAAAATGATTTCCAAAAGAAACTGGGGCACTTGTGTTCAGCATCAAACAACAAACTATAAAAAAAATCCCCATGCTGCACGTCTATACGGTTGGGGCTAGGAGCAAGTCCGAAGTGAATTTAGCAAAACAGGAAACACCTATGAGGGCTATTATACCTAATAATTGGCGACTGCTAAAGCAATATATGAATGACCGTTGCGGGCTTCTAAAGTACTGTAATATCCACTATAGCAGGATACTAAAGTAATGATTATTAAAGTGAGATCAACAATTGTGCGCTACTATAGCAATGTAAAATCAACCTGTGGCCACTGGTGATTGAGTTTGCATAGGCAAGGGTCTCTTACGGAAGGAAGTTCAAAAACACAGTCATGACACAAGTATGTCAAACCACATACGCATGCTGATCAAAATATGTTTCCCAAATGAAATCTTCAACCTCCTATTTGTAAGCATCCATTCAATAAGCTTCCACTAAAAATAAAGCATCACAAGAAAGATCAAGCTCCAAAACAATCTGAACCCAACTAAGGTGAGAACCCAATTCAGTTTTTATCTAACTGAAGACAGACTAGTATACAGAAAGCCTTTACAAGGGTTACTATACACAGATTCTCCTACTGATTCTTCCTGGTTTTCTTTCCATTACATCTATCAATAGGATCTGGCCTACTTTACAAGGACTCCATACCAGGTTCGTAGTGTCTAGAGCTTTAACCATACCCACCCATATTCTTTCTGAACAAAGCATTTTTCTCTGACTGGTACCCATATGTCCCGCACACAAATACAATTCATCATAAACTCATAAAAACATCAAATAGCCATCCCATGAAAAAATCGAACCAACGCCCCATTGATGCCCCATTGAAGGCCAGAGGCAGAGGAATTTTCACAGTAAAAATAAAACTTAAAAAATATATTTTCTTCAACATAGAGCTGCTACTCGTTAATTTTCTGTATGCTCACATTCTCATTCTCCTTAAAAATAAAAAGTAAAATACAAATACAAATATATGTATAAGTTAAAAGTCACGTGAAAAAATATTCACGGAAGAGAGGGCCCGACAAAAATTTATTACAAATTACCTAACCGCATTTTCCCAGTCAAAATGCATTTAATAAAATGTCCTTAACAATAATATTAAAACTTAAATATTAAATTTTCGTACTCCGAAATTTTCTGGCGGTGGCAGCTTAATACATGGTTCCTCGCGGTATCGCATTGGGTAAAACCCATATTGCGATATCGCGGGCAGCGGTTAGTTGATGGCGCGGTAAACGGCAGTAAACAGCTGGCAGTTAAAATAAAACAAAATATTATGGAAGTCTCCCGCGGTATCGCAATGGTTAATTTCTTTATTGCGATATTGCGGGCAACGGCTGGGGGTGACGGTAGCAGTTAGGGTTTATATTCCAACACTCCCCCTTAAACATAACTGTACTATCCACCATGCCAATCTGTTTCTTTGAAAAATGAAATTATCTCTTCCCAGTGTTTTTATGAAAATATCTGCACTTTTCTCTTCTGATCTACAAAACTCTAAAAATATGTCACCATTATTAATTAATTCCCTGATGAAGTGATACCTAGTATCAATATGCTTGCTTCTCTTATGAAAGAATGGATTTTTTGAGAGAGCTATGGCTGAATTGTTATCATAGTAAATTTTTGTTGCCTTCATTTGTTCATTTTGCAATTCTTTCAAAATTCTTCTCATCCAGACTGCCTGACATGCTGCATTTGTGGCTGCCACATATTTTGCTTCAGCTGATGAAAGATAGACAATTGGCTGCTTCTTTGAAGACCATGAGACAACTCCAGTCCCAAAATTAAATACATAATCAGACGTGCTTTTTCTATCATCAATGCTCAGCACAGTCACTGTCTATGTATCCTATGAGTTTGAACTCATCTGAACTTGAATACTTAATACCAAAATTTATTGTTCCACTTACATACCTTAAAATTCTCTTCCCAGCTTTCCAATGGGTATCTTTTGGTGTTTCCATAAACCTAGAAATCAAACTTACTCCATACATAATATCTGGCCTTATGGCTGTGAGATACATGAGACTTCCAACAAGCCTCTTAAACAAAGTTGGATTAACATTAGACCCTCTATCATCCTTGCTTAGTTTCAAACCTGTCACTGTAGGTGTTGGTGCTGGTTTGTACTTCATCATATTAAACCTTTTCAAAATGTCATTTGCATATTTTGACTGTGAAATAAAAATACCATTCTCATTTTGATTCACTTCAATGCCCAAAAAATACTTCATCAGACCTAAGTCTGTCATTTCAAATTCTTTCATGTCTGCCTTGAACAGATCAATTAACAAATTGCTAGTGAAAATTAAATCATCAACATATAAGCATACTATCAGTATTTCACCTTCTTCATTCATTTTTGTATATAGTGTGGGCTCACTGCTACATCTATTAAATCCATTCAGCAAAAGATAATTGTCTATTCTGTTATACCAAGCTCTTGGGGCTTGTTTCAATCCATATAGTGTCTTTTTCAATTTGTAAACTTTGTCTTCTTGACCCAGAATTTCATACTCAGGTGGCTGATCCACATAAACTTCTTCTTCTAAATAACCATTTAAAAAAAATGACTTTACATCCATTTGAGATACAGACCACTTATTCTGAGCTGCTAATGCTAAAATCTTCTTTATAGTATCCAATCGTGCTACTGGTGCAAATGTCTCATTGTAGTCAATTCTAGGCTGTTGTGAATAGCCCTTTACAACCAATCTTGCTTTAAGCTCCTGAACTTCATCTTTTTCATTCAATTTAGTTTTATAAATCCATTTCACTCCAATGACATCTTTGTCTTTTGGAAGATTGACTAGATCCCATTTCTGATTCTTTTCAATTACTTCAATCTCTTCATCCATAGCACTTACCCATTTATCATCTTTGACTGCATCTTCAAAATGAACTGGATCTCCAATTTGAGAATAAAATGCAGAGAGAGAAATCTGATCCGAGTTATTCTCACCTTCATTTTGCTCATATATCTCTTATGCTTCTAATTTGCTGTCTTCTTAGACTTGCCAATGTAGGATTTGACATATCACTTGAACTTGTGGAAAGTGGACCTGATGGTCCTGTTATAGATGGTGTTTGTTGTCCTCTTATTGGACTGTTTCCTTGAATGGTTGAGGCAGTTCTTACAGTCGATGCTGGTGTCACTTATCGACAACTTTGCTGAGCTTGAATGGGAGTGGTAGGAGTCACAATAGCTGGAATATTTGTTGATGTTGAGCCTTTATTCTCCTCTTGAGGTATACAAGCTGAAATATTGACTGTCTTCTCTATGCTTCCATCCCATGCTTCATCTTCTACAAATTGTACATCTCTGCTGATTATAACTTTCTTTGTTATTGGATTATAGAGCTTATAAGCTTTGGATTCTTCACTGTATCCAACAAATATACATTTTTCTCCTTTGTTATCTAACTTCCTTCTCAATTCATCATGCACATGTGCATATGCTACACATCCAAATACTCTCATGTGAGTAACACTGTGTTTTCTTCTTGTCCATGCTTCTTCAGGTACCATATTTATGACACTTTTCGTTGGACACCTATTCATTATATAGGTTGCACAAGATATTGCTTCTGCCCAATATTCATTTGACAAATGTTTGGCTTTCAACATGCTTCTAGCCATTTCTATGATTGTTCTGTTTTTCCTTTTAGCTACTCCATTTTGTTGAGGTGTGTATCTAGTTGTGATCTGCTTGTGAATTTCATGATCTTTGCAAAAATTAAAAAAATTTCTTGAAATATATTCACCACCTCTATCTGTTCTCAACACTTTGATATAATAACCACTTTGTTTTTCAACCAAATTCTTGAACTGACGAAATAGATCAAACACTTCATTTTTCTGCTTTAGAAAATAAACCCATGTTTTTCTTGACTAATCATCAATGAATGTCAGAAAATAAAAACTACCACCTATTGAAGGTGTTTGCATAGGTCCACACAAATCTGAATGTATAATTTCCAAAGGGGTTTTTGCTCTAGTTGACTTTCCTGCTGAAAATGATTCTCTATGTTGTTTTCCTAAAATGCACCCTTCACATACCCTTTCTGATTTTTCTATTAAAGGTAGTCCCTTGACCATGCCTTTCCTATGAAGTAAATTTAAACCTTCAAAGTTGAGATGCCCAAATCTCAGGTGCCATAACTAGTTTACATCTTTTATCTCAGCTTGAAGGATTGTATGCACTGCTGTTGTAGTTTCTTCTCTACCCATTTGTGAATTCATTAAGTGTTGTGCTTGAGCATAATTTATATTCAAATCTGGCCTTATCTTTAAGGGAAACATTCTGTTGTTTGTCATTCTGACTTTTGCAATAAGCTGTTTGCTTGGGTATTTGTCTAAAATTGTGCACAGACCATTCTTGAAGGTTACTCTATACCCTTTTTGAACCAGTTGCCCTACACTCATTAAGTTATGTTTCAGACCAGGCACAAAATACACATTTGAAATATAATTTTTTCTCCCCCTGTTTAGTTAGAATATTGACATCTCCTTTTCCCTTGACTGACACTTTGTTGTCATTACCCAATGTAACATCAGACTTTACATTCTCATCTAAACTTGAAAACATTTTTAGATTCCCTGTCATATGATTACTACAGCCTGAATCTAAAAACCATACATATTTTTCATTCGCTTGAGCAACATTACAAACTAAAAACATTGTGCTCTTATCTGAATTCTGATTTTGACCTTCTCTTGAAAAATTTACATTTTGTCTATTATTATCATACTGCTTCTTTCTACACTCATTCATATAATGCCCATATTTTTTACAGTAGTGTCATTGGACTTGAGATTTATCATACCTTTGATTTTGTGATTGATTCTGTGTTGGGTTTTGGCTTGAGCCTTGATTGCTGCCTCTTCCACTTGAGCTTGATAGACTGTATCTTTCACCTCTGTAAGAGTTTCTTCCTCTTCCTCTTGATCTACCTCTGCCTCTTCCTTGACTGACTGAAGCCTAAGTTTTGAAAGCATGCTCCAGTGATGTATCTGCTGACCTTTTCAGCCTGTGTTCATGAGAAATTAGAGATGCATACAGCTCATCAACTGAGAACTGTGAGAGATTCTTTGTCTCCTCTATAGCAACTACAACCGGTAGAAATTTTGTGGGCAAACTCCTTAAAATATTTTCAACAACTCTGGTATCTTCCAGATTCTCTCCATGAGACCTAATTTGATTAACCACCCTAATGACTTGGGTGTAGAATGAATCTACAGATTCGTTGTCCTTCATATATATTGTTTCAAAATCTCTTCTCAGATTTGTAGCTTTGCAGTTTTAACTTTTGCCATGCCTTGATAGGCTGTTTGAAGTATGTCCCATGCTTGTTTGGACTTTGTTGCTGCTGAAATCCTTGGAAAAATGCTCTCATGTACAGCTTGAAACAGATAAAATAAAGCCTTTGAGTCTTTCTTCCTTGTGTCTTTTAATAAGTCTTTCTCTGCTTGTGTTAAAGCATTGTATGCTACTGCATCTGCTAGCTCTGGAAATCCATTCTCAACTAAATCCCATATATCTTGTGAGCTAAATAGTGCTTTCATGGTAATTGACCAATACTCATAATTCTTCCCATTAAACTGTGGAATTTGTGGGTTTGTCAAGCTTGTGCTCGCTGCCATTTTTGAAATTTACCCAGATAATCTACTTTGATAAAAATTGACTCTGATAATCGAACTTGCTCTGATACCACGTGAAGGCCAGAGGCAAAGGAATTTTCACAGTAAAAATAAAACTTAAAAAATATATTTTCTTCAACACAGAGCTGCTGCTCGTTAATTTTCTGTATGCTCACATTCTCATTCTCCTTAAAAATAAAAAGTAAAATACAAATACAAATATATGTAAAAGTTAAAAGTCACATGAAAAAATATTCACGGAAGAGAGGGCCCGACAAAAATTTATTACAAATTACCTAACCACATTTTTCCAGTCAAAATGTATTTAATAAAATGTCCTTAACAATAATATTAAAACTTAAATATTAAATTTTCGTACTCCAAAATTTTTTGGCGGTGGCAGCTTAATACATGGTTCCCCGCGGTATCGCAATGGGTAAAACCCATATTGCGATATCGCAGGTAGCGGTTAGTTGACGGCGTGGTAAACAACGGTAAACAGCTGGCGGTTAAAATAAAACAAAATATTACAGAAGTCTCCCGTGGTATCGCAATGGTTAATTTATTTATTGCGATATTGCAAGCTAGGGGTGACGGTAGCAGTTAGGGTTTATATTCCAACACCCATATCATTTCAACCCAAACATTGGACACTATCTTAAAAAGTTAAACCCTCGTGTAAACCCTTGGAAACAATAAGCATGCTAAAAGTAAAACAATGGAAAATTATGTGCAAAAGACAGTTTATACATTTAACAGAATGATAGAAGACAAGTAAACATAAGTGGTGAGATATACCAGAAGAGCAACTCTAACTGTGCTGTGTGTTTTTAAGAACCCTGTATATAAGAACCTGAACTATCTCAAATGTTGACTAATGTTTTAGTATATGTTGGCTAAATGCAGGCCCTGTTGTGCTGCCTGGCATTGTTCAGTGAGGTCTGTAACTTCGGCATTATAGAAATTTGATAATATTTTGAAGTTTAGAGGGCATTCTGCGGAGACTGAAAAGCAACAGATTGACATTACGAGTGAAAAGAGGATTGGAAATCTCGATTTTCAAGCCATTGTTTCTTGGGAAAGCTTTTGAAAGATTAGGGTGAAGTCGAAGTGGGTTTTTATGCACAGAGTTTTAGTTCCTGCTACGATTTCTGCATTTCTTGGATGAGGAAGTTTTCGTTAGGATAACAAGCCCATTTTTGCATCTAATAATATTGCAAATTGTGATAATGGAGCTAGGCCAATAATATTTAAGAAAAATTATTTTTCAAATATGTTTTGTTATAGAATGTGCATCTATACTTTAATAATACATAAATATTTGTTAAATAGAAGAAAAAAATTGAATGCTCATTTGCTAAAAGCATAGTTATTAATAACTAGTTAAACAACATAAATTACCTATAATTCCCTTGGCAGAAACTAAAAATTATATATTACAAAATTACATATACATTTTTTTTTTCTATTTTATAATTTATAATTTATAATCATTCTTTTTACCTAAAAAAACCACAAATTAATAAATACATATTTAAAAAATTAAAAATATATAAATATATATAAAAAATTAATATTAATATAATATAAATTAATATATTAATAAAATTATATATAAAATAAATATTAAACATATATTATTTTAATATAATATGTTATTTAATACTATATATTTGTTTAAATGAAATTAAAATAATAATGCAAAAGCATTAAAACATTGGCAATAAAATTTAATACTATAAGTGACATTAATACTATATATAGTGACAACAAGGTAGATCGTGGTAAGCTATAAACCACTTTGCCATTAACTTATTTTTTAAATAAAAAATATTATATAAGGGGTATGGTGACCCTTATTTCCTTTAGATTCGAAGAAAAAATACTTTAGAAGCTTTTACTTAATTTACAAGTCATTTACTCTTCATTTTTCCCTTTTAATTGAGAAGCTCTCACATCCATCATTCTTTTAAAAATTTAGATTTTTATTTTGAAATCAAAATATATATTATAATATTTTTTCATATGATATCATAGTATAAAGATATAATTTTAGTATTTAATTATATATTTTTAGATATTGTTTTGTTGTGTTAGTTTTGATATATATTAGATTTTTTATATTCTTTTATTTTTTATTATTTTTCTTATATTTAATATACAAAAATCAAAATTAATACTTTGTTTATTTTATACTCAGTCTTATAATAGCAATAGAGGAAGGAGAGTGGTAATGGAAATCATTCCCGTTCTTCCAAATGATTTTAGTAAAGAATGCTTACAAAGGGTGCCATTGACATCACAATACAAGATTGAAACTATTTGTAAAAAATAGAAAAATATTATAAATAGTTCATTGTTTTATCAACACAGAAAGAGGTTTGGTATGTGTCAAGACTTTGTTGTAACCATTGAGAATCTAAAGAAAGATGGATGGAGATCATTTATTTATGACTCTCTCCAAAATTCATATGAAAGCTTCATTCCCATTTCAAATCAATTGTTACAGTTTTTAGAGTACTCTTACTTTATTCTAGTCTATCCCAAATTTATTATCATAAGGTTTCGTTTAGATCAAAACCACTACACGCATAGAACTATATTTATCTATGATTTTCGTTCTGGTATTCCCTTACAATCTTTAAACAAATATGTTAAAGTATATTTTATCTAAATAATAAATAATTTTTAAACCTTTCTATTTATAAGTTTTGAGAATATAATTTGAAGAGATCTTTTTTATAACTAATGTAGGTAAATGGACATGTAGTGGCAATATTCCTCACGGACACCTTAATTTCTCCTGTGTGGTAGACTATGAGAAAGACCTAATTTATATTACTGGATGTTTTCATAGCCATGCAAATGATCTATGTCAAGCAACAGTTTACAATATAGACGAAAATAAGTGGGAGGTTCTTCCTCCCATGAATAGAAGGGTGTGTGATTGTCATTGCAATTTCACTCAAGGAAAATTTTTGGTGGTCTATGGGAATTTTGGGGATGTACAAATTTATGATCCTAATGTACGAGTGTGGACAACAATAACCAAGATATCTATTAGCATCACCTTACATTCACATTTGGTGGTTGCATTTGGGAAGTTATATTATTTTCATCACAACAAAGTCATAGAGTATGATTATCTTGAAAAACAAGTGAGTAAACGTGAACCATATCCTCCCAAATTTCAATTTCAAGCTGCCACAATATGTGGTGACAAGATTTTCATTTATGGAAAAGCTCATGGAAAAAAATATTTTTATTTATTTGACCCTTTGATACCACAAGAAAGCACACAAAAGTGGATTCCCATTGATCACACTTTACCCTTCTCTAATGAAATTCATGCAATTGCTACTTTGAACTTTTGATTATTTTTATCTTTATGCGAAGAAATTCTATTGCAATGAATTTTATTGAATAAATTCATTTAGACAATTTTGAAGAGTTTTTCTTTGGACTCTCTTATGTGCTATCAACTTTCTTATATTTTGTACTATTTTTTCTTTCATGTTTACCACCATCTACAATTAATTTTATTGAATTAGATTTGATATATTAAAAATATAATTTCAATTTTGTGCTACAATTATTATTTTTTATATATTAAAATATAATTTCTATTTTATGCTACAATTCAAAAAATATATATATTTACCACCATCTACAACTAGTTCTATTCAATTAGATTGATATATTAAAAATAGGATTAGTTAAAAATATTTTTGTTCAATAAAACATAAAGCATGCAAATAACTTACAATTATCTAAAAAATATCTTCAAATATTTTAACTAATTTTTACTTAAGATTATTTAATTTTATTTATTAGATAGATGAGTATAAAATTATAAGTTCGTATATTATATTATTAATTTATTTTATTGTACATTTTTAAGAATTCTTTTGAAAAAAGTGATTATTCTTATAAAAATATATATTAATAGAATAACTCAAACTAATAATTAAAATTAATTATATTAACTATTTTGTATATTATTTATTAAAAATTATACATAATTTAATAAATAATATTAGTTATAATTTTTAATTAATTATATTATTTTAAACTAATATAGTTTAATATATTTGAAATAATGATGTTATAAATGCATAAAAGTGTAACTAGCACTAATTTATTAAAAACTATTCACTTAAATTAATACAAGGCCCACTGCAAAATTCCTGTCAAATGATGGAAGGCTAGTTTTGTTCTTTGAAGTGAAGAGAAATTGGGGTTTTTTGTATAGATAATAATTTTAATTTTTATGGGCAAAGCTATTAATAGAAAACCTTTTGTACTTGCATAAATAACCATATTGTGTCAAAGTTCCAAGTGCATATAAGGAACTTCCATGATAACATGATGATCACCAAATTAAGTTTCAAACATCTTGTACCATATATATGCACACACACACACATATGTGTATGTATATATACACCATTTCTAGAAACTAGTATTATATTTATGTATGTATAAATCTTTATGTAGATTAGGACATAAATTGGGGCTTGCATATTATTCCTATGCATGCAAACTACTCTTTATTTGAGAATTCTTTTGTCAATTAGTTAACTTAACCCATACAGGCAAGTATTTATTTGATATATTTTTCCACACTACTCATGCAACACATGCATGCTTTTATATTTCTTGGGGAATTTTGTCCCACATTCCTTTTGTATGTTTCTACATTTTGCATACATGTTTGCCATGACTATTGTATTATAATAGATGATAGATTTCCTTTCTCCATAATGTATTAATGAATGTTGAATCACTATTTCAAGCTCTCGTTCTAGACCAAGATAGAAGGATGTTGGCTTGTATTGTTCTAGTTGTTATACAGCTAGGCATATTTGTTTTTGACCAAGTACAATAATATCCCACTTTATTTTTCTATAAGACTTCAATATAGGCACCAATCCTCATGCCAAAAGCACATAGCTTGGCCTCAAATAAAATCAAAATTATTTAAAGTTATTTACATAAGATCCCACAAGTAGAACATCCAAAATAAGGGGAAACCAATAATATTTTGAAGGGTACATGCTTCAATGCTCATGGAATGCCATGATTGAAAAATATGCACAAAAAAATTTCAAGAAAGAACAAGAAGCTTTCAAGCAAATTCCATTAGTAGGTGTAATGCCAAATTCCACATTTTTTGCCAGTGTCCTGCCTTCTTTTTCCACAATGGGAGATTTGGAAGAGGCTATGGACTTACCCCAAAATGCACAGATACATTTGACTGAATGAAGTTTTGAACATAGATTTGGTGGATGAAGTTTTGCAACATAGATTCAACACCTGAGATGTAAAAAAAATCAACATGGAACCATGGAGAGAAGTGATAGATAGTTAGCATATATTAAATTCTTCTAAAATAAAAATATTAATAATGAAATGGGAAAGTATATTGAATTTTCACAAAAGCACCTCTAGACCTAGAATTAAAAACCAATAATCAAAATGAAAAATGGTCATTTCTAATGAGAGTATATGCCATGAATAGAATGCTTAATTGAAGCCTAGGAGCCTCACTTGCATAACTATTCTAAGAATGTTTGAATGCTCTCTAACTTAAGTTTCTCTCAACCAACAAATATAATATTAAACCTTTTGTATATTGATATTACTTCATGCAGTGGCACTTAACAAAAATTACTAAAGATTTTGACTCCCTCTATTCTTCTTGAACTCGGATGGGTTTGCATAGTTAAAGCCAACTTGGCCGACCCAATAGAACTTTGGCTCATTTGTACCATACCCTTAGGCATCCGATTCCGGACCCCAAAGAAGAAAAATTAAAATAGATATGCTAAGTTCTTAACAAAAACCATATAATTGTTAGTCAATATGTATTAACATAATCCCATGTTCACATACCATATCATGTCTCAAAATGATTGAAATGTCAAGTATGTTACCTAGAAATTTAGAAAAATGCATTGGATTCTAGTAAGGAAGTTGTATGAAGGTGATACCTTGAAACCATAACAAAATTACAATCAACATATGTATCATTTTGTGCCCCTGCTAGTTCCAGGAACGTCCCCAATAAGGAAAATAAAAAATGATGTGAAATTATTGAAATCATATGCTTTCCTATCACTTCTTTATTGCACTATTCAAAAGACTGAAAGGATGGAAACTATGCCAAATAAAGAATCCAATTTATGATAGCATGCCAATTTCAATAAATTTTTACCTAGCAACAAAATTCAAAATGCCTTTAACATTACATTGATCACTTGCCTCATTTCCCTTCTAGACTAGAGTTCAAAATCATAGGTTCCACAATGCAGCTGTCAAATATCACTTGGATTTGTACCACTTCTAGGTGTAGTGATAGGTTGTGGAGATTGTGGTAACAAGGTGGTCTTTGTTTTTTCATTATAGGTCTACAAAACTTGTTAATGCATAATTACTTATTACATTGAAATCAAGACATGAAAAATGAATAAATATCATAATCCATTAGTTATAATGTTCCAAAATATTTGGAAAGATGTTATAATTCAAATCCACAACAAAGACTCTATTATAGTTGTAATTGCATTCACAAAACTTATTTTCTAATTTGTTTGCTTCATTCTCTAGCATAACTTCAAATCTATTGTTAGCATGTTAGTCTAAAATTAAAGAACTAGTAGATTGAAATATTAATTCTAAATAGTGTATTAATCTTGGGTTGTTCCTATTTGCATGTGAATAAAGATAGTCTTAGTCATTCTCTGAGATGACCAATCCTATTTCCCCAAGCATCAATATCTTATAGCCATGAATAGAGCAACCATGCAAGGGGGATGATTCTCATAACTCCTTCAACCATGGGAGGCATAGGATTAGAGAATAGAGATTGGAATAGATGTTAGCAAAATGAATCTATCAGTCAAATCCTTGGGAATTTCCAATCTTCAGGTTGAATAAACAAAAAATATACTTTTGTATATATGTAGAAGCATATATCTACGTTCCGGTGAAAAGGTACTGGTATCAAAATTGAGAAGTGGGTGAAGGAAGCTAGAGAGAAATGTGATTAATTGATAGAGGGAGGAAGAGACAAGGGGTTCATATCAAATTACTTGCTTAGTATAGCACATTTTCATGTTTAGTTTCTAAAAATGCAAATAATCAATGAAAATTTATTTAATACATGTCACAACATTTAAATATCAAGTTCTCATATGTAAACATAATGTGAACTACAGAAGAAGCATCAATAACATAATGGATAATAGTTTCAAAAATCAATAACCAAGTAAAGTAGAAAACAAAATGAAAGGATTACCAAGAGACAGAAGCAGAAGCTTTGTCATTTTTTGCAAGGTGATAGAGTTGTCTCTACAGGCTAGTGGAGACTTTCATCAGGACTCAGAGCATTCGTCAATAATGCATACAAAGTTGGAAGATATGTTGTGGACAGTGCTATCTATAGATAAACAAAAGGGGAGTCCTCTACGATGAACAACAAGGAAAAGAATGTGAACTATGTCCATGATACTGTCATAAATCATATCTCAGTAGCGAAAAACCAAATGAATACCATTGAAACCAATGATCACCAAGATATTAATACAAACAATAATCTAATCTATGAAATTCCAATCGAACAAAAACAAGACATCATTATCCAGACATGAATGCAAATGATACTCAAATCAATGGGAAACAAGACAGCGTACCAATGAATGCAACCACTAGAGCACAGGCCAAATATTTCTTAAAAGGAGGTTCATCTAAAACATCCATAGCATCACCCAATCAATACAACATATTGGACCAATTAAAAAAGATCTCTGCACAGATATCAATATTGGAATTGCTCAAAAAAATTCCCACCCATAAAGAGATCTTAAAAAAAGCCCTGATGGACACAACAGTGCCAACGAATCTATAAGTTTGTAAGTTCGAAGCCATGGTGGGACATTTAACCATGCCTCATTGCCTATCCTTTTCCAAAAATGATGACACATCCATTTCTCATCCGGGCCACAATGTTGCTCTTCGTATCAAAGTTATAATCCATAAACATCGTGTCAAACACATCCTAATAGATGGGGGAGCCGGCCTGAATAAATGTACTTTAAAAATTATCTACACCTTGGGATTTTCTAAGAATGCAATTGATTCAAAGAAAAAGATTGCAATAAAAGCATATGATGATGAGGAAAGAGCTTCATAAGGGTTAATCATCCTACCTATTCAAGTGGGACCAATCCAAAAAGATGTAATCTGCCAAGTCTTAAACAAGGATCTTACAGGTCTATAACATACTATTGGGTCTACCACAGATTCATGAAATGCAAGTGGTCCCCTCAACATACCACCAATGCCTAAAATTTCCTTGTGGTGGCCAAGAAATTACCATCTCGGCTGACTCAAACAGTCCTTAGTATTGCAATACACTGAAATTTGTCCAAGATATCTGTGTGCCTCACAATAGAGAAGCTTTCATTCCCACTACTTCCAATGATTAGAGCCAGTCAAGTTCCTCATCCAAACCATTGGTCATTCCCACAAACCATGATAGTCAATCTAGTTCCATGTCTAAACAGTCTAAGAAGAAAGAAGAAGCTCCTTCATCCACCTCCTCAAATCCTCAAGCCCAATTGAATTCCTTGTCAAAACAATTTGATGAAAAAGTCCAAGTCAAAGACAAAGGTGTTGGTGAATACTTCTTTTAACGGTCCCTATGTCTTTCACACTTTTCTTCTCCAAAAATTTATGGACAACCCTCCACATCAACACAACATACCCCACAACTAGTTACCAAATTTGATGGACAGTTCTTAAAATAAAGCACCAGGTTTGATGAAGCAGATGACAATGATTTTCTAAACTAGCTTTATAAAGATGAGGAAGAATCCTAGGCAGCAACTACAAATGTACAAACAACTAAATATGGAAAAGTTTTCACTATCTTGGAAAAGATGGAATATGAAGGGAAAGGTCCTGTGGGTAAAAGAAAAGAGGGAATCATAGAACCAATTCAACCTATTTTAATCAATCCAAAAGACAAGACTGGATTGGGCTATAAAGAGGAAACAAAACAAAAGATGGTTGAAAGAATCCTACAGTTACAAGCCAGCGAAAAGCATGAGACTGATTCCAATGAATATGAGTGGGATTCATTATTAGAAGAGTCCTATCATGATAAGGACATTGATGTAGTACATAAATATTCATCCCTACTCAAAGAAGGACAAGGGTCGGGTTTTAAACCATTTGAATTTGGATTGCAACACCTTGATGATTCTAGTGTAGATGATTCAACTTGGAGTGAAACAGATAATTCGGAAGAGAGTTACCTTCTAGACCTCGATTTTGCTATCAGAAAAATTAAAGACACCACTATCCAAACCCTTACCATTTCCGATCTTAACCCGTCTGGTGACTACTTACCCTTGGTACATCCTGAACTTATAAATTGGGACCTAACTGAACCATTTAACATCCCTACATTTTCAAATGATGACGTTATCATCAATTTGCTCTTTGCTGACAATCCCAAAACAGATTCCACCAATGAAGATCGTAACAAGGCTTCCATAGAGGGGAGTATCAAATCTTCTAGCTACAAAATGAATAATACTAGAAATAGATCTAATATTCAAAACCATTCAATGGTAGTGTTAGATCTAGAAAAAGTAAAAACAAAGAGAGCATCCAATGGAAAAAACCTTTCTAAGGCGTCAAAGGATGGAAGAATTGATATTCTCTTGGAACATTTTCAAGAAAGATCAAAATTATTGATTGAATCCACATAGTCTGTGAACATCAGCAATGAAGAGACGGTGAAGAATATCCATCTAGAAGCATCCTTGACAGACCAAGAAAAGCCAAGCTTTCTCAAAATTTTCACAGAGAAACAAATCAACTTTGCTTGGTCATATGCTAACATGTCAGGAATTAATCTAGAACTCATCATGTATCATCTAGATCATTACTCCCAAGAGTGAAACCAGTCAAACAGAAGTTGAGAAAAATGCACCCCCATATCTCCTTATTGGTAAAGGAAAAGTTGAAGAAATTGTTAGATGTTGGATTCATTAGACCCATTGATTATGCTGAGTGGATCTCTAATATAGTATCAGTCTCAAATCCTAACAACATTTACATCTGTACAAATTTCTAGGATCTTAACAAGGCTTGTCCTAAGGATGATTTTCCTCTACCCAATATAGATATCATGTAGACTTGATGGCAGGACATGGCATGCTATCATTGATGGATGGATTTTCTGGGTATAACCAAATCAAAATATCCCCAGAAGATCAAGATAAAATTGTCTTTACTTGTCCATGGGGAACCTTCTGTTGGAATGTTATGTCGTTCGGCTTGAAAAATGCAGGAGCTACCTACCAACATGCCATGACAACAATCTTTCATGATATGATGCATACTTTCATGGAAGACTATGTGGATGATTTATTAGCCAAATCATATACCAAGGAAGGACATTTGGAGATCCTATATAAAATTTTCACCAAACTAGAAAAATTCAATGTGCAGCTAAATCCCAAGAAGTGTGTGTTTGGAGTGACATCAACAAAACTCCTGGGTTATATAGTTATAGAAAAAGGTATTGAGGTCTATGGACAGCCAAATTCAAGGCTATTATGGAAATTCCACCACCAAAGAACATTAGTCAACTCTGTTCTCTACAAGGGAGGTTTCAATCAATTTGCAGATTCATTTCACAGCTGGCGGACAAGACCCATCCCTTCACTCATTTGCTACATAAAAATGTTTCTTTCCGATGGGATGAACAATGTGAAGTAGCCTTCAACCATTTGAAATAATATTTAATGAATCTGCTTGTTCTAGTACCACCATCAGAAGGGAAGCCACTACAGTTATATATTGCTACAAGGGAGAAGCTACAATAGTGGTTTACAATTTGATGGAGGAAGGAAACTTGAGAAAAAATGACCCCATGGAAAAAATATTAGTTTTAAGGGTTTGAATGAACCTACAAGTTTGACCAAACCAAAAAGGGGTTCGATCGAACTAGGGTTCAAGTGAACCTATTAATTCTTAGGCCAACATTTCTCACCCAAAAAAACAAAAGAAAAATGATATTGAAGGGAGTTCGAATGAACCTTGGTTCAAATGAACCCCCCTTATTCCTATAATTCTCCCCCTAAAACACAAAAAAAAACCTAAACTTTTACGCTTTGAAGCTCGGGTGGAGGATGAAAATGGATGAGTCATCACAAACCCAACTAGAATCAGGTAGTCCTCAGAACGAGCTATCCAACAAATATAATTTTAATATGTTTTCGTTTAATTTTGTATTTGTTTTTTTAGTTTTATTAAACATAGGTTTTTCATCGAAAATGAAGGTCTTTATTCTGCACATGTGGAAAAATAGCAAATTATCAAAAAAAAATTGAAAAATATGAGTGCACCAAATATTGAAGACCTTGATCCAACAAAAAAAGAAAAAATGAATTTCAAATATATACAAAAAAAGTTATGCGTTATACGGTCGCACTATGTCTAAATTGTAATTGGTTTGACTCCAAAACTTGATTAAAGAAAAAATATTCAATAAAAACTATCTAACCAAGTGGAAGCACTAGATATTGGAGTTACTGTAGATCCTAAATCTACATTTTGCTCAAAAACAAACAAGCATGAGTATTGTTAGTTAAATCAAGCAAATCAAATATAGAATCCCTATGAAATAATTGCTCATGTTATCTATGCAAACAAAGTAAGTTATCAACATAAGCTAAGTGAAAGCATAAGAAAAACAAGAGTCAAATTTTATCCCATAGTGGATTGGTGCTTCTATGGAAAGAAGCCCTTTCCCAATCCTTGCTAAAATAAGCTAAATGTTGCAAATTGCTATGAATGTGATATGAAGATGGTGTGGACAAGATTAGCTCCCCATTGAAGAGATTAACCTTGTATCAGATTGTGGAGTTGTGGAGGATTTTCTTGAGGATGAAGCCTCAATTTAAAGATTTTCAAATGCTGAGTGTTGAAGAGGGACCAATGTGGGACTAAGAAATAGGCCAATGAAAAGAGGCCACTTGTCATCATGTGAGTGGTTGATGCATGTGCAAGATTTTGGATGTGTCCATGAGAGAGAGAATTTGAATTCAAATTTTGCAATAAATTTAGAGAGGGGGACAAGAAAAAGAGCAATAAATGCTATGTTGGAGGGACAAATCAACTTGTCATGTTGAGTGAAAATGAGGGTTTTTTAATAAATCAATTTATTGATTTATTTGTGCAAGTGGAGATATCTAGAGGATGCAAGTGGTGAGGATTAGCATTTAATCAGGATTAATTAGCTAGGATGATGATTAGGATGTTTTGACCAATTTGACTCAAATATTTGATTTATTTAAATCAGAAAAGGAGAAATATGAATTGGATTTGATTAAATGAATGTTTGGTTTATTTAAATAAAGGATGATGATAGGATCAAGTTTGATTTATTTGATTTAAGTTGGTGACTTTAGGAGATTGATAAATAAACTTGATTTATTCAAATGACAATCGAATATGATTATGTATGATGTTAATTTCATGTGTACATTTTTCCCCTCCTTGAAGCAATGTACTTGTTGTGTTGGTTCAAAGAATAAACTTGCTACAATCAAAATTAAAAAATTCTTGATTTTTTAGATGCCCCAGCGGAAAGTACACTAGTACATTGCCCCCTCAAGAGATCGAGCGAAAAGATTCGATTTGAGGGTCGATCTCGCGATAAAGAGGTTCAAAATGGATGGTTATGATGAGATGATTCAAATGAGATGATTTCAAGATGCTTAGAATAACAAATCTATATTATCCTAGACAACTTAAATGATGATATGATATGAGATGGATGAGATTGATGATGTGATATGCTATGACTATGCAATGGATGATTTATGGGATGCTTAGACTAACAGATCTATATTATGAAGATGATGCAAATGCAATGCATGTGAAAAGATCAATGTTTCCTATTATGTATGATATGACTGATATGTGGTATGCTGACGGTTTGTGGATGGAGGATGGATGCATGATGGATGCATTGGTGATGATGATGTTAGTGTGGAAATGAGATGATGACAAGAGGATCCCACAAGTCCATGATTGGTCAAGACTTTATTAGAGATGATGATGATGATAGATGATGATGATAAATGGATGATAGAAATTGGATGATTTGCTCATCAAGGATTGGTATTTTAAAAAGGCTACTTACCTTATGTTTGATAAAACACGTAGGTATGATGCATCAAGGTATAAAGAACCAGGATGGCATTGCACCTAGTGAGATGGACTGTGACTCGACAAACAGATAGTAGTATTCTTGTTCACACTTGACATACAGAAACCTTGCTAGGATGTACCTAACAAAGCAAGTATTCGCCAAGTTATTTTACAAGAATGCCCAACAAGCACAGTAGACAAAAGATAATGATCATTGCCTGATTCCTATCTCTCTAAATCCTTCGTTTGAATATCATCGAGAGGTCCTTGGAATGAGCGCAATAAGATAAATCAAAAGAAAAGATCAAGTACACAAACAAGTCAATGTTCTTCATACCTCTAGCCAAAGGGATGTGTTTTGATAGGATAAGAATCCAAATGATAACCAAAATGATGCCCATTGTCAGAACGATATATCCTAGGACATGCATTGTATAGGATGATGATTGTTTGATAAGTTGATTGATAGGTTGTTGATATAAAGTGATTGACATGTCTGAAAATGACCAAGAGTTTGATTTTGCTTTAAAGGTTTATTGTTTCGATTTTGATTTTACGATTGAAGCTTTCTTTTGCTGACTATTATGATTGTTTCTGTTTTTATTGCAAAAGGATGAAGGTGACGATCAATTTATTATGGATGATTGATTATTGTGAGTGCAAGCGAGATGAGACAAATGGATTTTTTTTAAAATATTTGGATGTTTTTGACGTTTTGAAATGTTTTTGAGGCTGTTTTTGGTGTTTTCGAGATTTTACAAATGTTTTGAATTTTTATTTTCCAATGTTTTGGGGTTTTCTGAGATTTTATGGATGTTTTTGTGATTTTGATGTTTTTTTAATGTTTTTGGATTTTGATATTTTTCGAATGTTTTTGCGATTTTGATGTCTCTGGGGTTGATCAAAGATTAGCCTTGCCTACGTTTAAGCTCAGAGATGACGTAGTTTGGATATCATGTTTTTTTTATGTTCTCTATTTTATGGATGTTTTTGGATTTTTTGATGTTTTGGATGTTTTTGGATTTTTCGCATGATTTTGACAATTTCGATATGTGTGTGATGGAATCAGTGCTCTGTTTGGGATTTTTTTTCAAAACCAAGCTAAGGTTGATTGATCGAATCGATGGATTGATGATGATCATGATAACATTGTTGAGGATGCACAAAAATGCAAGGATTTGATTGATCAAGATTGATGACGATAACATTGTTGAGGATGCACAACAATGCAAGGATTGATTGATCAGGATGGATGATGATAACATTGTTGAGGATGCACAACAATGGAAGGCTATTGTTAAGAAACACAATGATTAGGATGGATATCCCAAGGTGATGATTGATTGGATTCAATTGATAAGGATTGATGAAGCTTGATTTGGAACAAAATTTGTTTGAATGATTTGATGTGGCGTTTGACGTGCAACTTAGATGCAACTGATAGTGATTTCTTGGATTGATGTTCGATGAACAATGAAGCTTGATGAGGGATGCCTTCTCATCAAAATATGCCATGGGCTAGTGATTTGGACTTTGGATCACAAATGTTTTGACCAATTTGATTTTACGTTTTCCAATGTTCAGATCGCCACATAAGTTGGAGGATATAGATCAAGATTTATTCTCGAAGCAAGATGTACATATCTGCCCCCAATGTCTAGCAATGTATGGAATGTCGTGGATGGATGTTTGGATAGGTTTATGGATGGATGGATATGGTAAGCCCGCAAAATATTTCAAGGATTATCTTGCGATAAGATAAGGTGTTTAAACGATAGAATGCTTTATTGGATAATGTTTCATAGCTCTGTTAATGTTGCATGGGATAGGATCAGTGAAAATGACCTATGTCAAGATGTTTACCATAAGCCAACGCAAAGTGTGCCCCAAACTTTCATCAAGATCAAGATAACTTGGATGATGGATGTAGATGGATCAAAATGGATTGGATAAATGGTCCATGAATGAATGGATTTATTATGGATAAGAGGGATGGAATGCTCGATTTATTACGGATGGAATGAGATGCTTTCTCCTAAAGTGGCATACATAGATGCTTGATTCCACACATGATGCCTGTTTGCCAGATTTTCATCATGGTCCTTTCCAAAAGCGCCACTGAAGTGGTTTTCACTAGAGGACGATTTTTTTATCTTTACTGTTTTCAATCCTTTTTCTGATTTTTTTTTATTTTCATATTTTTTAATTTTTGTATTTTTCTGAAAGATTCATGCTAAACCACCTGGTGGTGTTGACGTAGATTCCTCTATCATGATGTGCCATTGATATCCTACTTGAATAAGTTATTTTGCTAAGATACGTGCACTTGATTGCAACTTTTGAGATTTTTGATCTGCTTCGTCGATACAGGAGTTAACTTTGTCTTTGTGCGTACATCGCAATAGAGTGCCTGTTGAATCCTTATGATGAAGGGTTGTTGCCAATACATGGTCGATGTGAGAATTGGATATCATGCATGGAGGTGTGGATGGAGTGTGTTTAGGGATAAAAGATGGATCGGTTGATGTTTGGAACCTTTGACTCTCCAAACTTGGGAAGATGAGCAATGATGGGTGGATACGGAAGTGTGCATGGAATTAGGACCAACTGCTTGATACACTTTGTACGTCGCTTGAAAAGCCTGCTTTTTCTTTTGTGGACATCTTTGATGGATACTTTTCCCTTTTTTATTTTACCCCATAGTTTCTTTGACTAATGGAGTTTGATAGGGATGATCTTTCTTTGTATGTTTTGGTATCCATTTGTATTTGATTTTTCCATTATGCTTTCCAACTGCTTTTGCTTTGATAACATTCTTCGTACTTTGATTCAAATATTTCTTTTGATGTTGGTCCCAATTCGTGGATGGGGTGATGGGTGGATGAAGATTCATGGCATGGTCAGTTGTAGTATTGGCAATGGTTTCACCATAAGATTCTTCGTGCTCCCTATGTTGATGTTTGCTTGAGATGAAGTTGCCCCCAGTATTGTGGAAGTAGTACCTTCATGCTTTGATTCTGCCTGTTCTAAGATGTCTTGTTCCGTAAACATGCTCTGACAAATGACCACTGTAGATGACATTGTTTCAATTTTCCGCTCTGCTAACTCTGGATTATCTGTTCTATCGACTTGTTTCATTGAGCGGATAATGTTGGATATCTTTATTCATGATGTCCTCAATCTGAGTTTGGGATATATTTGATCCTAATGTTGATAACTCCATTTGACTATAGGAATTAATACTCTACTCTTTTTGTGTGACAAAATCTTGTTCTAGATGAAGATCATCTACGTGTCCATCCATAGAAAACATCTCATGGGTAGATGGATGGATATGATCATCTTGCATAGATAGGAGAGTGTCCATTAGATTATTGTAGTATCTTGAAGATACAAATTCTTGATCTTGAATGATTTCGGAGTTGCTTTCGACATGCTTTGGATCAAGTTCTTGACATGGATCAGTTTCAAATGATGGATTGCTTACAAAGGATTCTTGGATATCGTTGTTAGACATGGTAAGTGGTTCAATATCCTCAAGTGTCAAGGTCAGGGTTTTCTCAATATCTATAACCATGAGGTCAAAGGGGGTCAACATGTCTTGGAAGGAACCATTGCTAGACTTTGGTGAAGGATTTTGATCATGCTTTGGCATAAATGCTTGAGATATATCCTCTAACTCATAAGGCAATGTAGAGACATTTTCAATATGATCATTGGTCAATGGATCGTGCATTATGTCAATTGGATCAAATAATCCTAACACTCCTTGAAAGAGATCACTAAAAAGTGGCTCTTGATGTATGGTGAATTGATCATCGGATTGTGTAGATACATCCTCAATGTGCTCCTCGATGGAGAGGTTTTGATCATTTTTCTAGACAAGTGTGGTGGAGAAATTGTGAATGTCTTCGACCATAGAGTCAAGTGATGTTGATATTTTTTGAATTGGCTCATTGTCGAGTATTGTTGGTAGATTTTGATCATGATTCAAAAGTGACTCTTGACATATGTCAATTTGATCATTGGATGAAGTAGACATAACTTCAAGGTGCTCAATGATGAATTGATCTTGATCCTTGTTCTCAATAGTTGTCATTTTTTGTGTTTGTGCTTGTGTTTGTTGGGTAGCTTCAGAGGCTTGGACAACTTGAGAGGCTTGTTGCACTTGTCGAGCTTGTCTTGCTTGTTACGTGGCTAGATATTGTTGGATGGCCTTTTGGTATGCTTGGTGAGCTTTTAGAGCAATGTTATATTGTCTTGCTGCATTTGGTTTAGGTGGTAGTGGTGGTGGATTTGGGATCATGTTGGATGTAGTGATGGGCAGTTGAGATACCTTTGAAGTGATCATAGTGGTTTGGGGTGGAGATGTGATGGGCGTGAGAGTGGTGGTTGGAATGATCAAAGTGATAGGGATGGTTGGAATGACCAAGGTGATAGGTCTTTGGGAGACCATGTTTTGATTTGGGATCAATGTTGTTGTTTAATTAGATACCATCCATTGGTGTGATGTCCCTGGTATATTTGAAGGATTTGATGTGATGGTTTGATTGGTGTTAGGTGGATTGATTTGGATGGAGTGATTGGTGCTAGGTAAAGGGGGAAGCCCTAAACCAAGGAATGATGTTGGTAATGGTGGTGGAGATTTTCCTTGGCGCAATGCCTCAACTATTTTGGAAAGTGCCACAATTTGATCTTGCCAAATTTGTTCTTGATTTCTATCTTGACTCCCTTGATATAGTTGATTTGGCTCTTGTTTAAGCAGATTTGGAGTGTGTAGTTGTGTTTGATTTTGGACAATGTTCTAATTTGCAATGACACTCAAATTTGGTATGATATGTTGAAATTGACCATTGTTCATGTTTGGAATATTCGTATGATTTGCAAATGTATCCATCCCAAAGTTTGTTGGATTCATGTTTCAAAAATTTGTACTTGGTACATTCTCCTTTGGCATGTAGGGCTTTGATGGGATGATGTTGTTCATTTGAAGGCTCATGCTTTGATTGTTTGGTTGATGGATTTATAGGTTTGGATTTAAATCTCCTAGCGAGAAATGTGCTCCAATCTTTGATTTGGGCATACTCATACTTTTTGTTCTATTGACAAATGTCGAAGGTAATGGTCCCATGTATGGATTGTATCAGTGTGAGTTTTGATGATCAATCGACATTGTAAGGCTTTGAAGATTCAATTGATTTGGATTACTCAAAATGTATGGATCAAGTTTATATTCCATGTTCCTCTTGTGTTTTGACCTTGTTGCAAAAGTGACCTCTAAGGTTCTTAGGACTAATGATGAGATGAAGGATGAAAGGTGTAAATGGTATGAGTGTTGAACATTTAGGGACTTTGGATCAATGCTAGACTTAGGGTTTGATTTTGATTGGTTTGATTTGGATGATGAACTTGTAAACCCTAAGATGTTGGATGTGATCTTAGGATGAATTTGCTCAAAGGATTTCTAATTCAATTAAATGTATGAGAAAGGATGCATTCCCATACACCTAACTAAACAAGGTGATTTTGATTTTGATTTAAGGATGTACCCAAGTCTAGAATGATTGTTTTGAAAGCTCTAAAGTTGCTTGTGGGATGGGTTTTGATAGATGTTTGGGATGGATGAAGTGTTTGATTTGATCCTAAAAGACTTAGAGAGAATTTTTTTTACTAGGCCAAGGTATTGAAGAACACACTTTTCTCTAAGAGCAATTCAAAATCAAAAGACCAATGTTTTGCATGAAAATCATATGACCATTTGAAAGATATCAAGCACATGTGTGGGGTCCAATTTGTTATCTTTACTTAGTGGATTCTTTTTACCACAAACACACTTCTTGATTAGGTTTCAAATTGAATGTCCAATGTCACAACTTCTTTTCGTCCCACAAAGTGCTATGTGGAAGTTCCAAGAAATCAGGACAAGGGTTGCCTAATGTTGACCTTTGTATGTTGACCTTTGTAAGAGCAAATTAAGATGTAAACCCAATTACTTAGAAACCTTTAAGGACATACTCCCTAGGGTAAGCAATAGTTCTTGGGTTTTGTCAAAGGTATTTTCTCTAACTAAGGGGTTTGAAATTTTGATGATGATGTTGAATGTTGGTTTTCCAATGTTTTCAATAAACACACTATGTTTTCAAACAAGCAATGTAACATCCTAGCTCAATTGGTACATTTTTCTTAGTGGGCTTGCCTCATTCCCTTCGTAGAAGAGATGATTTTACATGCAACCAAGAAAAAAATATAAAGGTATGTTAAGAATGAAGTCTTAACCTCTATATTTCAACCAAGATCGGACATGGCAAGTAACTTCTTGGAATCTAAGTTCCAATGTACCACTTTGATAAACTCGCTCAAATGGATCAATAGGCCACTACAAAACAAGGGTTCTAGTTCAAACTTTCCATTTGTAGGAGTTGACCCAACGTGGCAAGAGTCCCCTTTCAGATCCATCTTGTCAGAGTCAACCGCGTGATATTGGCGTTTCTTCCAATATCCACATTTATGTCCCGGCTAGAAATACTCTTGGCTTTAGAGTGTTACCGGTTGAGTCATTCCCTTGGGTGAGTACTTTTTCCCCAAGGCAGACCCTCTAGGATAAACAAAAGCAAGCAAAGAAAAAATCCATAACTCGATCAATCTTTGACGACTCAAAGAAAGAGAATATACGCGATGATGCCCCACTCACACTCGCACAAGATGTTCAATTTTAAACCCAAATCGAAGTGTGTATGGGAAATTATTTATGCAACTTAATGTCACCAAAATCCTTTTGATTCTCAAGATTGCCGTGAGGCGCGAGAGAAGTGCATACGTCTTTTGATGATATTACTTTGTGTAAATAATTACAAAACAATAAAGGCACACATTCATTTTATCCTTCAAAGTAATGATTTGATTCGTTTTAAAAACACCAATATCAAGTGTGAAGTTGCTTTGTTCAATTTTAGCCCAAATTGAAAAGCTAGTAAGTTTGTAAGGTTCAATTTTAGCTTTAACTTTGAAAGATCAAATCAATGGTTTAGTTGGCCTAAGCAAGGAAAATAAAATCAGCCACAAATGCTCTAGACTATTAGAATAAGCATTAAAAAATGCTATTTTCAAGTTCCAATTCAAGACCTCCTTTCAACTCAAGAATTATGCAAAGATTTGTTTCCTATGCTTCAATTTCGCAAGTTCTTTGTGAAAATGAAATCCTTCTTGCAAGATAAAAAAAGACAAAAATCAAGTTTTTTCTCTCTTTTATTCAATCACTACTATTGATATAATAATATGAAAATACTATTTTAGAAAACTAATGTTGGCAGTTCATTGATGAAGTCCCCAAGATTGTTGCATTAAGAGTCAACCTACACAACAAGAGATGATATATGAAAGCCCACAACATAAAGTACATTAGCTTTCCACCTGCAACATTGAAGGATGCGAGGAAGCTTCCTGCTAAAGCATAAGTTTTCAGCCAAATGCACTTTCTCCAACAAAATGACAATGAGTAATCTAAAAAGACATATATTTATATCTCAAAAATAGCATCTATACAATAATCATAACTGTCAGTGAAGGATTCTTTAAAAGATTTCAAACTAATGCATTGAAAAATCGCGCCCAAATGTGCCAGCATTTAACATGGATCAGTCAGTAAGGAGACGTGTGTAAAACCAACTTTCATAACCTTTGACTCTCATCTGAAAGCATTAATTGATAATGGGTTGGAGCACCCTTCAAGAAAGATTTTATTACAGCCAGCAAAGAGCGAATCAGGTAATCGTCCCTTCTAGATGATTTTCACAAAAAAAGGAGGTACACCAAGATTTGTTAGATAATCAGGATACACCAAGATCTAGCAAATGCGGAGTGAATATGCACCATCTGTACATAAATTATAATTAAATGAATACGATATAAACCGTTCCCAAAATCCCTTGGGTAATTTGAAAACATAGAGGACAATATGCAATTAATAAATGGCTCTTGGTTTATTGTTTTACAAATTGCTTCACTAAATTATTAATGTAGAAGACAGATTACTAATTACTTTGAAAACCAGAGCACATATTATTAATTAATTGTGCACAAATTACCCAATAAACCAGAAGTCATTTGAATAATGTAGAGGACCATCTTGTTTTTATCAAATTGCACACAAAAATACTTACAGCGCCCCTCCTTAGCCACTTTAAGAGCACTTACCGTATGCTCAACAGTCACTTTAGGAGCATTTACTATATGCTCAACTTCAATTCTTCATCTTCTATCAGCTGGCTTGGTCTCATCTTCTGATTCATTCGTTGTGCAAATTCCGGTTGGACTCTAATGTACCTTTCACATGTTCATAAATGAGAGTGTTTGGAAAAAGTGTATGGACATGCATTAAAAGTTAAGGCTGGTGTAGACAATAAGACTTGTGAGAAATAATGCGTAGAGAAGGCACAAGAGCCATTTGACAAGAACCCTCACAAAAACGTCATCCCATGAAATGCCATTATTACAGGATATGCACCGAATCTTTTTGATAGTATGCTTTAAAAGCGATGTAGTCTTATGGAACGCAATAATTGCATGATATGCACAGAATGGATTTAAATAGAAGGTGTTACAATGAATTTGAGAAAAATATGAAGGCGTGGGAACTGTGTGATATAATGCCTCACAATAATGAGGTCGCAGGAAATGAAGCAACTGCAGGATATGCAAAAATAATGGATTTAAAAGAAATGTTTTGAAACTTTCGAGCTGATGCTATTACCTGGTGTAAAGCTAAGTTCCACAACTGTCATCGGCAACATAAACCATGCATCTACCATTCACTCCACTTCTATTATGCCAGTGGTCGTATATTAAATCTTTGTCGGAAAGCAGACTTTTTGGTGCATAAAGAGGCAACGCCAAATAATGAAGACTCCACTGGAAAGTCTAAGTCGAAGAGATCAAATAAGTTCATCCACTCTCTCATGCTACCATGATAAAGGACATTGGTGTAAAGTTTGCAATTGATAAATGAAATGTCAATCCAGCATAGCGATGCATATAGCATGAGGTCGACAAGTCAGTTTCTTGATCAGTTCAACATGAGTCGCTATCAAACTCTGCCCTGGCCTACATCGAAAAGTTATTGAAATTCAAACTTTGTTCTGTCCTACACATTGAAGAGCCATTAAGAAATTGGGCATACATTTCTAAGATCATTTTGAATAGATAAATTAAAATATTTTGATTACAGGGCTACTGTGCAAGACCATCATAAATCTAATTGCTTCAACCCTGTCCTAAAAGTATCTTCAGGAAGCAGAGTAAAAAAAAAAGGAGGCCACTCATTGAAACATTAAATGCCTTGATAAAAGAAGACTTCCCGCAGACCATAGATGGTGTATTGGAATACACGAATTGTTAGAATTAGTTAAACCCATTAAAGAGTGAACCATTGATAAAAGCTTTTGCAAAACAGGCTACTTCAGATGCTAGTCTTGATGGCTTCCTGTCGATCAACTATAGAAGCTAACCGCTTACTAAAATGGATTTAAATGCTATCACAGAAGCTGAGTATACATTTAAGGCATAGACCACTATGTAAAAAAAGAGATCAATGGAGAAAGTTCACACCCACAATTTTAAAATTGGTTTCAATCATTACCTTATTCTTGAAATGAAACTGGTTCAAATGTGTACGTTTTTGGGTGTTATGGATTATGGTCGTCAGGTGTTTGACAAAATATCTGACACAAATGTTCTCTTGGGGAATGTAATAATCAAAGGTTATGCAACCAATGATCCCTCTGATGAGGCAATTACACTTTATAAAGAAATGGGAGAGCAGGGATTTTGGCTAGTCAAGTATACATTTCCAGTGGTATTGAAGGCTTGTGCCAGCTTTTCGACTTTGAGAGAGATCATTCCTTAATAATATCACTTTGGCTCATGCCCTTACTAAACCTAATTACGAAATGCTATAGTAGGTGCAACGTTATAAAATTTAAATGAAGTTCCCAACACATAATTTAATAAAAAAAATTATGAAAGTAACATCTACACAACAAAGAATTCTGATTCAAAACTGAAGAAATAAGAATAACAGAAACAAAGCATTGAATACTTCATGAGACCGCCCTCCTTCTAGCGCTAGAATGTAGATCCTAAATCTGCATTTTGCTCAAAAACAAACAAGCATGAGTATTGTTAGTTAAATCAAGCAAATCAGATATAGAATCCCTATGAAATAATTGCTCATGTTATCTATGCAAACAAAGTAAGTTATCAACATAAGCTAAGTGAAAGCATAAGAAAAACAAGAGTCAAATTATATCCCATAGTGGATTGGTGCTTCTATGGAAAGAAGCCCTTTCCCAATCCTTGCTAAAATAAGCTAAATGTTGCAAATTGTTATGAATGTGATATGAAGATGGTGTGGACAAGATTAGCTCCCCATTGAAGAGATTAACCTTGTATCAGATTGTGGAGTTGTGGAGGATTTTCTTGAGGATGAAGCCTCAATTTAAAGATTTTCAAATGTTGAGTATTGAAGAGGGACCAATGTGGGACTAAGAAATAGGCCAATGAAAAGAGGCCACTTGTCATCATGTGAGTGGTTGATGCATGTGCAAGATTTGGGATGTGTGCCCACGAGAGGGAGAATTTGAATTCAAATTTTGCAATAAATTTAGAGAGGGGGACAAGAAAAAGAGCAATAAATGCTATGTTGGAGGGACAAATCAACTTGTCATGTTGAGTGAAAATGAGGGTTTTTTAATAAATCAATTTATTGATTTATTTGTGCAAGTGGAGATATCTAGAGGATGCAAGTGGTGAGGATTAGCATTTAATCAGGATTAATTAGCTAGGATGATGATTAAGATATTTTGACCAATTTGACTCAAATATTTGATTTATTTAAATTAGAAAAGGAGAAATATGAATTGGATTTGATTAAATGAATGTTTGGTTTATTTAATTAAAGGATGATGATAGGATCAAGTTTGATTTATTTGATTTAAGTTGGTGACATTAGGAGATTGATAAATAAACTTGATTTATTCAAATGACGATCGAATATTATTATGCATGATGTCAATTTCATGTGTCTACAATTACAAATCTAAAATCTAAAGAATTGGAATTTTATCCTTCATGGAAAAAAAGTTATGTGTTATATGGTGTGTGTCACTTTTAAAAATGTTGTTTTCTGAAAAAAACCAATTTTCGTGGGAGATGCAAAAAGAAGTACAATATGATTTCAAAAAAATTGAAAAAAATATTTTTAGAATCTACAAATAAAATGTGATGAGACTCTAGTTTGCATCATCTTCAAATTCCTCACGATTTAGCCGCTATAGGTGCCCAAATGTAAAGATTTAGTTAAAAATAATAATTTCAGTGTCTAGTTTGGCCACAAATTGTAAACCACTATTGTGGGAACACCCACAATAGAAACATCATTAGGAGCCCTATTAGCACAAGAAGATTCAGCAAGAAAAGAACGAGAAACCTATTACATCAATAAGACATTAAATGGCTATGAAATCAACTATACCTCCATTGAAAAGGCTTGTCTAACAGTAGTATTCACTACCCAACAGCTACAACATTACATGCTGACCCACACCATCAAGTTGATAGCTAAAATTGATCCTCTCAAATATCTCCTTAGTGAAGCAAACCTAACAAAAAGATTGGCTAAATGGGTCATGATACTCAGTGAATTTGACATCCAATATGTAGATAGGAAGGCAATAAAAGGACAAGCAATTCTTGATCAGTTGGCAGAGGCACCATTACCTGATAATCATCCTTTACACATTTAATTTCCAAATGATGATGTTCTTACTATGGCTACGAAACAATGGACACTATACTTTGATGGATCACACACCCAACATGGATCAAGAGCCAGAATCCTATTTGTCACCCCACAAGGACATACTATACCAAAATCATACAAACTAATGTTCCCTTGTACCAACAACATGGAAAAACTTATGAAGCATTAATCATTGGCATCAAAACAACTATAGAATGGAAAGTCCTAGAATTGCAAGTGTATGGGGATTCTCATTTGGTCATTAACCAAGTCAATGATGATTATCAAACAAGGGATGACAAATTAATGCATTACAAGAAAATGCTAGATGATTTCAAGAAATATTTTGTGGCTATCAAATTTGAACAGATTTCAAGAGTGGACAATAAAGCCACTAACGCCATGGCTACTATTGCTTCCTTGTTACAAATTCTAGAGAAAAGAAGTTGTTACGAGTTCTTGGTGGAACAACTATTCTCCCCTACCTATGACAATACTGAATCCCATGTTATCTATCACCTATCTGATGCCAATACCTCAATCTACAGTGAAATTTATACCTACCTAAAAGATAACATTCTTCCACCTAACTTGTCATGAAATCAAAAACACAATTTCATTCGTCGGGCTGCCTTACATACACTTATTGTGGATGTCCTATTCCAACGAGGTCTTGATGGAATTCTCTTACAATGTCTGGAACACTATGAGTCTGAAATAGATTTATGAGAAGTCCATGAAGGTGTCTATGACACACATTCAAGCAGCCTAACCTTAGCCAAGAAACTTCTTCGTTTAGGATATTATTGGCCAACTCTGGAAAAGGAGTCTTTCTAGTTTGTGAAGAAATGTCATAAATGTCAGATTCACGCCAACCTCATTCATGCACCAGCATAGGAACTTCAACCTTTTACATCCACATGGCCATTTTGTCAGTGGGGACTAGATCTTGTTGGTAAAATTCATCCATCTTCATCAAAAAAACACAAGTTTATCATCACATCTCCAAAATACTTCATGAAGTGGATTGAGTTTGTTCCTTTAACCAACATCACAGGAAAGCAGGTTTCATCATTTATCCTTAACTACATCATCTGTAGATATGGTATTCCCCAATCCATAGTCACTGACAATAGAAGATTGTTCAAAAATCAAAACATGAAAGAATTTGGTTACAAGTTCAATATCCAACATTGCTTCTTTACACCATATTATCCCTAGGGGAACAGTCAAGTAGAGGCTTCCAACAAGACTATTATGGAGATTTTGAAGAAAACTGTCAATGATGTGGGACGTGATTGGCACATCCAATTAAACCTTGCCTTGTGGGCATACTGCACCAGTATTCACACACTGACCTTGAGCCACACCATATGCTTTGGTATATGGAGCTAAGGCCATTGTACCTATAGAAGTTGAAATACCATCACTTTGGGTTTCCTTGAAAGGGATTATCTCTGATGAAGACTATCGGGTCTCAAGATTGCAAGAACTAGAACTATTAGACAAGCGGTGCCAACATGCAGTGAATCACCTAAAATCCTACCAACAACATATATCCAGAAGTTACAACCACAAGGTCAAACCTAGAACATTCCAAGTTGGTGACTTAGTGTTGAAAGAAAACCCACACAGTCAGCAAGATAGAGAAAAGAAAGGAAAATTTGAACCGAATTGGTTGGGGCCTTTTGTCATTGTATCAGCTTATGGTTCAGGAGCATATCAGTTGTCCACGCCAGAAGATGATCAATTTGAGGAACTGATGTACAGTCTTCATCTCAAGAAATTCTATGCATAATCAGCTGCTGCATCTATAAAAGTCCTGAAAAAATCCAAAAACATCATAAAAAGTCCTAAAAAAAATCCAAAAAACATTAGAAAAAGTCCTAAAAAAATCCAAAAACATTGGAAAATGTCTTGAAAAATAGTCACCCTGGTGAAAACCTAGAAAATAGGCATCTTGGTGACAACAAAAATCAAAAAGTTAAAAAATACAAAAAATTAAAAAGGAAAAAATACAAAAAAAATTGAAAAAGTGAAAAAAGATAAAAAAAAATCTTACAATCTAAAAAAGTGCAATAAAATCAAGTGGTGAAAACCTGGAAACAATTTTTATTTGTGACATGTTGGCTTCTTTCTCTATGGGAACGTGTGTTGATCACTGGCTTGGTAGCATTACCTTCCACATCCTTCATCTGAGCTGCATATCCATACCTTGTTGTGACGGTCATATCTCACCTTGGCTTCTTGAAAATTGTATATATCCATAATAAATTGGCTTGTTTCCCACTAGGGAAAAAATCTTGACCTCACTAGGGGCAACAAATCTTGAGCTTGAACCAACAGACAAATAGTAGGAAGACAAACACAGCAAAAACATTAATCATAGTGAAATCAAACATGGAACATCAATCACCATTGGAAACGCATCAAACATCCTTGTCTCGTCAGAAAATCCATAAAAAGGTTAAAAATCCAAAAAGCAAAAAACAGAGTCACCTTGTTGAATTACATTGTCGCAATTCATTGTAATTAAGCATTTGTTCATATCTTGGTCCTGTAAATTGGTCAAGTCAGTCAAACTACATGGTCTATGTGTGTATAATGTAGGCAAGGCTAATCTTTGATCAGCCCCTGAGGCCCCTAGGATAGGTCTTTAGGTTAGGATCTTGGTCAAAATCTCAAAAAATACCTAAAAATTGAAAAATCCCAAAAACAATAGAAATTCATGATTACAAGGATGATGCTATTTTGAATCACAATTTTAACACTTTCACATGAATGTTCAAACTATTTGCATTATGATTGATGTTATCATTTCTCAGGAGCAATTCAAGGATGTTAGAGAACTAGAAAAGCTATGATAATTGAGAATGATATTTTTCTTTGTCGGTTGCCTATGAGTTAATCATTATTACTATGAAAATCATCGTGGGACATGTTGTACAAAGTATCACTGATGACATTCTAGATTCACATAGGAAAATAGTTAACTCTTGTCTATTTGCGTAAGTGGTGCTCAGGTCATCTTGGTCCAATTATACCTAGATGCTTGTGTTAACTTGCACTATAAAACATCATGGAAGTAGTACTCAAGTCATCATGGTTTAAATATACCATCGTTGTTTGTACTCACTTTCAACATTTTAAAAGGATCAATGATGACAATAAGCACAATAAATCATTGGGATGTCACTATTGCATTGTTAGGATTGCATATCTAGGTTGCATTCATAATTGGTTGTTGTAATGGAATTTATAGATTTTTCCAAGGCTGATGTTATTTCTATCATTAACAAATTGAGTACATTTGACATTACCAAAAACATCATTTAGAGGCATAAGCATTAGGACATCAATCATAGCATTATCATATCATATAGACATTCATTTAGGTCATCAATCATATATTTGCATTACGAAAAAACTAAGAAAAACAAATGCATTGATCATATCATTTTCATCCATATACATTTAGTAATATATCCTAGGCATCAACATATGTAAATGATCATTCACTCATTCCATACATGCTTCTAAAGATCATAATATTTGCATCAGAAAATACCAAAACACAGGTTACCATGCATAACATACATCCATAGGACCATATAAATTCATTCATTGTTAGAATCATCCATCTTTGCATTAACATCATCTTACATTTATCACATCATACATAATTGCATTGGAAAAATACAAAAATAATAGCATGTAGACATTTGCATAAAACCATAGGATCATAACACATATTGCATTCATAACATATAGGATCATCATCGCATAACATACTTGACAGAAATTAAATGCATCCATCATAAATCAACGCATATAAACATAGGATCATCATCACTGCATATATATCTCAAAAATATGTCAAATGTACAAGGATATCTGAATCTTGAGAAATACAACATCAAAATGGTGATATCAAGAGTTAATGTATACATCATGGTATAACATAAAATGACGAAAACTATGTGGTGCTGCCTCCCGAAGCTGCTAGCATCACTGAACCTATACCCGCTGCTACACCTGAGGGACCTATGCCTGGATCTCTCTAATCCCCTGGTAATGGCTTTGTCACACCCATGCTTACTATATGAGACTAAGATTTTCTAGTTCGAGATCGGGTAAAGCTCTATCGCCACTCAAGTGGGAGCAACTCATGATATCAATCTCTATAAAATTGAGTCTCCTGTGAGGTGTGACGTATCTCCCTAAAATAATCTACAGCTCCCATGGTTGTAGCAACCTATTGTAACCTCTCTGTAATGGCCTCTGCCTGCTCAACCTATCATCTCAAGGCATCTCTCTCAATGGTCAATGCTACAACCTGTCCCTAGCCTTATACTTGTGCCAGATGCTATTGGGCAACATCCCTCTTAGTTGTCAAAGTTTGAATCTGTCCTTGGGCCTATAGGAGTTGTGTCTACACCTGAACTTCAACAGTTGTGTATGTTTCTATAGCTACCCCTATACCTGTGTCAACTGCCCCTAAACTGTCAAAACCTGTGTATGCAAAGCAGTGATCTATGATTGTTGTTGTTGAGATGGAAAGCGTATATGTACTAGCTTTTGTGATGTTGCAACCAGGAATTGCCTCCTACGAGGCACTTTGGCATCGAAACTAGGATGTGCACCACCTCCTCCATCTCCTCCACCACCGTCATCACCTTTGTCATCCCTTCATCATCATCCTCACCCTCATCTCCACCCTCTCTCTCCTCCTCACCTTTGTCACCTCTGCCTCATCACCATCTAGGTGGTCTATCCTCATCATCCTCAAATGTCAGCATCGACTCATCAAGACTCGAAAGTCTAGGGAACAGATGTTGACCAAAGTATACTATGTACTCCTCACTCATATATCCCTCAACAATCTCTGGATGATAATCCCATATCACTGGTTGTAAGTACAGATACTCATCACATGCAGCATCATAGGACAATGTCAATCCCCACTCAATCGTATCCTATTGTCTGCGGGCATAAGGGGTTGATCCCTGTGGCATCCCTTGAACTTTGCCATAATATCTCAGCACTCTCAGCAACAAGAATCTCTCGATAATATACTGAGTTCATCCAATCAAGTATCTAGCAGTCATGAAGTAAGGAACCTCTAAGTGATCCTTTTCCCACTGCCCACAATCCACATGCGATTGCGAAGTAACTGCATCCAGGTCATCAAGCACTCGTCGCCAATACTTCAGTTTTCCCAACTTATGTTGGACAACTACACTTACATAACAATAGACATAAGGCCTTCCAAATGGCTGAAATCTATCTATCTCTGGTTGTGTCACTATGATGTGCTCCCAGGCCCAAACCTGTAGCAATGTAACCCCAACAAACAAGTTGGCTCCTCCCAGATATACCACCTAGTGTAGATCATGATATAGGTGTGCAAGCATATAGGATCCCCAAGCAAAACGAGTCCCAAACTAGATCATCTACTCCAACGTACGACCCCATCCAACAAAAAATCCCTTTGCCCTCTTGTTGGGACATAAGAATCCACCAACAAATCCTGCATGAATGGAAGGCAAAGGTACATCACTAGAAAATATCTCTAGCCACAACATCCAACATCTAGCAATCTGATCATCATGAAAAAGTTAGCATAACACATTCGTACCTCACTGCTCAGTCGAATCATAGGTCATGATGTCACCAACTACAAGAATCTATAAAATCCTGTACACATCCTCTGGAATCGCGATCATCTCTCTAGTAGGAAAATGGAAAGTGTTGTGGTCACTATGCCACCTCTCCGCCAATGTCGTCAATAATCCCCAATTAATCCTAACCCGAGGCATATCAATCAATGAGGACAAACAATATCTCTCTCAGCATGAGATAGCTCTGGAACCATCTCCCATGTCAATGGAAATCACTCTCGAGACTGAAGATTATCTAAATTTGTCTCCTATCATTTTCAAACATCACAAATCAACATATCAATTAAACCAAATCAGCAAATCAATCAACCTATCAATCCTATTGAGATTTTCATAAAATCTTGTCAATATTTTGTTTTGATTCTCACCTATCATGAGGTCAAAACAACATCATCATTAGTGTATCTCACCTATCATGAGGTCACTAAATCATTTAATCTATCATCAACACCTAAACATTGGCTGATGCAACCAAACATCACATATTCAAGGAGAAAATCATAAACATCTTCATTTTGTCTTGGAGGCGCCAAAACAGACCTCCAAGGCACCATTTTAGGCATATGCGCCATCATGTGACTTGAAAGTGCCATTTTAGGTAGATGCACCATCCTGTGACTTGGAAGCGCCATTTTAGGTAGTTGTGCCACAAAACCACACAAAAGCGCCATTTCAGGCATAAGCACTAGAGAATTGATTGGAAGCGTTGGCGAAATGGGAAAAAGTGCCATCTCATTGGAAGCACCGGAGAATCTCTCTGATGTGATGGAACAGAGGGTGAAAGCGCTGAAACCCTAAAATGACCTATGAACAACTTCAAAGCACCATTATAGACCTTGGATGTGCCAAAAAAATTTGCAAAAGCCCCAAAACAATCTAGTCTAAGCGTTGCATAAAACTTTGCAAACGCTAAAAAAAAATGAAATTCAAAAATCCGATCTAAAAATGTGGAAAATAAATTCAAAAATCGCAAAGGGAGGTTTCAAAATTCTTACCGGAGGTCCGTATCCCATAGGTCGATTATGTTGTCGTACCCACTCGAATCGATGATGTTGTAGAGGGATCACCATCTTGCTCAGAAGCTCCAAAATGCTCTCTTACTTCAAACAATTTTCAAGTTACAATTTGCACAAATGAATTACTTTACTTTTCACTTTATACCTCTTAATAAAGGTAATTAAAAGGAGTGACTTTGGTGGCATTGTTTTAATTTCTTTTGAGGGGCAATTAATTGGGGTAGCTTAAAATCTTTCATACTAGGAGATAAATTGCTAGAATATTATCAAATTAGGATTTTATCATCATCATCATCACAAATCAATTGAAATTGTCAAAAATCATCGAAAATCCTTTATCATCACAAATTTCTCGATTATCTCCCGAAGGGGCATAGAGTTGTAATCTCTTGAATATCACTGTCTAGGGCATTATTAAAAATTTTAACAGCGCTTGTAAATTTTTCTTTGAAGTAATGCATAAACAAATCACTTCAAAGAGGGGAAAAATGTATACACTCAAAATTGGTCTAGAAAATATTAATTAAATATTAATTATTTAATTAATGAAATCTTTATTCTTCTACTATATAAATAAATTGCAAATTTATTTACAGTTCCTATTTTCTAAATTCCTCTATTCTAATTCACCCTCTTCATGATTTAATTAAAATAAACAAATCTAAATAATTTGTTTTATTCTAATTAATTCCCTCTCATTAAATCTAAATTTTTAAATTCTAATTTGTCACATTTCTACATATCTCTATAACTACTTTCCACCTCACCCTCCAACTAACCATGTGTCACATGAAAATAATTATCTTTATTTTCATAAATTGGATATTTACTCTCAACAATTTAACAACCTTCAAGATACATGGCTTCATCCTCCAATTGATTCCTTCTTACACTTGGCAAGATGGTTTTACTAAAGGGAACCATTGCCTTGTTTTCTCCATCCTTCTCATTCTTCATCGTTGATTTCTCCAAATAAAATCTCAATCATTCATGGTTGCCAACTCACCCAATGCCTTAGAAAAATCTATAAATTGAGGCCCATTTACAGGTTTTCAACAAAGGAGCATTTGCATAATATTACTTTGCAGGAATTCATTCAACATTTAGAGAGCTTTGTATTGCATTTACAATTCAACATTTAGAGTAGTTTATCAATTTTATTTAAATCATGGCTCCTTTAGATATTTCTTAGCAGCATGTAGAATCATTTCCATTTTATTATCATTAGTTTAGTTTTGCATTGTTTTACTTTCACATCTTATATGCAGCTATCCATTTCACCATGTCATTTATCATTCCATCCAACAATCATTCAATCATGTAGATGTAGACTTAGATTTTTCATTATAATTAGATAGGCTACTCGTTTCTTAGATGAAATCTCAGTGATTTGTGTAGGAATAAGATCTAGGAGCGTAAATTACTAGGACATTTGAGATCAGAGGAAGATGAGAAGTTTTTAAAGAATTTTGTTGTTGGACTATGTTTGATTTAGATAGATTCTTTACTATAATACTTCCCATTTAAGTGTGTTTGTTTTAATATAATTCATACATATTTTCTAACACACAATACCCAATTGAGAGAAATGTCTATCTATCATGGACCTATATTTATGTCTCATTAAGAGAGAAGTCTGCAATTTTTCCTTAATGAGATTTTTAATAAAAAAGACAATTTCTTCTACTTCAATTTTTTTTTGAAAATCAAATGAAGCAAGTCAAGCTCCAATAATCAGTAATTAAATATATATGACATAGTAAAGGAAGAAGATAAAAAATTCTTAGGTTAAAGCTATCTTATAGGTTAAGCACATGAAGAGTTTTTTCATCAGTACTTTTTAAAAAGCAAGACCTATCAAGAGACCTGCAAAACATGAACCCTTCAAATTAAGTGCATTCTACCTATGCCATTAAAATGGGTTATAAATTTCTCACAAATGATATATAATATCCCTTCTTCTAACTAATGAGAAACCAAAGATGGCTTAAAATTCATCTTACCATTTAACAACATTCAAACAATTGGCATTGGGTGTGGAGGGAAGCTTAACTTGGTGATGGAAATGGTAGAGCCTTTGAGGAGGAATATGAAAGTCCATGGGAGGAAAGTTGTAATAGCTTTCATTTCCAATTCATGTTGTTTCCTCTTCTATTATTTCACCCCACAAAATTTTGCAAACCATCTTGAATGAACATCATGTTTAAAAATGATAAAAATAAATACAAAATTAATATTATTTCTTAACAAAATGAAAACTGAAGGGTTAAAAGGAAACATGCAATTAGAGAAAAAAAATCTAGTACATAATACAGGAAACAATAACAAAGGATCTCAATTGATAAAATGAAATGGTATATCACACCTAGATATCGGATATGTAAGAGTTTCCAGAATCCCATTAAAATAAATAAAATAATAAAGATTAAAAAAAAACCCATTTTTAAATTTAGTGCACTCTGCAAAGCCATCAATATTAATGAGGATAAAATAATCCTCCATATTAAAATAGAAGAAGAGTTAAGTTAAAAAATGAACATCAGACATGTGTTCAATGAAACAACTTTCTCTTAAGTTAGATTCCTACCCTCAAGCAAAATACTGGATATAAGAGATGCAAGCTCTAATTTCTTTTTGATTTTTTTGTCACTTTACCCAATAAAACATATTGATTAAACACTACTAAACCCAACCACTTCATTATGTGCCAGTAAACACAGGCATGCTAAAGATAGAAACACACATTTCAACATGCATAATAAGTACCAGTGGATAAAACATCAGTTTTGAGAAGAAGTGTCTACTTTATGTATAATTTGTAGCCTTTACTATTTCAACAACTAATTTAAAAATCAAAAGAGGTATTCATATAAAGAGAACTATCAATGCTAACAAAAAGGAACATGCCAAATGGAAAATTTTGGAATACCATTTTCCACTTTTAATTTTTGTGCCATTCTTTCCAACATAATTATACTCACCCTAAGATTCTTCTAATAACTGCTCTATATTAATCAAAAGTATAAAATTCCTTATCAATCAATTTCTCCAAAAAAATCTTCAAGATTAGAAATATTATTAGTCAATGCTTCAAAGATATACACTAGAAAAGAACAAACCTTAGCGTTATTGTCCACAAATAGAAAATGGTCATGATTGTAGCCGTATTCTTCAGCTATTATCTTTGAAATTAATAGTTCTATCATTTTCAAATGGAGCAAAGATAAGTTATTTTGTAACTCCGAAAGGATCACACAGACTAAACTACCATACTCATTGAGCCCCCTAGTGGAAAGGGTGTACCAAGTATAGGGAAAAATCACTGATCAATGTTTGCAAATGATCTCATCAACACCAAGTGCTTTGCATTATAGAATAACAAAGCCTAATTATGTTTGAAAGATCATGATGTAGCACAAATCATGTAATCATACCAAATTCAAACACAACAAAATTGCTTGTTTACATATACATAATTTGTAGTCTAGTATGGTAGATTGTTTGTGAAAGTGCAGTGTATGAAAGCAATAAAATGGTCACTGTTGAATAATTTTGATAATGAAATTGTTAACATATAGTGTAAAAACTCCATGCAATTGGAATCTACGTAATAAAAAAATCGCAGGTGAAATGTCATCTCTGTATTGCGAGTTGTGCCATAGAAAAAAGGCAACTTGCTTGATTTGGGGAAAAATTGACAATAAATTGGACTTAATGAGGTCTTGATTGAGTGTTGTGAGGTGTTTTATACATCCACACTAGGTCTTGGATGAGCTTGCAAATTGAATAAAATGCATTCATCAATTTCTTGTAAAGGTGTTGTAAAGTGTTGTAAAAGACTTTCACGCTTTTCTAGACTTAATGAACCCATTTTCCCTTAATTCAACATTATAAAATATATTTAATTGCATTTCCACATCAATCTAGAAGGTTTGTAAAATAAACTTAATGTTAATCTAGTGTTGTAATGTGTCTTACACATTCACATTGGATGTTGTAACTTTCTAGGCTATGTGGACCTTATTTTAATGTTGTAAAGTGTATTTACTCACACATTCACATTGAATTTTGTGTCCCAATCCCTAATTTATCTTTTCATCATCATTAATAGGCCCTTATTACCCCATATTGTGCATCCCAAGGCATGAATTGATCAAATAACTGACTAGAATAATCTAGAAACTTGATTTTATTATCTCCCAACCTTCCAGCTAGAAAAATGGCCCCTATGGGACCCATTCACCCTTGATGGTGAATCAGTCCCATCTAGGTGGGACCTATTCACCCTTGATGGTGAATGAGTCCCATTTGGGCCATTTTCGGGGTTTAAGCAGGAAATTTTGGATTTTAAGTCTTATTTTCCTCCATGTCAGCCTTAGGGATCCAATTAATGGGAAAATAAGGTGAATTTCTTATAAATACAAGTCTCTTAACCCTAATTTACATATCTCTTAACTCATTCACAACTCATTCATCATTTGTCTTCCATCTCAAGTCAAACAAGTTAGGGTTTTATCATCTCAAGTCACCAAGATAGCATTTTTAGACATTCAAGGGTAGATTCTTCATCTTGTTGTAGTAATACAAGATAAATCATCACGGAAAGGTATTAATCCCTTCATTTCATGTCCATTCTTCATATTACTTCTTCATTTAGTTTAATTACCTAAAAGGGGTTTGACCAAGGCAAACCCCCATGCCCTAACATTCAACATTTTTCCTTCTCGTCTTGTGTGTTTGCAAATTTAAGCATATTGGAAGCTCAGAAACCATTAAGAATCAAGTTACAAAATTTTTTAAGTCTTATCTTCATTATATAAGAAAAAATATCAACAAAAAGTCACTTTTAGACCCAAAAATCAGACTTTCAAAGGTGGACACCTATGAGGAACCAAAGTGCAGACGAGAGACTTCAGTTTCCACCTTTGGGTTTTTTAGAAATTTAAAAGTGGAATGATTCACCATTGATGGAGAATGAGTCCCACTACCAAGCCTGATTTTGGTTTTCTGTAGTTTTGGATACCCATTTGTCTAAAACGGGCTCCAAAACAATTTCCCAGATCGAGGACTAATTCGCCCAGAATGGTGAATAAGTCCCTGTAGGCTTAATTTCCAGGATCAGTAGCATTCTAGATTTCATTTCCAATCTTCATCAAGATCTTAGGTGCACACTTTCAGTTTCATCAAATTTTGTTACAGTTTGCTTTCATTTCTAGTTGTTTTTGCATATCACAATGTGTTTTCCAATAATTTGCATTTAAATTTTTTTACTTAATAATCAATAGTATTTTCAGTTACTTTTATTTATTTCATCTCATCTAAGTACATTTCATTCATAATTCCATTATACTTGCAATAGTTTGAGTGAACCACCTATGTTTTTGGCCTATCTCTCTCCTTTTAGGTAAAAAACCCTAAGAGTGCAAGAGAAGTACATAGACCCCAAAAATATATGGTTCATTTTGGTGAACCTGATTTTTGAATACTTTTCTTTTTTTATTTGGATTCCTTCATCATATATCTATCTTGCATTGACCTTGCATTAGGGTTTGCATGGATTAATTTGCATACTAGGTTCCACATTTTGCATTCATGAATACTGCATTTAGGTTGCATTTTTGGTATCTAAAATCATTAAATTTTTTTGAAAAATTGCATTCTCATCTTAGGTCTGTATCTTACAGCCCAGTACACAACCAAATTCATCAAAAAAATTTGAAAATTTTGAAACAATTCCTCACTGGGACTCATTCGCCACCTTAGGGGAATCAGTCCCTTTTCACCCCTAAAATTGCCCTTTACAAAACTGAAAACCCTATTTGTTTGGTTGAGTTTTTGTAGCATTAATTTCATTAGATTTAGCTTAAATTAGTTCATTTCATGCATCACTTAATTGCACTTTTGCATTCACAACATTTCATTTTCAGAATGTTGGATCGTACTGTAAACAGAAAATTAGCTTGCTTAAAAACTGGCAATTGCATTTCCTTTTAAGTCATTGCATTGCACTTTCATTCCTTTCTTCATAACATTTTTTTGTTCAAAATATGTGGATTTGATTTCACTAATAATGGATTGCATAAGTACACCATCCCCTCTTATGAGTTTAATTTTGATTACAATAATGAGGTCATTACAAAACATGTTAATCATCAAACCATTGACACAATCCTTAATATTACATTTCCCATTGGTGAGAATGGTAGTGTAGACAATCATAACAATTTTTTGCACCCCTAACTTTAACTATGTTTCACTTTTTTACTTTTAAAGTAATTAGTAGATGATTACGCATGATTCAATGATTTGATGTTTAGGAAAAATGTCTAGAAAAATCAATGTTTTCATGAGTTACGTTTATTTGACTAAAATTGACATGTGTTTAAAAGTTGTCAAGATGTATTTATTTGATTTCATTAGGACTATGAAATGGTTATTGATACACTAATCTTTAGTTGTTGATAGCAAGTTGCATTCAGGAAACAAGTTTTTGCCCTCCAAGAAAGGGAGGAAGAGCATCATTGAAGAGAAGGGTATAGATACAAGGAAAGGAATAGGTTGTCACCATCTTAGGTCTAGTGTTGGTGCAAATTGGTGAACCTGGTTGAGTCGAGTAAGTGATAATCGACCCTTTTTGGTCTAAGTCAATTTCTCGACTTGAGCAGTTGTTGATGTCATTTAAAATCTATTTCAAGTTGTTTAATGCCAACTTAGTTGTTTTGGGGATAGTGACATCGTCAAGGTTGAACATTAGTTGTTTTGTGACTAAGACAATTTTTTGTTAAACATGTCGCTTCTTATGTCATAATAGAGTTATGTTGTGACCTCAATAACATGCTTTTAAATACATGTTAATGGATGAATGACCTTGTCATTTCAAATGATAAAAAGGTGGGTAATGCCACTATAATGGCATAGTATGTTTTGTACCTCACTCTATGTTTCACCACCATATAATAGCTTACAAGATTTAATACTTTCAAAAAAAAAAAGTATGTAAGAGGCTTATTAATGTTTGACGACTATTCAAGTTGTAACTCAAGTGGTAAGCTTGACTCTTTTGGAGAGGATTTCAGTTAGTTTCAAAGTGGAGTTTATAGTAAAGCATTGTCTAAGCTAAACCCTAGGAGGTTATCAAGAAATTCCATGCAGGTGACATAATTTTCTAGCATTTTGAAATTTAACGAAGATCCTCATTGAAGTCATGGCTTGCCATAAAGACATAACCTCTCTAACTGCTTCAAGAATTAGTTTCTATAACCGTCTTCATATCGATTTTTATAACTAATTATTTTGGGAATTTTTGGGGGATCCACAAGTAAGAGTGGCAGGGGAATGGAAGGAGACCATGATCTGAATGGTGGCTAAAACCGTGTGATGTTAATGAGAAAAAAGGGTTTTTTTTCTATCGACCTCGATATTAGTTCTTAAAACTGATTCTTCTGAATCCATCTGGGAAGATGGGGGAAAGAATCTAGTCATTGGAGAAGGGTGGTCGCCAAGCAAGCAAGAAAGGAAGTTCATGACATAGGGGGCTCAGGTGAGCACAATGGAAGAGGAATCCTTCAATAAAACCATATTGCATAAATTATGAGAAGGACAAGAAGATATGAGGAGCAACTCAAATAGAGAACATATCTAGAAGTTAGGAATGACCTCGCCGATATTATAAGTTAAGTGATTTCTATTTTTTTCCTTGTTGCTTTTGCTTAAGAAAAACTTCACTAGAATCTTCATAATGTTCTTATAACACTGATAATCAGAAGAATAGATGTCTCTTTTGCACGTAAATCATACTATGATTATTGCAAGGATAGGAAGTAAATATATCTATATGTTACAAATGTTTACGAACCACCCAAAACCAGATAGGTTGTAAGTATAATATCATTGATGGTAGGCCATGAAAAGTCCACAAAATCCACTATCGTGCAGGAAAATCCATGGGAAGCCTTTTAAAAGGCTATATCATCATAGTGGTGGGAGAGACGAAGCAGTTGGAGAGTAACTTTGACTCTTGGGAAAACTTAGAATAGTATTTTTAACATTAAGAGATTTAGTGATGAGTCCTGGGGAAAGTGAGAAAGAGACAAAATTTTAAGCTTTGTTGTCTCTTGTCATGCACGTATGTGGGTGAGAGCATTGGACCAAGAAGTATTCTCACGCAAATTTTATGCATGGTAAATCCTTCCAAATAACATCCAAGTAGTGATTGGATAGGTAACCTACCTTGTAGGAAAATAGGTAGGAACCGAGACAAAGTTAAATATAATACAATGGACCTAATTCTTAGTAAAGGTTTCCTACCTTGATCTATTAATCTAAAACATGTAGTAGAGTTGGAATTAAAGCTCTCTTTCCCAAAATATTGTTAAGCTTCTAATGAAATTAAGTGTGGGAATATATGCTACAAGTATAGTATACCCCTATAAGGGAGGATCCTGTATTAGGATACTTTGGAAGTTACATGCTTTACTTCTAAGGATCCATAAAGACTATTTAAGTTACTAGGATATCTTATTTAATGGCTTCATCATATCAATCTAGTTTGAGACAAAGTTACTGCTCTAATTATATTATGAGCACATTGAGGAAATGTATTTATTATGGGAAGGAATTGATTCTCATTGGAGAGATAGAGTTTTTACATGAATGATGCTAAGCCAAACCTATAGTATTAGGTGATTTCAAAGAAAAGAAAACTGATTGACCTTATGATAAGCATATTTCTTCTTGTGTTAAACCCTCTTGAGGATAGATATGCTAGGAGACCAATTCAATTTCTCCTTTATATCAAGATTGAGACTTTCAACCAACTCAAGGGTATAGATGTACCATAAGGTGGAAAGTATGTAACTTATTATATAAGAATGATAGAGGGTGATCCCACAATAGTGGTTTACAATTTTTGGCCAAACTGGACACTGAAATTATTATTTTTAACTAAATCTTCACATTCAAGCACCTATAGCGGCTAAACCTTGAGGAATTTGAAGATGATGCAAACTAGAGTCTCATCACATTTTTTCTGTAGATTCTAAAAACATTTTTTTCAAAAATTTTGGAATCAGATTGCACTTCTTTTTCCATCTCCCACAAAAACTGGCTTTTTTCAAAAAACAACATTTTTAAAAAGTTACACACACCATATAACACATAAATTTTTTTCCATGAAGGATAAAGTTCTAATTCTTTCAAATTTAGATTTGTAACTTCGATATCTATTGTTCCCTCGGCACACATGCCCCGTTTTGAATGGGGACCCTCTTTTCTTCTGCCTTCTCAGGTCATTTTTTGTTGTTGTTTGTCATCACCTCGTTTTGCGTGCCCATTCTATTTTGGGTGCTCTGGATGGTCAATGTTGCTTCTAAGTTTCACCTTAAGCTGACTGTTCCTTCCCCTTTTAATTTTGTCAGGTTCTGGTACTCCTCAGAGTCTCCCTGGCAGTTTTCCCCTGCCAACGGCCCCGGGCCTTGCTGGGCCCGGGCGTTCGGGTTTCCTTTGTCGAGTTTCCCTATTGCACTCGCCATTCCAAATAGCGCTCAAGTCGCGTCTTCCTGGATCCTAGGGTTCAGACCTCCGTTTGTTGTCCGCTAGAAACTGTGAAAATCTCGACGGCTACCAAACCCTTCAGGCCCGGGACCTCAGAGTTTCGCTTCCGGGGTTCCGTGGGTGCTCCGCCTTTCCTCACAGCGAACTCTTGGCGGAGTTCTGCCTTCCGGGCCCCGACCTCCCCTTTGCTGCCAGTGATTCCCGAGTTGAACTTATCCAACGCCCGCCGACCTGCACCTTCCCGGTCTCCGGACCCCAGGTCTCCTGCCGCCATCGGTGAATTCAAAATCACCTACCTCACTGCTCGTTGTACCTGCATTTAATAGGGCTATTAATGGAAGTAGAGGGTATAAAAGACCCACTCAAGCCTATCATTTTCACTTGACAGTGTTGCAGGGAGTGATAAAAAAACTCGCTAGAGGAGCCCACCATCTTTGACACCTTCACGCTCGTCGCTCCCACCATCATTTCGTCGATCGTAAGTGGATCCCACATCTCCCCGCATCGAGTGTTCGAGGTAGGTCCTCCGTTCACCCTCCCGAGCATTGTTTTCATGATTTCTAAGGATTTAATGAATAACAATCATCAAGAAAGCATGCAAATGATAAAATATGGCACCACGAACAAAACCCATGTTTTGAAAACTTAAGAAAACCTTCGAGGGTGCCCTCATGACCGATCCGGAGCTCCACCTCACCGCGGCTATTCTTCGTGCAGGGAGATCACCCCCTTCAGCCCTGAGACCTATCTTGGCCATCCAAACCAAATCGATGAACCTTATTGCCGACGACAATTTCCTCCTTCGGGCCCGAGCTGTCGGACTTCCTACTTCAGAAGTCAGCAGGGATGCCGCCGTGTAAAAATGGCGAACTATCCCCGACCACCCGTCCACCAGGGTCCGCCCTTCTCCTCGCTGCAGCCATTTCAAGGTTGGTCGGGCACCCTTCAAGTTCGCAGATCCCACCCTCCGGAGTTCCTTTCGGATTCTACCATGCCTACCTCTGAGTTTCTGGCGAAGCCCCGCCATCCGGGCCCCAGGCCTCCATTCTCCGATTGGAATCCCGACTAAACTCAAAATTCCCTCATCCGTGCCGGGCTCTGGACATCGGGTCTCCATGCTTCCTTATCCGTCGTCCCGAGGGGAAATTTTTTCCCGGCCCTCCAAGCTCCGGGCTCCGCCCTTCCATCCGCTGTGGGATTGAAAACAAAGTCGAACGACGGGCCCTTCTGCCAGGTCCGGTCTTGTTCCCGGCTGTCGGCATGACTTCGCCTTTCGGCATAACCTTTCACCAACTCCTTCCCCAACGTCCTTTCGCTCGCCAGACTCCACCTTCCCGTTCGCCACGGGGATGCAATTCGAGCAAATGAAACGCCCTTATTCACGCCGGGCTCCATTGTGCAGGGCTCCTTCCCTCGCCCGCCGTTCTGAGCTCCGAACTCTGCCTTCCCAATCGCCGCCACGGAGGCCTCACGCCAATTTGTGGTTCGTCAGGCCCTAACTGTTGGGCTGCCCCCTCTGAACTTTTGTTCGACGTTTGTCGTCCCAAATGGTGAAAGAGGAACGCCTTCCTGGTACTACAGACCCGAACACTCAAAAGAGAAGTTGCAAATAGTTAGTCACCCTGCAGCCCACCAGACCTCAGACCCCAGAGTTCGGTCTCCAGAATTTCATTTTCAATTTGTTGTTCCAAACTGCCATCTCCAGACGGCTCTCCGGCCCGGGATTTCTGGATTCTCCCAAAATGATCCAAATGAGCCCAAATCTGAAATCTGACTTCGGCCCACGTGCTTAATTTCGGTCCTCTTCATTACGAACCTCTCAAAGTAATAAAATCTAACTGAAGAGAATCTTTGGGAGCCCTCCGCCCTTTTTGCCCTTCCAAACAGCATTCCTGCCGAGGAAGTCCAGCCCTTCGAACTCGAACTAATCAAATGCCCTTAATCAAAAGATCAATGACATCGGGAGATAAAAGGTCATGTTATGCTTAATAGATTGTTTAAAATGAATGTTATCTTTAAGATTTCAGCTAACATGAATGCTTTTGTGATCCATTGTGCTGACTACGCCTTTGCTTGCAGAATATATGGAATCGGGTGCAAGACCTTCAGGGGCACCCGTCGAGAAGGACAAAGGGAAAAGGTCAAGCAAGATTCCTCGAGGGAAAGAGGACAAGGACTAAATGAAATACCAATTCTAGGGTGAGCCTCTTCATTCAAAAGTCACCACAGATTGGAAGGAGATCACTGATACCAACATAGGCCACGTCAATATTGACGAATTCACACAAAGGGTCAAGGTCAATCCAACAACCAAAAATGCAAGGCTAATAAGGCAAAGTGGAATAGCAAAGGTTGTCGGGTTCCCTCCATCCCTCATAGCCCCTGAGTTGGTCATGGCTTATTGGAAGGCATATCAAGCCGACACAAGGACAATCATTGATAGAGAGGGCAATGTCCTCGCCGACATGTCGATTGAGGGAATCACAAAAACCTTCCATATTTCCACATTTCAAGAAATGGAAGCATCTAACATAGAAGAATGCCAAGTAGCATGGGACGATAATCCGACGGGCTGTAAAAGGGTAATAAATCAGCATTGGCTCAAAGAAAAGAGGGGTAGTGCTGCGAAGGTTCCTCAAGAACTCTTCCGCAATGGCTTCCACGAAGATTACCACGGCTTGGTCACCATGTTAAGCAGGGTTATGGATCTTCCTGCGGCCGCCTACTTTCAGGAATGGATGGTGTACTTCATTGAACAAATTCTTTGGGGGAATGAGGATGTCACCACAAAGACTTCATTCTATTAGGGAGGTATAATAAGCAACTGCTTCCATGAGCAATTCGTCAACATGAAGAAGAGCTCTAAATTTTATATGACTTCCTATCTTTTCTATTCCTTGGCAGATCAGAGACAGTACAATGGGTTATTTGTGGCACCCGATCAGGGGCAGGGGCGAAAACTCAAGGCCTATGATAGGTACCCGCAGCTCAAGTATCGAAACTTCAAAAGGGAATACTATAGAGTAAATGATGCCTTCATTGGCCATATTATCAAAATGATTGTCGGAGACTTCGAGAGGAGGGTCTCCCACAGTGCCAGGGCACTTTTGAAGCAATATGCCTTCCTCTTCATTTAGTACCTGAATTTTATATACATCCATGCCCAGGGCTTCACTGAAAGGCCAAACAAGTTGCCTCGATACCCCAATGACTAAATCATCCTTCTGAAGCTTTCCCAACAACTCTAGCACATATAGGCAATCTTCAACAACAAACAAATAGCAGGAATTTCTTATCCCATGACTCTGGGCCAGGGTATGTATAGACTACAAACTTCCTAGTGTGCTGGTAACTCCAAGAAAGAACTAAAAGATTACCATTTCTACCTACACACTACTCGCCTACAGATAGATCCATATGGCTACGTCAGAAAGGCATTGGGACGAGGGTTCACTCATATGCACCACATTAAGGATTTCTGGGCAGATTGTTAGGATGATAGAGAGGTACGTGCAAGGCACTATATGCAAATGACTGTGCAGTTTGTAAGGAAGGTACAGCCTTTCCCCATACGGACCAGGTCGAGGAAGACGAGAGCACCATAATGCACCCCAAGTACCCTGCGATCGCCAATTTGTCGATACCAACAATTGACTGGGACGAGCAGGAGGTCGATGACCTCGACACTATAACCAAGCCAATCTTGGCTCGTACTAAAGAGTGGGTCGATGGGCAAGTAGCCCAATTAAAGTGGTAAGGAGTAATTTTGACTTATGAAGGGCTCAAAAGTGAGCCAAGTGCCACAGAGGATGCCACTACCACCACTTCTACCGACGGGACCTCCAAGTCTCCTCCAGTCACCAGATCCAAGAAGAGAAAGGAGACAGAAATAGAACAGCCTCCAGACCCCAAGGTCTATGCAAGGAAAGAAACGGGAGGCTCACCCTCCAAAAGGCTCAAACAAGAAGGGAGCACCACGGAACAGCCCTCAACCCAGGAGGAGAAGGTGAAGGGTACGGATCAATTGGAACCTCTCTTGGCTCTCCCTGCCCCTGCCATTACGCCACCTACCTCTCTAGCTATGATTGCCACATCCCCGCCAGAAGTGGACATTTCTGTCCATCTTGCCCCTTCGCCTCCAGTCGAGTCTGTAATAATTGTCGACTCCTCTTCTGCCATAACTACACCCCCTTCCTCCGCCGCCATGTCACCAACCGCATCACTCCCTCTGGCAACGGTGGCAGCACCTATTCACATTTCCACCATGTTTGAGGCTCTCTCAAGACATATGTAGAATCTTCCCCCTGAGCTATCCCAAATCCTAATGGATCCCACTCTTCAAGCAACCCTTGCACAAGCCCTCGCTACTACTCAGCCTTCACAACCGTTGATAGGGCCACCGGCTATGGAAGCCACCATGCTAATCTCTAAGGAGTGGGAGGAACGAGAACGAGAAGCCTCAGAGGCCTATGAGGAGGAGGCTGATGAATACCACGAGCACCCAGAATATGAGCACCGAACAATTGACAGGGTGGCCTATGAAGAGGAGGGAACTGGTTCCTCAGAGAGCAGGGAGGAGGAAGGTAGCATTGGTGGTAGGGTAATCGTGTAGGCCTTTGACGATGATCTTGAAGAAGAACTGGCCTGGAAGCCAAAGGACACCAAATCAGAGGAAGAAAGGCCACCCCTTGAAGAAGAAGAACGGCAGCAAGAAGACAAAACTAAGGGTGGGACCCAAACTGTCGAGAGCCTCAAAGTTGGGCAATTCATAGAACATGTGCACGAGATTGAACATGCTGAGGAAAAGAAAGAAGAAGAGACGGAAGAGAAAGAAAGTCCTATACAGCAATTGTCCACTGCGCTTCCTATCAAACGCCTCATGTTCGTCCAAGATTCTGACGAGGAAGAGGGAGATGCTGCCAAGGAGAAAGAAAGGTCCCCAGAAGAAAAGGGAGCGAAAACCTTGGCCTTGACCGAGAGGGGCAAGGGTGGCCGTGATTCACCTAAGGGAAAATCTATTGTGCCTGAATGGTTAGAGAGGCAGCTCGAAAGAAAAACCCCTATACTAAAGGACCCAAGGGCAAGGTTAGAGGCCATCTTGGCCCGAGCTCAAATCATGACAAAGAAGGAGAAGAAGCCCAAAGTCCCATCCAGGGTGACGATGGATGCTTCTGGGTCTCGAGCAGTGCAAATAGCAACACCTATGATTGGCCAGGCTAGGGTGAGTTAAAACATCTCCACCATCGACTTGGGGACCACCACCAGAGAGCAAAAAGTCGATCACCTTGAGGAGCCAATGGCTACGGTGGTGCATTTGATAAAACAAGATAAGATCTCGAAGGATGAGCTCAAGGCACAGGTCACAGCCTTAACGGATTACATACAACAATGGTCTTCAGTGGATGACCTACCTACCACATCCACAGCCGCACCCCAGCTGCTATCTAAAGAGTAGATCGATAAGATGGAAAGAAGGAAGAACTTGGAAAAGACTACAGAGGACTAGTTCCGACAAGTCTTATATGTCAGAAACATGGGAATTAGTCGGGCTGTGTGAATGGCCAACAAGTTCTTAGATCTGTTGTAGTCTCTAGAGGGCACGAGGAAGCTCTGCACTGACTTCCCTGCGACCTACGACTCTAGATTTTTGAGGATTGAGGCTATCCTTCAGATGCCAGAAGCCACGTGCAAAAAGGAGCTTGCATTTAAGAAAGACGATCACTGGCTGATGGATGTATGGTGATGGGACTTTGACAACTAGAGGGAAAGACTAGAACAAATCATGAGCAAGGTGGATCCAGACATTGCATGGATCAAGGAAATTAGGGCAGAGTGTGCTCATTATCTCAAACTGATGACGGAGTACGACATGCCCACAGTGCAAATGGATCTGGAGAAGATAAAGCCCTACTTCCAGAAAAAGATGAAGGACGGGATGTCTAGTGAAATCACAGTGGAATTCATGAGTTTTGTTGCCTATGCCTTTGATCAATTAGAGGTATTCAAGGACCAAGGTGCAAAGTACGATGAGGATTGGAAAAAGTTGGAAGATAACGCGAAATAATGGAGCTACCAGGTTGTGCGATATGAAATCATTGAAATAGACAAGCTCCAAGCAATCATCCTCAAGTTCATAGAATACATAGCTTCTAAGAGGCAGGAGGATAGCCCCATCAAAGATGAAGAACTCCCTAAAGAATAGCTACAGTAAAATAGCAATCGGCTAAAAGATAAAAGTGCTACAGTGCCATCAGTAAAGGACAAAATAGGAAAAATGACAAAATGAAATTTTAAATTGTGATATATTAGGGGGTAGGTGAAACCCTATTTTGTAATGAATCTTGGCCACACAATAAGAATTGATCTTGGCCATTCATTAGATCTTTTGGGCACTATAAATAGAGCTCTCCTCTCATTTGCAAAGGGAGTTGAGTTGTTGTAAAGGCATGCTGCAGAAATTTATAAAGAAAAGACATTGACTTGGTGCATTTTCTGAGTTTCTCACATGTTGCTTGATTCAATCTCCATTGTTAGATGTTTAACTTAGGTTTTATTGTTGTTCTAGTTAACTGTTTCCTTGCTTTGGTAGATTTTAGGATTGTTGTCAAGTGATCATGAAGATTCTTATCGTGTTGATGACTTCTTAGTCCATACTCTTTGTTGTTTGTTGATGGTAGATAGCTATGCAAAGTTAATCTGGACTTAAATCCAAAACTGCTACACACTTTCATCTTTGTTCATGCATGCATATGGTGAATGATAGACAAAACATTTGCAGACCTTAGAAGATAGCACAAATTTCAAGAGACTGTGAGATTTCTGGTTAAGTGGAATATTGTTTCAAGAAGTTGTCCCTTGCAGGAACTCCATCATCACTGTTCACAATTAGTTGCAGATCTAGGAACCTCCTCTCTTCCCTTCCCTTTTTCATTTTATTTAATGAATAACCTATGCTAAGGTTCATTGCACATTGTAAAGCTAAATCCAATGATAAACATGGAGTTTATGAATGCTATTTGAACCTACAGCAGAATGCACAATAACTTCCCTATCTTAAAAACTCCATTTCAAGATCCAACTTACCATGCTTTGTAATACCTACGTAAGACCCCCTTGTGATTCCAGCAAATCACATCAAACAACTGAGACATTCCAAGCACTTTCAAGACCTAACATTAGAGACCTTAGGATAGTGTTCTACAATCTGATTGTGGAAGATTGTCTTTCAAGAGAGGTAGTGCATCTACACATTACCTGTGTTGAGAAGTGCATAAAAAACACATCAACAATATCTAGTGCTTCCACTTGGTTAGATAGTTTTTTATTGAATATTTTTTCTTTAATCAAGTTTTGAAGTCAAACCAATTATAATTCAGACATAGCGTGACCATATAACGCGTAACTTTTTTTGTATATATTGAAATTCAATTTTTCTTTTTTTTTGGATCAAGGACTTCAATATTTGGTGCACTCATATTTTTCAATTTTTTTTTTTGATAATCTACTATTTTTCCACATGTACAGAACAGAGACCTTCATTTTCGATGAAGAACCTATATTTAATATAACTAAAACAATATATATATAATAAAATCAAAACATATAAAAATTATATTCGTTGGATAGCTCGTTCCAAGGACTATCTAATTCTAGAAGGGTTTCTGAAGACTTCTCCACTTTCATCCTCAGCCCGAGCTCTGAAGTGTAAAAAAATGACTTTTTTGTGTCTCAGGAGGGGGATGAGGGCAAGGAGAGTTCGAATGAACCCCTAGGGGTTCGAGCGAACCCCTAGAGGTTCGCTCGAACCAAGTTTTGGCCGATCCATGGTTCGAGCAAACCTCTTCAAGGGGGTTCACTCGAACCCCCTTTGCTATGAATTTGTTTTATTTTTTGGCAACCAAAATTTAAAGGGGTTTGCTTGAACATTGGTTCGAGCGAACCCCTAATGCGTTCAATCAAACCAGTAGGTTCATACGAACCCCCAAAATCACTTTTTTGCCTTGGGGTCATTTTTTGTGAGTTTTCCTTCCTCACTTGAATTGTAAACCACTATTGTGGCTTCACCCTAGAACTTATCTTAGTGCTTTGTGCACAAATGAATTTTGTTATTCCAATACTTGGCATCAATGTTGTAACCAACTTTGAGAAGGGGATGTTGGGAGACCAAAACTCAACCTGCATGACTATTGTACTTTTGATTGTTGTTATAGGTATTTATGACATACACATATATAAAGGATGATATTCTTATGATTTTATAACCTATCCTTAATCAAATGTGAGTAACCTTGAGTAGATGAGGAAGTCGAAAGTAATTTATTATCTTTTTCGAATCTAACCTAGTACGGTTGAAGGATTGAACTTAGTCAAATACTAGTTATGAGAAATAATGGTACTCATTAAGGAATATATATCAATGGGTATATTCCTTGAATATTATGCTTATTCATGTTACATGAAATGTGAATTTGAGAAATGCTAAGTGGTCTGGCAAAGACTAGAAGTTTGTGTTCTCATGTTTTGTTACACTTATGCTATTACCTTTGCAATACAAGGATGTTTGTTATTCCCATGTATTGGGTGAGAGAAGCTAAACCCTCTAGTATTGAAACAAGGAGGATATAGGAAATCTATAACTCTTATGTCGGTATGACATTGTACACATATATATTGATTGACAGTGAAAGGTTGAGGAAACTATAGAACAGGATAGGAAGTCTTTATAACATCTTAAAAGATTCTACGATAATGTTGAAACTTGATTTAACACATCAAAGATGTTGGGTAATTAATCTTGGGAGTAAAATGATAGGAATTCATAAACCCTAGATATTGCAAGAATGCAATAAAGGACTTTTAAAAGGTTTGAAATACCTAAATCTTTACATTGCATGTATATACTAGATTAAGGATTAGTTCTAAGTGAGATTGGCTAGAATGGATTTTCTATACAAACTAGTTGTGTCTAGAGTACCAAACAAAGTAAGTAAAATTATAGGATGAGACAACTTCTAAGACGAGTCAGAGGTGTGTTTCTAAAGGGCATGACCAATCAAAATGATCATACTTAGCTAGAAGGGATCTAGAGTTGTATGGTCGATTGAGTTTTATAGGACACATCACTAGGACTCAGATGAAGAAACTTGATAGTTCCTTATATCTATACCCTTCATGAAGGGTCGAGGCACTTCCAGTTGGGAAGTGTGCAAGGGGACCACTTGAGTCCGCGGCTAGAGGAAAATTACTCGAATGATGCTCTCCCTCTATAGCAGAAGACTAACCAAGTCTAGTGGAGATCAATATCAACATTCCAGATGCAATGAACTCCATGTTATATGGTTTATGACAGTCAACCTAGGAGGTAAAACTATTCTTTATGCTAAGTGTATTTTGTATGATATAAATGAAAAGTGTAAGGAATATTTTGAATCTAGCTATGATTATATATGAATTCAAGTTTGAATTTATTTGGAAAAGTTGTAAATTATTCTTGTGCTTATGCAATTTTTTTTAAAAAAAAAAATCTCTCTCATGGAACTTACTAATTTTAAATACCTTCTAGTAAATTCTTGAGTTTATTTGAGTATTAAGAGGAAGGATGTTACATATGGTATCATAGAAAACCAGGTTCAACACATGGACCTAGGAGCTCATTAAGAGAAAACTCGTTAAACATTTAGTAGATATGCTAAGGCTAAAGTTGGTTTGATGTTAGAATGGCATAGAGAAAAACCAAGGAAACTATCTGGAAGACTATTCTCCTAGCACTTACCCAAGTCAATGGCTAAGAGAAGGTCAACTAAGGAGTTAAGACTCTGAGAGAAAAACCATTCTATTAAGGTTGCATATTGAAAATATTTTGAGACTCTGACTAGAAAGGTAAAACCTTGGTCAATTACTAATCAGACTAAGAGCTTGGGTAGAGCAGTGTCTGTATGAATTCAAGATCAATCTTATTTCTTAAGAACTTAAGTATGGGAAGATCCAAAAGTAATCAACTAGGTGCAAGGGTGTCTCAGTGTTGGAGATCCTTGAAATATATCAACGACACCTAGATAAGATGGGTTCTAATCTAACTTCTAGATGGCATGGATGAGCCAAGTGGAATAAATGGATCATTAAAGGATGAGTAGTACTATACTAGAATTGAAAAAAGAAATTGAGAACTAGGTACTTTCCTTTTGGTAGAGCTAGAAATTACAACCGCATTGGTGAATGTAATCACCATCAAGATATTTAGTAAAATTGTTAAAGTTTTAACAAGTAACCTATTCAGTGAAGTAAGGAATAGAGTTTTATAATGTGAAACGAAGAAAAGAAGTTTGTGTTCCAATTGTAATCTTTGTGTGTTGCTATAAAATGATCTTATAATATCATCTGGAAGGTGAATGATAGATACTCGAGGAAATAGGAGTGAATCTGATATAACCTTTTATTTGTAAAACTTTTGAGCATGATGAAAGTCTTAAGAGACATATTTGTTTGATGCGATTGTAATACAATCTCTAACCCACTGTAAGCTTTTGGAAAATTTGAATACAGTGCAGCAATCTACTCCCTTGTAATGACTTAAAGTCAAGTCACATAGTGCATTAACAATGTTCTTCTGGATTGTGACACTTCCTTGGATTTTTGATAAAATTCCTATTTAATACTGGCAAGGATTGTCATTGTTTTATTTCTTCATTTTGAAATGGTCTAGCCATCAAATTTTTAAAGATTGCTTATCTTATGGCCAGTTGGTCAAAATTTGATTCATTGTTGGAAGAGCTCATTCTTTGATTTTTTGTTGAAATTAAATTGCTTATATTTTGATATCAAGTTGATTTTTTGTGGTGGCTATACCAAAACTTTTTTGTTGTTCATTTTGTTTGATGTAATTTTCTTCTCTATCATGTCCTAGATGGGCCTCTGATGGATTGTGTAAGGGAGTAAATTGTAGAAATGCACCTAGTATATCCTTAACTTTGCAGAAGAAAGAAACCCTATGTGGAAGGAAATTGGTTCCAAACCCTTTTAGGGTTATATAATTAATATGTAGACAATCAGAAGGAGGTCTTATGCGGCTATCACTTTTTGAAGCTTGTGTTATGGTATGTGGGTCAACAGGTAGTCCAATAAGCCCAAGTGAATAGTCTTTCCAAGTCAAGCAGGGTGGTGAACCATTACTACGTGGATTGCAAAGCATATGTATATAAAACTATGGCCATATTGAGTGTTGTTACCACTATGTGCACTCGTCAATTCACAGTACTCTAGACACTTAGCTAACCAGAGTTGTTGTATGTAGTAGGAGGGTATCCTTAGTAGTGCAACAAAGCTAGTTAAGTGGGGGTACACACCAAAGCTCAAATGGAAACTGTGATGGTTTCCAACACAACCTTTCATTAAAAGGTAGGACTGCTTCCAGTTAGGAAGTGTGCAAAGGAATCGCTTAAGTCTGTGGTTGGAAGGAAAAATAGCCAGGTGATACTTTCCCTCTTTTTAGTGGCATGTCAAGTCTTGGAGGACAGTTGAACTAGAAAAGGAATTTTGATCCTTTCTCTTGTATTTGCTTATCAACTTGTTTTAAAGATGCATGAAATTGGAACTTCATGAATAATCTTTTCAATTAGAAAAGTGATGATTGATGTTACTCTTTGTATCTTACTTGATGAATAGTGGTACCTTACTTGCTTAATGTTGTTTACCTATGGTGAAATTATTTTGGTAAACCTGTGTTAAAAGTGGTTGATTGCTTCATGCAGAAAGAGTATCCACCTTTTATGGTGTTTGATATAACAACTTCTATAATTTTGTTATCAAGATGAGTCCATTTGAAATATTGGACAAAAAAAAGATGTCGAACTCCTATAAGCTAGGTAAGCTAGAAGATAGGATTAGCATTAGTCCAAAAATGTTGTCAGAAATGGATAAACAAATCAAACTGATCAAAAAATATTGGTGGAAGCTAACATTAGATAGAAAAGCTATGTTAATGCCAACCATACACTAAAACAATTCTCGGCTAGAAAAGAAAAGTTTCATAAAGGACTGAATTCCAAACGAGCTCCTAGATATAAAGGACTCTTCAAAATTCTTGAAGTTATCAATTTGATTGATTACAGAATCATTCTATTATCAGTTATTACTAGGAGGTATAATGCTTTTTTTATGATTATATTTGAAACGTATATAATAGATAATAATTATATTCTTAGAATGTTTTACAGTTATAGGACCAAGGAGTGGTCAAGATCAAGCTTCTTAAATTCAAGGTCGAATGGGACCAGTATCTAGAGGGTAATATGACATGGAAATTTTACCATGATTTTTTATCAAGATTTTTTAAATTGTTTACACTTTTTTGTAGGATAAACATTATTTTTATCTTATTAAGGTTTTGAATGCATTGGATCATCGAGGACGATGACTCTTATGGGGGGAGATATGTTACACCCCTAACTTTAACTATGTTTTACATTTTACTTTTGAAGTAATTAGTAGATGATTACTCATGATTCAATGATTTGATGTTTAGGAAAAATGTCTATAAAAATCAATGTTTTCATGAGTTATGTTTATTTGACTAAAATTGACATGTGTTTAAAAATTTTCAAGATGTAATGATTTCATGAGGACTATGAAATGATTATTGATACACTAATATTCTGTTGGTGATGGCAAGTTGCATTCAGGAAACGGGTTTTTTCCCTCCGAGAAAGGGAGGGAGAGCATCATCGGAGAGAAGGGTATAAATACAAGGAAAAGAATAGGTTGTCACCATCTTAGGTCTAGTGTTGGTGCAAATTGGTGAACCTAGTTGAGTCGGGTAAGTGATACTCGACCCTTTTTGGTCTAAGTCAATATCTCAACTTGACAAGTTGTTGATGTCATTTAAAATCTATTTCAAGTTGTTTAATGTCAACTTGGTCGTTTTGGGGATAGTGACATCGTCAAGGTTGAACATTAGTTGTTTTGCAGTTGAGACAGATTTTTGTTGAACATGTCGCTTCTTATGTTATAATCGAGTTATGTTGTGACCTCAATAGCATGCTTTTAAATACATGTTAATGGATGAATGACCTTGTCGTGTCAAACGGTAAAAAGGTGGGTAATGCCACTATAATGGCATAGTATGTTTTAGACCTTACTCTATGTTTCACCACCATATAATAGCTTACAATATTTAATACTTTCAAAAAAAAAGTATGTAAGAGGCTTATTAATGATTGACAACTATTCAAGTTGTAACTCAAGCAGTAAGCTTGACTCTTTTGGAGAGGAGTTCAGTTAGTTTCAAAGTGGAGTTTATAGTAAAGCATTGTCTAAGCTAAACCCTAGGAGGTTATGAGGAAATGCCACGAAGCGACATAAGTTTCTATCATTTTGAAATTCAATGAAGATCCTCATCGAATTCATGGCTTGCCATAAAGATGTAACCTCTCTAACTGCTTCAAGAACTAGTTTCTATAACCGTCTTTATATTGGTTTTTATAACTAATTATTGTGGACATTTTTGGGGGATCCACAAGTAAGAGTGGCAGCGGGGAATGGAAGGAGACCATCATCTAAACGGTGGTTAAAAATATGTGATGTTAATGAGAAAAGGTATTTTTTTCTTTCGATCTCGATATTAGTTCTTATATCTGAGTCTTGTGAATCCATTTGGGAAGATGGGGGGAAAGAATTTGGTCATCAAAGAAGGGTGGTCACCAAGGAAGCAAGAAAGGAATTTCATGACATAAGAGGTTTGGCTGAGCACTTGATGGAAGAGGAATCCTTCAATAAAACTACATAGCTACATAAATTATGAGAAGGACAAGAAGATATGAGGAGCAACTCAAATAGAGATCATATCTAGAAGTTAGGGATGAGCTCACCGATATTATAAGTTAAGTGATTTCTATTTTTTTTCCTTGTTGATTTTACTTAAGAAATACTTTGTTGGAATATTCATAATGTTCTTGTAACACTGATAATGAGAAGAATAGATGTCTCATTTGCACGTAAATCATACTATGATTATTGCAATGATAGGAAGTGGATATATGTATATGTTACAATTTTTTTTTAACCACCCAAAACCATAGGTTGTACGTATAACATCTTTGATGGTAGGCCATGACAAGTCCACAAACTACACTATCGTGTAGGAAAATCCACGGGTTGTGGAGCGGGAAGCCTTTTAAAAGGCTATATCATCATTTTGAATAGTCATAGGATAGACGAAGCAATTGGAGAGTAAATTTGACTCTTAGGAAAACTTAGAATAATGTTTCTAACATAAAGAGATTTAGTGATGAGTCCTAAAGACAGTGAGAAAGAGACCAAATTAAGCTTTATTGTCTCTTGCCATGCACATATGTGGGTGAGAGCACTGGACCAAGTAGTATTCTCACACAAATTTTATGCATGGTAAATGCTTCCAAATAGCATCCAGGCAATGATTGGATAGGTACCCTACCTTGCAGGAAAATAGGCAGGAACCGAGACAAAGTTCAATAAAATACAATGGACCTAATTCTTAGTAAAGGTTTCCTACCTTGATCTATTGATCTAAAACATGTAGTAGAGTGGGAATTAAAGCTCTCTTTCCAAAAATATTGTTAAGCTTCTAATGAAATTAATTGTGGGAATATATGCTACAAGCATAGTCTACCCCTATAAGGGAGGATCCTGTATTAGGATACCTTGGAAGTTACATGTTTTACTTCTAAGGATTCATAAAGACTATTTAAGTTACTAGGATATCTTATTTATTGGCTTCATCATATCAATCTAGTTTGAGACAAAGTTACTGCTCTAATTATATTATGAGTACATTGAGGAAATGTATTTATTATGGGAAGGAATTGATTCTCATTTGAGAGATAAGGTTTTTACGTGAATGATCCTAAGCCAAACCTACAGTATTAGGTGTTTTCAAAGAAAATAAAACCAGTTGACCTTATGATAAGCATCTTTCTTCTTGTGTTAAACCCTCTTGAGGATGGATATGCTAGGAGACCGATTCAATTTCTCCTTTATTTCAAGATTGAGACTTTCAACCAGCTCAAGGGTATAGACATACCATAAGATGGAAAGTATGGAACTTATTATATAAGAATGATAGAACTTATCTTAGTGCTTTGTGCACAAAGGAATTTCTTTATTCCAATGCTCAACATCAATGTTGTAACCTACTTCAAGAAGGGTATGTTGGGAGACCGAAACTCAACCCGCATGATTATTGTACTTGTGATTGTTGTTATAGGTATTTATGACATACACATATAAAGGATGATATTCTTATGAGTTTATAAGCTATCCTTAATCTAATGTGAGTAACCTTGAGTAGACTAGGAAGTCAAGAGTAATTTATTATCTTTTTCGAATCTAACCTAGTAAGGTTGAAGGATTGAACTTAGTCAAGTACAAGTTATGAGAAATAATGGTACTCATTAAGGTATATATATCAATGGGTATATTCCTCAAATATTATGCTTATTCATGTTACATGAAATGTGAATTTGAGAAATGCTAAGTGGTCTTGGAAACACTATAAGTTTGTGTTCTCATGTTTTGTTACACTTATGCTATTACCTTTGGAATACAAGGATGTTTGTTATTCCCATGTATTGGATTAGAGAAGCTAAACCCTCATATTGAAACAAGGAGGATATAGGAAATCTATAACTCTTATGCCAGTATGACATTGTACACATATATATTGATTGATAGTGAAAGGTTGAGGAAACTATAGAACAAGACAAGAAGTCTTTATAACATCTTAAAAGATTCTACAATAATGTCTAAACTCGATTTAACGCATCAAAGATGTTGGGTATTGAATCTTGTGAGTAAAATGACAGGAAGTCATAAACCCTAGATATTGCAAGAATGCAATAAGGGACTTTTAAAAGGTTTGAAATACCTAAGTCTTTACATTGCATGTATATCCTAGTTTAAGGATTAGTTCTAAGTGAGATTGGCTAGAATGGATTTTCTATACAGACTAGTTCTGTTTAGAGTACCAAACAAAGTAAAACTATAGGATGAGACAACTTCAAAGATGAGTCAGAGGTGTGTGTCTAAAGGGCATGACCAATCGGAATGATCATACTTAGCTAGAAGGGATCTAGAGTTGTATGGTCGATTGAGTTTTGTAGGACACATTACTAGAACCCAAATGGAGAAACTTGATAGTTCCTTATATCTATACCCTTCATGAAGGGCCAGGGCGCTTCCAGTTAGGAACTGTGTGAGGGACCACTTGAGTCCGCAGTTGGAGGAAAAGTACTCAGATGATGCTCTCCCTCTATAGCAGAAGACTAACTGAGTCTCGTGAAGATCGATATCAACATTCCAGATGCAGTGAACTCCATGTTATGGTTTATGATAGTCAACCTATGAGGTAAAACCATTCTTTATGCTAAGTGTATTTTATGTGATATAAATGAAAAGTGTAAGGGATTCTAGCTATGATTACATATGAATTCAAGTTTGAATTTATCTAGAAAAATTATACTTTATTCTTGTGCTTATGCCAAAAAAAAAAATTAAAATTCTCTCTCATGGTTACTAAGTTTAAATACCTTCTAGTAAATTCTTGAGTTTGCTTAAGTATTAAGAGGAAGGATGTTACACAATCATACTTGTTCATCTCCCGATACCTCTCCTATTAGTGACAAAGGTATCTTGGTGAAGGAAGATAGAAGAATTGAGGGTCTTTATTGTCCATCTTCTCATTCCCCTTTGGAAGATGTTAGACAACAAGATGTTCATGAGATCATAGAAACATTTCTAAACATCACCTTACCTAGTCTCCACAACCATGACCATCAACATAAAATTGTCCTTCTCCTAATATCCCTCTTCGATGCCACAAGGATAGGTTGGTGTTACAAGATATACCTATTAAGAGTCATGAGAATCTTGACCCTCCCTTCCCTAATGCTCCTACCATACAGGACAATTTATTTGAAAATCATGAAGATCCCTCTCTTGATGCCTCCCCAACTTGTGATGAAGATACTTTACAAACTTCAACCTTGAATGAACATATAATAAGCTCTCCTACTAGGGTAGCCAATATGAAACAAGAGAATGAGACCTTATAGAAAAATGACAATCACATAGAGTCTTCTCCTAATTTCCCCACTATTGATACAAAAGAGAATCCAACCATTGATCATTCCCCTAATTGTGATATAGTCATTTTAGAAGAACCAATCCATGACTGTCAAGAACATTTGATTCATAGTTCTCTTAAAAACTCTCCTTCTCGGGAGAGTATCATGGTGTTAGACAAAGGAAAAAATAATAATGTGTCATCCTTAAATAAAAAGGTGATTCTCAATTTCCCTTTGTTAGATATACATCAAACCAAGACTGTTGAGGTTCTAAATGTGCAAGTGTCCATTAGATCCCCCTCGATCAATGGACCTCATACCTACCCCATGGGACATCTTAACAGTTCCCTCTAATTCTCTACCCACATTCACACAAACAATAAACTCAAAATACACCTGAAATTGTCCTTTACCCTCCTAAGAATAATGTTTCACAGCCATTAAGTCATAATACCGTTGCTCATACATATCACACTAGAAACAATATGCAACTACTGCAACCAACCCTGACACCCTTACTATTGCCTAATCCTATCCTACCTAACCCTTTCTTTCCAGGTCGAAAGGAGTATGATCTTGTTGAGCAACTTAAGAATACTCCTGCTAAGATATCATTATTATTCAAGCCTCCCCTCACTATCACAACACAATTCAAACATCCTTACAACAAGTTCCTATCCCTTTTAATGCACAACCAAATGACATAGCAGCCATTATTCAAGGACTAAACAATGACATTTTTTCCACCAAAGTGAACTCCCCTCTTTGGACGTGCAAAAATAAAATGATCCTTTCATGATCATAGCGCAATACCAATGAAAAGGGATAAAGAGAATTATTGTAGATAATGGTTCTTCCCTTAATGTGTGTATTGTGATCCTTCTAGATAGGCTTGGCATTGATCAATCAAACATTCAACCTGATTCTTTATCTATTCAAGGATTTGATAATGTTGAAAAGAAACCGCTCAAGGTAATAATTATACCACTTACAGTTGGAGTGACCAATAATCTTATCTTAGGCAGACTTTGGATTCATGCAATGAATGGGGTACCCTCTACACTTCATCAAAAAAATGAAACACATCTACAACAACAAATTGTGCACACTCAATGTTGATCCTGAGCCTTATAGTGTTTTACAACTTGATAAAACCAAAGAAACTCCCTTGAACACATCAACATCAACCACACAAGTGGAACCCATTCAACAAAAAGACAAACACCATATTGAACAAGTCACAATGCTATTAGAATATGATTGGGGTTCCTTGGATTTCGAACATGACTTCATGGGTGAATACAAGATCATACACAAATGTTCCAACAAGGAACACAAAAAATATGTCATGTCAACACAAAATTCAACCAATCCTTCAAAAACATCCACCTCAACCACTTTAGACAATGAAACAAACTACACAACCACCTTTGACAACAATTATCACTAACCACCACCCAATCCAAAAGCAACAAAAAAGCTTTATGGAAAAGGGTATGAGTTTATGAAACAACTTGGATATAATGGAAAAGGATGTGATGCTAATGAACAAGGTATCTACAACCCTATCACACAACAATCAACTTATGGTCTTGGTTATTTTCCTTTGATAGAAATCGCCAAGTCTTCACTCAGTATCAACACCATCACAAAAAATTCATCAAAGCCAACCTTAACCATAATGCATCTTGAACTCATCACCACTAGTGGTCTTGAAAGTCATCCTTTACAAAACATGAAACAAACAACAAACTCTTCGCTTAATGTCAATGTCATCTCGCACAACACTAATGAATGGAATTTGTTAGATTTTACACTCTCCTACAAAGGAGAGAACAAAATCTCGCAATCTAAAGATTCTTGTGTAGACATAACAAATAATACTAAGCAAGAGGTATCTTTGTCGCAAAGTAAAAGACCACCTTCTATCATTGATCAAGAAGGTATCTTGTCGAGACTCCTCCAAGATATTATATCATAGATTTCACAGTCATTCCACTAATGAATGTAAGGATTTGAGTAGTAAAATCCAACATTTTTAGGAGTTTGGTATTCTTCCTTCTGTGGGGGCACCTAATTCCTCTAATTGATATCAATTTTCACTCTAGCATGCACTTCATTAATCATTTCGGCTCACCCTTGTCCTGCACTCAGTTGGGGCAAGGGGTTCGATAGCCTTATCCTCTTATGTCACTTGGTGTTTCCACTTTTGGCTGGCCATTAACCTTTCATGAACATATAAGAGCAAGCCTAGGATGTGGATGACATGCCTTAATTTGGCTCGCATATGACATACTACCTTTTTCATGATGTAGCTTATTGGAAACATATGACTTGGCATAGGGATTTACGAGTAAGCTCTCATGTCTTCTTCTTCTACTTTAAAAAAATTTATCATATTAATGGTGTTAGCAACCACTTTAAAGTGGGGGAATACACTGACACTCATATTTCATTATGTCATTTCTTTCTTCTTGTGATGCATCCTTTTCTTGGTGGAGCCATTGGGCTTGGTTCCCTCCAAGATCGTGATACTTCTTTTGACACATCCTCTCTTGGAAACATGAAGCACGATGTTCCCTAAGATGAGACCTTGCACAAACTAAGAAAAATCCCTTTGAGCATTATTTACACTATCTTGCATTAACAATGTCTATGTGTAATGCCCCGACATGCTAACCCCAAAGGACACACAACAACTAACAATTATAGCACAATTTTTTTTAAAGATAAACTAACATACAATGTAAGTTAACATACAACACTAGTAATGATACCATACATGTACATCATGCAACTATGTCCTCTGGGGTAAATATGACTACATTACTTGCAAACAATCTAACATAAACTAGTTACTCACATAAATGATAGAAATCCATATGAGAACACATAATAATACCAAGAACATACATACATCACATTTATTACAAGAGTTTACATCTTTAAAAATATTACAATGGTACAACAGTGCTTCCCAACATGAACGGGAATGATACATCAATGACATAGAGTATTATAATTGGAATGAATATAAGATATAGCATCAATGCTAACTCCAATCTGGTACAGCTCTACATAAAACAATCCTCAGATGGGGACCCAATGGGGTGCATAGCACGTTCCACCTGACCATGTGGACCCTAAGGCCCACCCCTCGTGCTAGGAGATGACAAGAAGGACCCACAAAATAAAACAGTCAAGTGATCAAGGCTTAACAAAACTCCACAACCAAAGCAACAATACACACAAGGAACATCTGCTTTCAAAGCAGCAATAAACACAAGGAACATCTCATAACATCATCAACACATAACCACAACAAAATAATGGAAATCCAACAAGAACCAATTTCTAATATCATAGATCAATGTTCACTAAATAACCATAAGAGGTGCCAACAACAATAAGATCCAAAATCCTACAAATGAGATCACAGTATCAACCAACAATAAATATCAATGGGAACCTTTCATTAGCACCAATAAAGTTTCCATGAGTATATATGCAACATCAAATAACTGAAAAGAGGCTTCAACAATAAATATTAAGAAACAATCACTTCAATAAACATAAGGTACAACCGCTTCCATAGGTACAAGAATAACAAGGGGAAAGCAACCAACAAGGCAAGCAAGGTTGCTAAAGGGAAGAGTGTCATCACATAGTTTGTTATGGTTTACCCTAGCATAACCTTCCTAGGCAACCAGCCCCCATCCTGAGTTACCTTGGCTACCTCCACCGACTGTCGAACACCCATACAAACCATGCGGAACCATCATACCTTTCATGAAGACAAGGCAGATGGTCTTGCCATTCCAGGCCTTTTTGTCTCATCTCAAGCCTGAATGAGCGCTTGAGCCATGAGAGAGGCATCCATTATCTTTCATTAATACGAGGTATTACCCAAACCCCCTAATTAATTATTAGTGTTTTCACTTGAATAATAAACTCTCAATGAGTTACCATGGCGCCACTTTCGAATGTCAACCCCCATTGAAAGCCACTCCCCCTACTAGCAACAAAACCCAAAAGTTACTAACTGGGTAAGCCAACATGCACAACATAAAAAACCACATGAATAATTGCATAAAGCAAGGCATACACCATCCCGCCCAAAATCTTCATAATGAAACTTCCAAGTGCAAGGCTAAAACCCACATTATCCAAACCAAGTATAAGATCAATAGTTCACTAAGAACCAACATGAAAAGTCAATCATAAGTAATCTCTTTCCTCTAATCCTCTAGAAGTATAACAAATCCAAAACACAGTGGTTTCCCATCGACATGGCAACAATAACATGATCTCGAAATCAAAAACCAAACCACAATAAGCAGTATCAACTTAAACAAACACAATAATTAGTCATAAAAACAACCAACTGGGCATCCAAGGGAGACCTCAATTTTCTCCTCACATGATACCCTGTCACAATTACCTAACGAACTTACAATTTGGCTAACTTAAAGAAAATCCATAGCCACGAAATCAATAGCAATCAACCAAACATTACATCATAAATACTTCATAAAAGACAACCAAGCAGACAAGGCAACCAACCAATTATCACATTCTAACCTTGGAAACTTACCCTTTGCATTCACTCATTTCCATTTAATCCACAAAATTATTTAACACAATACTTTGAAAATAGCTTTATAAATTGCTCCAATTAATTTCATAGTAAATCAACTAACAAATAATCATTTAGCACAACATTGATCTAATCCATTACTACTACATATATTCATATATTAATTGTGAAACTAATCTAGATATATGGACACATACATTTAATAAGGGATTAAATTCTTTTTATATTTCTCTAAATATAATTGGTAACTCTCTCTAATGTTTCACAACCCAATATAATGTAGTTTTAAATAAGGAATCTCACATTTATTAAAGAAGCAACATGGAAACTATTAGCACTAGCATTCAAGTAAACAATTATACAATCTCAACACCATTATTAGCCTAACCTATGTATATAAAATTATTCATTAGATTCAATAGAAGAGAAAACTAGACTATCAAGATGAAAGCTATTGTGGTACCATGCAACGATAAAGGTTACCTATAGATTTCTTTTCTTTTTCTATATTATGTCCAAACATTAATAATTAATAGAAGTCTAAGAATGTACATTTAAGAAAATATCCTTCTATAAGGAAAAGATTGATGAAATGTAACTTGATCACTAATGTATAATTGAATTTCTTTTAAAAGAAGCTATGAATCTACCTATTCCCATAGTCATGTCAAAAGATCACTATTGGACTATATCTCAAGTTATTTTAGAGCATAAATTTGATATATAATAGTTCAACCTTTAATGATGATATATATACTTATTTACATACATTTATTTATACACTCATATATATATAAAAGAAACTATATCCCTAAAATAAATAAAGTAACTTAAAGTTAATATCTCCAAATTTATTTCAATTCTTTTTCTTCATTCTCTTCTCATGAATGTTTGATTAAAATAATTAAACAAAACTATTTGTTTCTGGGCTCTAGATTAAAACATCTAGACCCATCTACAAACATGCATGATGTTATTAATCAAATATCAACCTGACATGACCCCACATATTTCTGACTAATAACAATCAAAATAGTTGGCATCTAATATTTGCTTAAAAATTAATAGTCTCTCTAGATGAAGTATTTGCTAAGAATAGAATTGAACTGAGTAACAAGAATCAACATTCCGATTGTTCTAAATTTCAATCAACATTTTTGCTTCGCTTAATCACAGATGAAAATACAATTTTGCAGTCTATTTATTTCCTATGTACACAAACATTTAAATATTGGAAGATGTATGTTTCTAACAATATTTATGTCAGTTTTTACTTGGTGACATGTTTGTGAATACAGCTTTCATCAAAGAACAAACATGACAAAAAGTTATCCTAAAGAAAGTCCCAGCTCTAGCTCCTACTGTATAATGGAAGGGGTGCATAAATGACCTTTTTCCAGTGCCCCATCTCTGCAACAGCTATATAGGTAGCATCTGGCCGTTCCACTTTGATAAACTCGAGGGCATTTATGTCTTAGTCCTCTATTCTGTCATATCACTCACCAGTAGTAATGATTGCATCTCCAACATGTCAGACATGGTCCCTAAGGTCATCACTGATGATTTTACATACTACAGAATTATTCATTGCTCCATGCGGACACGGAGGTTATTAATGAAAAAGAGCCAGAAAATGCAAGAGGGGTTAGCTCCAAAGTATATACTGATGTTGTATACTCATTTAACGATGATGATGAAGACGAGGAAGAGAAACAAAATTCCAAGGCTGAGATAAATGAAGGAGAATCAGGCATCTCCAAGGCAACCCTACGATCAGATAATCAGGAGATGACTAAAGAAAAACGTCATCGGCAACACCAAGCAGAACTTGCAAGGCAAACGAATGAGAAGACTGCATTAAGATCGGCTGCAGGGCATTGGTACAGGAGAATGGCGAATATTAATGCACCGCATTTAGACACTAACACTATGGAAGAATAATTCAAATTCTCACAAATCTCAAGGAGTGCCTACGCCAAGCCAAGGTTGCAGGATATAAATAAAACGAGTTTGAGCCGATTGGAAGGGAGACCACAATGAAAAATTAAGAGGCTACGCTGCAAGTATGCTGGATGACATGGATGCAGAATGTGAAAGCATAAGCAAGGCATGCGAATTGCTTGGCAGTTTGCCACAAAGAGATGCCATCTCATATTATAATCTTGCACGATCTTATCATAGTGGGGGAGATTATGACGCCGCTGGCCGCGACTGCATGGCTTCAGTCATGGAAAGCCGGAGGCCACGCCTTTGTGCTGGAACAGATTCGAATGAAGCTGGAAGGTTCTTCTGGGCTGGCTTAGAGTGGTCCCATGGAGGGGGGCTTCCTTAAAAGTCTCAGCGGGTGCTGCTTAGCTTTTTTAGGAATATTTTAAAGTACATGGTCCCATGAATTTAGTTGAAATTCTGCTTAAAAATTTAAGCCCCTAAATATAAGGAAGCTGGTGGTCCCATGAATTTAGTGGTGCACTGCTGCTTAAAATTTTAAGCTCCGAAATTTGAGGAAGCTAGTGGTCCCATGGATTTAATGTTGCAATTCTGCTTAAAGATTTAAGCTCAGAATTTTTTATTTAATTTTTTTTTTTTTGAACTAATGAGCATAGCCATCATTCATTATTCAAAAAAAATCAAATTTTTCATTTACAGCATTGTGTCTGCAATTTTATTTAAAGATTTTAGCTTAGAATCTTTTTTTTTTAATTTTTTTTTAACTAATGAGCATAACTATCATTCATTATTCAAAAAATAGTCAAAATTTTCCATACAGCATTGTGTCTGTAATTATCAAAATAACAGAAATTAATATTGAAAAAAAAATACCATATCACCTCTCTCCTAATAGCATAGCAGCCTGAACGAATATTTGAATTGAGACCATTCAGCAACCCAAACATACTATGAACAGATACAAAACATCCATGAAAACATAATCAATGAAGCTAATTTGCTTTTCAATAAATGAACAGATACAAAACTCAGAAGTCACTTAAACAAATTGAAATCTTTGATCATTCCCAGCACATATTATGAATGGTAATAGCAATATTATTCATGCTCAGAATTGTAGAATACAAATCTCTTATTTCCAGAGTTATAAAGTTTACAAAATAAACTCATTACATATATATGCTATTTGTTTTTTTGGTTCTCGTATTACATGGATTCCCGTTGCTGGTTTTTTCTTTCTGTTGCTTATAATGCTCTTAGTTCTTGTAAGGCAATATATTTTTCCCCAAAATTTTCATGGAAAAAACCATCTTCAAGAATTGGATGCAGCATATTATGGGAAGCCTTAGTGCAAAGTTTAGAGAAGAGAGTTAGATGCTGATGGTGAAGGATTCTTATAGAGTCTGTGCAAGAATAAAATGCATGGAAGAGAAGGGGAACAGGGAAAGTAAAATAGCATGGAGATTGAGTTATGCAAAGTAGCAGAGTTGTTGATGGTTATGGGTTAAATAGGAAGGAACTTGCATACTCTGCTAAGGCAGATCGTCCAGGATGGAGATTTGGTTGTGTTTACTGAAGTTGAAGGTATGACTGAACGTAATGATGACAGACCAAGAAAGATAAAGAAGCTCAAAACCTTATGGATTTGTTCATGAGGAAGACACAACAAAGTTTGGTGCCTATGAGAAGGGTATTTGCAAAAAGATCAGTAAAAGGACAACAGTCAAGCTCAGTTAGGAATGACAGTCTCTTATAACAACCACCATGGAATAGAAGAGGATTATATTGCATGACAGCCATCAAAACATGTCTACCAACATTGTTTGAGGATAAATCTAGTGTTAATGGCAGTAAAAATGAGAAGGTTAGCAAATTCACAATTTGAAGGTGGCAGAGTTATCAAGCTTGACAGGACTTGGAGAGCAAGGTATAGAGGATAGTGAGCACCTTATGAGAAAGGACAATCCTCTTCAAAGGGAAATGTTTCAAGAGTCCTAATGACTGAAATGAAAACACAATAATAGTTCACTGACCATGACACAGGGGGGTGCAATATGAGAATACATATGGCTAAAGCCTACGCAGCATCATAAGATCCATACCAAACACAATGGCAGGCTATAATAAGCAGTGGATAATGAATGGATGTGAAGAAGTGACACTCTTGAAAGAGACAGTCATATTCATTTTTGACAGTCACTTCATCAAAAGATGGTCAGATATGTGCCTTGGGATCATCTGTTCTCCAAGCTGTTTCTGGTCTGAGAGGTACAGGAAATGAAAAAAGCAGCCCTGAGAGCAATAGCATTGTAGAGGTAGTTCCAGAAAATCATTAGTAACATGGAAGTCAACCATGAAAATAAAACTAAGGGAAGTGAATACAGTGAGCAGTAAGGATGGTGCCAAATACTTATGCAATAGACATGTCTATCTGATTTCCCTTTACAGACTAGCTCATCATGAACATGGTGGAGAAAAACATCCATCTCAGGCAACGAGATCTGCAAATCTTCCTTCAAGGATGATTGTGGGCTTAAAGCAAAGTGGATCTCTTTAGCCTCTTTATAACCATATGCTTCAAACAAATGCTATAGCAAAAGTACAAAAGAATCAAATGGAACATTATTTATAGCATTTAACTACATTATTTTTTTATCTTTTTCACAAATGGAACATTATTTATAGCATAACATCAATTCAGATCTGCATATTTGTGAATTAATTTCAAAATATCAAAACCATACAAACAGGCGGTTTTAGATCAACAACGAATCACACCTACAATGCCTCTATATCCAATACTTTGCAACAAAAACTTTACCAAAAAAACATGCTCTTGAATTTAGATTATTTATTTTATTAAACATATGGAGATATACTGCACTAAATGAACAAGTCTTGCAATTCTCCAAGAAAAGCACATTCAATAAAATGAAATGAATAGGAGTGCAGTAAACTCCCAAAGCAAAGCTCAACATATACCATCTTAACAAATAGAAATCTCCCACATAGAAATATCAGCATTCATATAAGGAGGAAAAAATAACAAAAACAATATAAATAATTACAAAAGTAATTCAAAATTGAAAACATGTCTTGAGATCTATTACATCCATACAAAATCAATTAAACTTTTGGTTTTTATGCCTCTACATGTCTACATTATTCATATCAGCATTTACAAAATTCATTAATGTTTCTCGAGCTACTGTTGCAACTGGATCAGCTGATTCATTGCTTGCCATATTTGTTCCATTCTGAGCAAAATCATCTTCATATGTATCATCTTCATCCTGCACAATGTCTAATGTCATATTATGCAATATACAACAACAAACAATGACTTTTGGAACCATTTTCAAATTTGGATGCCACATTTTTTAGTGTAAAATTTGCCACATCCTCTTTAGCCTCCCAAAGGCACGCTCTACCACAATGCGTGTTGATGACAACTTAAAATTGAATTCTGTTTGGTTTGTTGTTAGACCTCCACTAAATGGTGTAATTAACCATGGCAACAATGGATATCCGCCATCACCAATAATGTACTCTCTCATATTTACTGACCCAATTGACACTGGATGACCATTTAATCTTTGTCCACCTTCACACAGTTTATAAAAGCATGAATTTCGTAGAAGCCTAGAATCATTTACAGAACCAGGCCATCCTGTAAAGACGTCCATGAAATACATATTGCTATCAACAATTGCTTGTAATGACATACTATAGTTATGATCACGATCATACCAATCAGAGGAACACTCATTGGGTGGAAGATGAAACTGGATGTGAGTTACATCTATAGCTCCACAACAATTTGGAAATCCTCGTTTTAGATGAAAGCCTTCTTTTACACGCTCAAGTGCCATTTGGTTACTAGGCCATCGGATATGATCTCGAAATCGACTATAAAAGACATTGATGAATTTATTTACAATTCTTACCACAGTTGACTTTCCACAACCAAATAGCTCACTAATGTTAACCATTGTCATTCCAGATGACAATCGTAAAACTGCAATAGCAACCTGTTTCTCAACTGGAAGGACCCTACTCTGTAAAGCTATAGCAAATGAATGTGGTATATCACCTTGCTTTAGGTCATCATTCAAGTTTTCACAAAGATTTTGAAATAATGCATACGGCAACCTAAAAATGCTGCGGAAACGTTCATCATCACATCTAACTTGAAAAATGTAGTGGTTCCACCAATGTAAAGAGCGTGGTTTGATATACCACTCACCCTGAATTCTTCCTTCCCATTGAGAAACAGATAAATTAGTTTCCGCAATGTCACTTTCCAACTCAGAAGTGATTGCATGAAGCATTGTTTCCATATCATCTAAGTCCATGTTTGATGATTGTCTTATTTCAGAGAAGTCTATTCTATGCTGCTTAAATTTTTTTTGTATATTGTTTGAATTTTGAAGATCACTCCAAATCTGTATTGCCAATTGAATAACACTTGATGCAATGGCAAGAACAAATTTCATTTTTTCTATTGAACTGGAATTCATTGTGCAGTTATGATCTCCACCCTACAAAACCGACGGAGTCATCCAAGCATGGACTACGCTATCACATTTTTGTAAGGAGTCTAGCTTACTGCTATTGCTATCATGTTAGTTCATAGTAGGCATTCTACCTTTGTCATAAGGTACAAATTCTCCTAAAAATGATTGCATGGGTGATGCGATTGCAGTGGGATCATTTCAAGCCACAAAAAGTGACTACAACAAATCTTGCTTCATGGGTTATCACTATGAATTCTAGCTCAATGAATTTGAACTGAATTTCTACAGTTATATTGAGTGAGACAGATGTTGTATTTGGTGTGAGACAGATGCTGTATATTTTAATTTAGTGTAGGTTGTTGTACACATGATGGTTTCAGCTATAGTCAAGTCTATTAAGACTTTTTTGGTTGCAAAAGAATATGCCAATTATGCACTTTTCCAGCTGCTCTTCTAGTCCATGGGTGTCTAGATTACCCCTGAACATTCATACATTGGATTCATACTCTGTGCCTTATGCTAAATATGCCTCTGCTGAACTATGTTAGATGAGTATTAAGAGAGTCTTCAACTCGCATAATTAATCAATTTAACTAGTGAAGTGATATCAGTAGCTTAGTTAGCTGAAAATAATTAACTTTCATGATTTTATTGTTCAACTAACATACTATTTGTCAAAAGACCATTCAATTTCAATTTTTAAATAATGGGTGAACTTCTATTCAATGAATCTAACATGTTTTTTTCTATCAATTTGAATACTATGTGAACATGGAAACATGAATACTATTCAATCAATCTAACATGTTTTTTTCTATCAATTTGACACAATATTGATTAGATATCTCCCTTCTTATGAAATAAGAAAAAAAAAATAGTTTATAAGCATATTAATATCTTAAATGGAAACTTTCACTGTCAATAAAACTGCTGATCTTGCTTCAGAATTGAAGTCTGATATAAAACTGCATTATTCTTCCAACAAAGGGTAGAAGATTATTTATGCTGTTTATGCTAAGCATGGCCAAATGAACAAACATAACAGATATATGCCTTAGAAACAACAATATTGAACAAATAAAGAAATGCAATGCATTTGCTACAATATCTCAAATGTCAAATGTTTCTAATACTTCACTTGAAACTTTAGAAATAATGGAAAAATATGCTAATAGAAAAATTCATCCTCAAAATTCATTTTATTGAAATACAATTGAAATACAAATTGTTCTTTGCATATCACTTAAATACAAACATTAAACACAAATTGTCTTTGCATATTAGTTTAATACAAACATTAAACAAAATGACAAATCATTTCTCAGTTGAAAATGATTCAGAAATTTTTAACATTGCTTGGCCAATGGAATTTAAGGCTGCAACCATGTTCACTTGCACAGCAACCTTTTGCTCCTCCAACTTAATCAGCTTTTCATCATTTAATTCTTCCTTTTTGAATCGCCTTTCCATAAGATCATACTCTTTTTGATGGCGTTTCATACGACCCTCTTCAGCAATCTGTAATGTGGAAACAACCAATTTGTTGTTTTCCAAAATTGTATCTCTCATACCATTGGTTCTTGATACTGATTTTCGCTTCTTACCTGTGTAACCTTTTTCTATTTCATTATCATTGTTTAGTGACCCTTGACAAGCTGTATCAAATTCATCAACAGGAACATTTTCAATTGGAGAGGAGTTTTTGTCACCAAATGTGTAGTTGTTGTCCGAAGTATCAATGCATATGTTACCAGGATCAATTACTCTATCACTACCAAAACTAGCCTCCATTGCAACCATAAGCTCGTTTGGAAAGTTTGGTGGAAGTTTTTTTTCAGCTCTCTCTCTACTTGTCATATTCCAGTAGCTGTCATGGCCAGAGGGAATATGTGATTCATAATCCCTTATTCTTTTATAATCTGGCATGATATGTTCCCATCGATCTCGACACTGATTGGCTGTTTTAGAGACACCATGCTGAGAACAATAGTCTTTCACAGTTTTCCACTTTTCAACAGCAGTTGCAGTTTTCTTCATTGCACCACCATTTGAAATTGTGTCTTTTTCAACTCGTTTTGCTTCAATAAGTACCATGGTGTCTGCAATGGTCCATCGTGTCCTTCCTTTCTGTGTAGGAAGAACGGAAGGCGTTTTATCTTGATTTTCAGTTGCAGAAAAAACATTAGTATATTGTTCATTAGGAGTTGAGGTGACAAAATTTTCATTTTCCTTTTCTGTAGTTGGAGGACAACTAGAGTTGACTGTTTCATTGGTTTTTTGAGTGCTTGGAACAAAGTCAAAGAGCTCATCGTCAATGGAATAAATATCTTCATCTTCTATGTGGTTTTGTGAGAGCAATGTTGTGAACCTCCTAAAACCACGATTTGAAGGAATTGGACGATGCAAATTCCTATCCATGGCAATGAATTGCAATAAAAAATATATTCAAAAATTATTATGTTTGGTAAAAACAGTGTACAACCAAGTTTCTTTTATTCATTATTAAATTGCAGAAAAAAAAGAATGCACTAGGTAATACTGAGTTGACTTCTTTTGAAAAATTGACAATCATAATTGGGAGGAAAACCAAAGAGCTCAACATAAATAAGGGACAATTTTCATGGGAAGTAGTGCACAAGAAACTTAAGATGTAAAATCCAACATGGAGGTGCAACACACAATATGTAATTCAGTTTGATGGCAGAGTGAAATAACCGCAAGAGACACAACATACAACATTACTATTGCAAAGTGGTCAAAAAATAAAGCAAACAAGATTCATTAAGAATCAAGAAATTATTTGATGGGGGGGGTATGCCTTACATAATCAAATGATGTATTATCACCCAAAGCAATGATAACATCATGAAACAAGGGAAATGAGGAGGAAAAATAAAACTCAAGGAAATGGGGAAAAGCCCAATGGTTAAGATTAAAACAACCTTGATAAAGTAGTTCCAAAACATAAGGAAATATCATGAGACCACTCTCCAAACAATTGTCAACAAAGAAATCATTGAAAATTGGCAACACTAAAGAGTACATAAGTAAGCAGAGGTGGACACACTAAGCAACCAAACATTTGAAGTATTTTACCAATTGTACCTATTGACAACAATTTCATCATAGTAAGAACATAGTTTTTATTGCTAAGCCCTATCAACGCCAATGTGGCACGACATCTTCATTAAAGCAAGGAGGAAGAATTAGAATTGAAGGGAGAGATTTGTTTTGGATGGTGCAGAGCATCAACTGCATTAATGAGGACAACGAGATAGAGGAATATACAGATCGGGGTGATGTGAAGGTAAAGAAATATGTATACAATCATGGATGGTGGTGGAGACAAGGAATAGACATTAATGGATGGTGGTTTGTTTTTTTTATGGATTTCAATTCATTTTAAAAAATTCCTAGCACTACTGTTGATTGTGACTGACAGTCTATGACTCCAAGTCAGGGGGGTATATCCAATGTTCATGGAGTTGAGTAAGACAAGAACCAGGCAGTGAGCATGAGAACTACAAGGTACATTACATTGCACTATACTTAATGTTGTATCCTAATCTGCACATAGCATTCCTCTGTCTCACCCCTTTTATAAGCACTAGGTACATCTTCGAGCTATGCTCTTATAGATTCTCTTTGTAATAGAGCTTGAGACCCCCTTGAATTCCTGTACTTTTTCCTACC
>VDFB02047397.1:118986587-119003011 GCA_007258455.2 Sequoia sempervirens
AGTGTCTAATTTTACATTTTGAAACATTGGATAGTCATGTATAGGTTTTGCTTAATATAAATCACCACAAAATATAATTTCTAAACCACCAAAAATGTTTAGTAGGTTTTTGGATGATGTCACACAATATTTTATCTATTCACTACATAATAGTCTTGCTCCAACTAATGAGATTTCATCTATAAGGATAATAAATAAGTATTGATATTCTTTTGTCAATATATCTAATTTATCTAAGCTCAATGGGATCGTAGTGGATTTGTTAAAAGGTATAAATAGTGTAGAGTGTAAATTTGTGCCTCCAATATTGTAAGTTACTTTTCTTGTGTATGCGAGTAACAAGCCCTTTATCTTATTTGGGTCACTATCAATAGAGTTATTGTATATGTTGGCCTCCTCTAATGGTTCAATAACTAAGCCCTTAAAGCTATAACTTAGAGATTAGATATCTGCACTAAGTAGTTATCTTGCTCATCATGAAGGTTCATTTCGTGTTCAATTGTAGTCATCCTTATCCTATAACTAGAAAGGAAATAGTACTGAAAATAAAATGATTGAAAGGAATTAGCATAAGTACTGAGCATGAATCAACAACTAAACTGAACTGAAATGAATGACAAAAATAGAAATCTCTGCAAACAGATAGGAAGTTACTCTGTTTTCCTTGGTTGCAGGAATAGACACAAAACAAAGTGCCAATGGCTATAGGAATAGGCAACTGCTAAGACCATAAGACCGTAACTAATTACTGAACATATAAATAACTATTAAAATGAATGGATGAAATTCTCACCAAGTGGGCCCCCTTTAATGAGTCTTTCTTAAACTAACTTAGATGCAACAAATCAAAATATCATTTCATTCATTGAAAACATGATTACATCATATCAGCAACATGAATGTATTCCTTGAAACTGAAAAATGCAAGTACAATATCAGAACATCCAACCTTGTGAAGAGGGATATCTGACCATTATTTATAGAAGGAAAGCTTCTAACTAACACTAACTAACTAGGAAATTGACTCCAAACTAGGAGGATGCCATTTATTGAAAGCATGAAAAAGAGGAAGGAGGTTATGCATGGGCTAGATTTAGTCAAACCAGACTTTCCTCAATTAGGATCCAGCATAGCAACAACTCCTAAATCTACTCAACTAATAGACATGATCATTTAAAGGTAAGTTATAACTTCCACACGAGCTGGAAGTTTTCCCTCCATTAGAAGTTTCCCTCCATTAACCTCTTTAATGTCCATGTCTTTGACTTCTTTAGCAACCAACCAGCTGGCATGAACTTCTTCCACCTTGCAAGCTTCATTTATATTTGCATCTTAATGTGAACCTACATAATGACATTAGCATACACAAAACAATTGTATATCCAAAGTCACCTTAGAATAACATTCACTCAACCACATGTAAAATTAATATAGATATATCACATAGCAAGTTAAATATCATCAAAATTTATAGAGATAAGTTCATACCCAAAGTTCATAAGTTTAGGGAAATAACATAGAGAGTGTCAATAACTAGGTGCTAAAGTCCCATAGTAACAACAAATATATGATAAACCCCATCAAAATTGAGTCATTATTTGGACTCATCATCTCCTCCAAACTAATGATTTGTTGGTCTTCCAATAGAGGGAACTTAATTTCTTTTCCTAACCAAATCCCTGAAATCACCAATTATTGTCTACCCTTGATCAATCTCTACAATATCTGAATTTGGATCCCAATAGAACCCCTTCTTGCTTTCCAGTCTACCCCACCTTGGCCTCTCTGTATCTACATCATACTGATAGGTTTTGTAGTCTAGTATTGGCCACAACAAAATAGGTGGCTGAAATATCAACGGGAGCCAATAGAGTTGCTTCATCCTCCCAAGATGTGTATACCTGATGTTTTGTTTGCAAACTGCATAACAATTTTGTAGGGAATGGGGTTCAGTCTATTTTAACTGATCTAGAAAATCATTCCATCTCTGTGATATATATCCCAATACTGTATTTCCTATAGTAATAACTACCTGCTTATATTCTAGGTATGCTTCTTCCCTAGAAATCATGATCCTCTTTTTGTACTATGGAATATAAAGAAGTTTGTGCCATGTGTAGTAGATATTTGCAGGATTGCTTGATTCAGCTCTTAGAGATAAGGGGGTATGGAGTTCTCTTTCTCTATATATTTTGAATTGTGGCCCCCAGCTTATTTCATTTTGAATCCATGACATTAATTCCCTCAAGTGAATATCCCTAATGTATAACAATGGATTCCATTCATAGTCATTGGGAACAACATAGTTATGCAAATACAATTCACACAACATATTTTTAACTTCAGGAGGGGAAGATTAGTAAGCTTGGAAAAATTCCTATGGGGTTTCAATGGAAGGGCTTACACTCGAAATGACCCTTGACAACTTAAAAGAAATATTTTGTTCCTTTAAATGCAATGCATATACCTGTGCAGGAGTTTTGCATGCCATAATTTTTGGTACTAGAGCCACCACATTGTCTAGCTTATCCTTTAATGCAATAATCTCTTCATTCTTCTCCTCAATTTCTTCATTTTTCCTATTGATTTCTTCCTATAGCTTGAGTTTTTCCTTTTTCCATTCTTCCTCTTTCTTATGCATTTCTTTCCATAAATCCAAGGCCACTGATGCCCATGAAAAAGTAGGTGTGTGCTTTCCTACTAGGATCTTTCCTTGCACCGGTTCTTGATGTTCAATTTGCTTTGTTTGCACTAGTTCTTGATGTTCAATTTTCTTTGTTTGCACTGGTTCTTGATGTACATCTTGATCTTCTTGGATTGGTTCCTAATTTCCAACTTGCTCTGCAACAACAGCAAGTTCTTCTAATCCTATGTTTGCCTATTCCTCAAGAACTTCTACCACTTCTATATTTACCTACTCCTTAAGAGCTTTTGTCCTCATCCAAGGTTTCCCTCTGAGTCTATGGATCCTCTTTGGAGGAAAACCAGTAGCAGACTTGATTACTTTTGATTTCTTTGGAGAGATTTTATTTTTCTCAATGGCTACAGGATGCTCTATTTCTTTATTTTTCCACTTCCTAGGGCTAGGGTTTACCTTTTCTAGTTTTTACTTCTTGGCCTTCCCTTTCTAATTTATGCTTTTCTCATTTTTTCTTCCTCCTTTCTAATATCAGCCCTAGTATGAACTGTGGTTTTAAGGAAAGCATCGACATTAGGATCTGAAGATGAACTATCTTCATTTGCATGCTCTAATTTAAAGGAATTAATTTCTACTACAGGTTCTACTACAGGAGGGTTTGTACTAGGAACTGCCTCATAAGTTGAAGCTCCAGGAGTGATTTTAATAACCCCCTCATCCCTACTAACCCTATGAGTTAGGGGTTGACCTCTAGGACCCGCATTCTCTAATATGAACTACTTAATTTTCAAAAATTCATCCTATAACATATTAGAAACTTTTTGCAAAGATTTTTCTACCAGCAATTTAATGAAACAGTGATGGGAAATAGAGTTTTCCCTACTTTTTTGTGTCTCAACAGCCATGATTGCAAGAATATTGTACAAGATGTTTGGAACATTCATCCTCCTACCATGTCTCATGTGATTCAAAAGATTGAAATGCACATAATGGAGACAAGATTAGCGACCCTCGCAAGTAATGTATTTGATGATATAGACAACTTGTTTCCATTTTCCTGGCAAAGAAGTTCTTGTTCCATGTTTGTCTATAACAAGTGGAGGATCACTAGGCTTAGTAAATTCTTCTCTAGCTGATCTAGCACCCCTAAAAGCAAGGTAGGGTTCTCCTTCTGTGACCAAACCTGACACTTTAGCAATCCTTTCTTCGGTGGCTATAACTTTTAGCCCTTTCACCATTTCCTTACCATCAAAAAATGTTTGTGCAAATTCTAAGGCAATGTCATTACTAAAACTATTTAGCTTTAGAAAATAATCTAACCATCCGCAATTTTTGAATTCGATCTGACAAAGTGCATCCTATAGGATTATCTCATGAACTGTTGGCTCATTTCTAATTAACTGACCTCTCATTTCTTCTACTCACACTCTGGAAAACACCTCTGCAAGGGCTTCTTTCATGAAATCCTTCTTCTGAAAACCCAATTTCTGCTTCCTGCGACTCTTCACCAGTATTAATGCCAATGTCGTATGACTTCTCAATTTACCTTTTTAGTGGTATTATGATTCCAACTAAGGCAATAAAGAAGACATAAAGGAGGGGTGTCATCAAAGAAAATGGCGACGACTTAGTGTCATGTCATCCATGTAGGGCGTCACTTCAACTATATCATTTCAAATTTTCTACCATGCTAGCACATGAAATATGATTAATGGCATGTATGACACATGGGTTCACACTCCCCCGCAACCTAAATTAAAGCATGTTTCCGCATAGGATGGGATGTAATTATAATGTAACAGGGCATAGTAATAGGATGTGCTATGTGAAATATCAATATTAAAGTACAATAATTAAACAAATGCATGTAAGGTAATTAAGATACATCAAGTTGTTATGCACGTACCTAAAAAGTTGGAGTGTCTTTTGCAAAGAATGTGGAAGGAAGTACCTGTCACCAGAAAAGTACGGTTGAGCTATTAAATGAAGTGATGGTGGAATGATGATGAAGTGGTGGTGGAGTGATGGAAGAGAGAGAAGGGATGGAGATGAATGGGTGGGTGATGTAGAAGTTAATTCCCACAAAAGTGGAAATATTTATTATGATTGCATGCATATCTTTGACTAGTTAGAACAATGGACACTAGGTCCACTTCCTTTGGCTGCAGGAACTTTGGAGTTCTATTATTCAATAAATTGTTACATGAGCTTTTGTTTTGAGGTTAGTTTATGGTATAGCCTAAGACGATGACCATTGGCCAGGAGCTTGAACCTGACAGGATCAATTGTTGTAAGCTAAACAACACCATTAGGGAAGACCTCTACAATCTCATATGGTCCCAACCACCTGGTTTGAATTTGTCCTATGTTGTCTTTATACCTGGAATCATAAAGAAGTGCCCAGTCACCTGGATGAAACTTCTTTTCCTTGATGTATTTATCATGCCATCTAACTCTTTGGTTCTGCACCATCTCAACATGGTGGAGAGTTGATTTCCTCATCTCATCTAAGGAATTTAGTTGCAAACCCTATCCTTTTGTTCCTTAGATATATCTATTCCAAGGTCCAATGTTGTTCGAAGAGTTTTGTGTTCAAATTCTATAGGCATCATGGCTATTTTCCCATATAATAGTTCAAAGGGAGTAAAACCAGTGGCAGTTATCCAAGTGGTTCTATAGGCCCAGGCAGCTTCTGGCAACCTATAAATGCCAAATATTTTTTATGGATTGCTACTATTTTGGTCGGAATAGATTATATTTCCCTATTTGTTACCTCATCCTGGCCATTGGCTTGAGGATGATAGGGTGTATATTTTCTATGCCTGAAATTATACTCATTCACCAATGATGTAATAAGAGTGGGTGTTAAATGAGCCCCTTGATCTATGACTATCTCTCTCGAAACTCCATAGAGTGTAAAGATCTCTTCATAGAGGAATTCTACAACTTTATTGTACCTAGCATGTTTCATGGCTTTGACCTCAACCCACTTTGTCACATAATCAATACAAACCAAGATGTAAGATTTTCCATTTGATGGTGGATCAATTGGACCTACAAAATCATGTCCCCGTTTATCAAATGGTGTGATAACTACTTGAGGGTATAGAGGCATCTCATCTGATTTAGTTGGTTGTCCCATCCTTTGACATCCATCACATTTCCTAGTGTACTTTCCTGCATCCTTGTGAAGTGTAGGACAGTAATACTCAGTATCGAGAATCTTCATGGTTGTTCTCTTAGCTACAAAATGCCCCCCCACATGGTTCATTGTGGCATGCATGTAGCATATCATAGGTTTCATCCTCTCTTACACATTTTCTCATCACATGATCTAGTCCAGTATAGAATAAACAACCTGCAACCCATGAGAATGGAAAAGTTTTCTCAATAAGAACCCTTCACTCTTTTGGAGATAAATGACTCAAGGGAACTCTCCTTGTAACCAAATAATTGGCTATATCTACATACCAAGGTGTGTGCATACAGATGGAGAACAAATGTTCATCAAGAAAGGATTCATCAATGGCTTTAGTGTCCTCTAATGTAATCAATCTAGAGAGAAATTCTGCCACAACATTTTTCTTGTGTGGCTTGTCTATAATGGTGATATCAAATTCTTGCATTAGCAGCAACCACCTTGCTAACCTTCCTAAAATCAATGGCTTTTTCATAAGGTATCTTATGGCTGCATGGTCTATATGGAAAAAGATCTTATATCATGTGATATAATGCTTGAACTTGTTGAGAGCATAAATGACTGCCAACATCTCCTTCTCTGTCACTGTGTAGTTAAACTCAGCTCCTTGTAGGCTCTTGTTGACAAAGTAGATTGCATTCTCTATTGCTGCCTCTTTTTTTTCCCAAGATAGCCCCTATAGAATAATCAGATGTATCTATGTGAATATGGAAAGGAAGTCCCCAATTAAGGCCTTTGAGCACAAGAGCGTGGGTTAATGTTGTTTTTAAATCAAAGAATGCTTTATCACAATCCTCTGTCCACTGGAACTCAACATCTTTAGTTAAAATATTATAAAGTGGTGTGGCCATTTTACTAAAATCTTTTATGAAGCTAAACCATAGATTTTTTTGGCTCTCCAGGACTTTCTAGCACTTCTAAGGTTTTTCACCTGAAAGGAGAAAGTAAGGGCCAAAGAATCTAGTTAGTTCACTCAAATTAGGAAATGTGTGATGTAATTAGGAGTAAATGGAATGATATGAATGCAGCTAAACTATGAAACTGAGCAATTATGAATGCAAAACCTAAGATTAATGCAATGTTAGAAAACACAATGATGTATGCAAACAATGAACTAAGAATGAACAAAATGCATAATAGAAAGAGAAAGGTTGAATCAAAGTGCACCTAGGCAAGATTTGATGAATCTAGAATGCACTGAATGTTATCTGAAATTACTAAAAATAAACAATGGGACTCATTCACCATTGATGGTGAATCAGTCCTGCTTCTGATGAAAACTGTCAAGAACAGGTGTCTAAGTGTCGAGATCCAGAATCTAACAAAACCTAGATTTCCATCCTTAAGGTGGGATTCATTTGCCACTGATGGCAAATCATTCCTCTCCCAAAATTATGAGAAATTAGGAGACAACTCTGCAACACTAGATCTAAGGATATCTGCTTGTTGGGTTGTCGAAGTCAATTTTGTAGGAAATGGACAAAAAGTCTTCTCCAAGCTTGAAATATGGTTGATTTGACTTGAAGCACCTAGTTGACTTGTTCTCCACTTTTCAACACCTAAATTCTTGATAAATCTACATACAAAACACATGCACAAAGGAGAAAAATGGTTGAGGGTTAGCAAATAGGGGTTTGCCTTGGTCAAACCCCACTTTGGTAATCAAACCCTTAATAAACTAATAACATGCAAATGCTATCAACTTACCAAACCCTTGTTGATGAAAATCTGAAGATATGTCAATGGCTTCCTTTGAATGCTTGATTAATACTTGATTTGATGTTGTAAAGTACTTGAATGCTTGGATGTGATGTATGATTGTATGAGATTGCTTGAATGAATTAGGAGATGTAAAATGAGGTGAAAATCACTTATTTATACAATCTAGTTGTGCCTTAGTAACCCGTTAATACCTCATCACAGGCCTACATCAAGTGATTTTGAATAAAAACCTAAAAGGAAATTTAAAATATCTTGAATTTGGAGCCAAGGAGGACTCATTCGCCACCCATGGCGAATGGGTCCCACCTAGGACTTGCATGTGGGTGCCAAGAATTAAGTTACATTTAATGTTGTTTGTCAAGTTTACATTAAAAAATTCACTTAATTAAGCCTTATAAGGGCATAAAGGGGTCAAATAAAGTATAAGAAAGGTGTAAATAGTGAAATTATTCCTAGAAAAGTGTGAAATCTTGTTACAATACTTTACAACACTTCAAAATAGGACTTGATGATGCGTAAAAAGGTGATTTTTAGGTGAATTGTAATAAATAGAGTCTAGAAAAGTGTAGAAATGTTTTACAAAACCCTCACAAGATGTCATTATTTGCATTTTAAAGACCTAATGTGAATGTTCAAGCCACATTACATCAATAAATCAAAGAAAAATAGACCAAACATCGAGAGGAAAGGCCTAAAAGACCATCAAAATGACAAAGGGCCATTTTTCTACAGCACAGAAGCGCCTTAGTGTCCTGCATGTCCCAGAACACTTCTAACATATTTTTGTTTGACAGGAATAGAAATATTGGTAATTACCTCAATTTTGGTTGTGTCCACTTGAATTCCTTTCTAAGAGATATAATGGCCAAGGACTACTCCTTCCTACACCATCATAAATCATTTCTCACTGTTCAAGGATAGATTATGGTCCTCACATCTCTACAAAACCTTTCTTAAGTTTTCTAATGCTTCTGCAAAATTGGTACCATAAGTAGTGAAATCATCCATGTAGATCTCCATACAATCATGTGAAATATCTGAGAATATACTAATAACTGCTCTTTGAAAGGTTACAAGTGCATACATAAACCAAAAGGAAGTACTGAATAGGAATAAGTCCCCCAAGGACAAGTGAAAGTTGTCTTCTCCTAATCTTCAAGTGTAATCTATATCTGATTATAACCACTGAATCCATCTAGGAAGGAAAAATATTGCTTACCTGCAAGTGAATCCAATACTTGGTCTATAAAAGGAAGGGGAAAGCGATCCTTTTTGGTGGTAGAGTTTAGTTCCCTATATTCAACACAAACTCTCCATTTACCTCCCTTTTTAGGCACAATTACCAAAGGGGAAACCCATTGGCTATCTGAGATAAGGTAGATAAATCCTACATCTAATAACTTTTGTAGTTCCCCTTTCATAATCTCCCTCAATGCAGGGTTAATTCTCCTTTGCGGTTGCCTTACTGGTGTTCAATTATCTCTAATGTAGATCCTATGAGTACAGAGTTAGGATCTAATCCTTTCATGTCATGATAATCCCATGCAAATGCATGCTAATGCATCTTCAATAGGTTTGTTAGGGACAACTACTACTCTTGACTCAGCTTGTTGATATTTAATTTTTTCTCCTCTAAAACTTTTACTTGTGTGGTCAACTCAATCATGGTTGTTTCACTGATGCTTGGCATTTTTAGTTCATGCGGTAACAATGTATGGAGCATATCTATTGTTGCAGGAAATACAGGTGTAGGAGAAGCAGGCAGAAGTATCTGCAATGGACATGCAAAACTAGATTCATGAGTGGATGATTCTTCATGCACCTCACAATGGTTCTGAATTACATGGGATAATATTGCATCTTCTTCCTGAAGCTGCATAAAAGGACTTCTTCCTATCATCATAAGTTATGCCACTAAATTGACCTCCTCAACCTCTTCTCCAACATGTGGCCATATGGGGTTGTCCATATCATGGGATGGTTGAGCAAGAGGATAAAGGACAAGTTTTTTAGTGCTTCTCCCATCAGAAATAGTCATCTCCCCTAACCAACATCCAATGTAAGCATCTATTGTAGCTAACCACGGCCTTCCCAAAATAATGGGATACCGTTCTAATGTAGCTTTAGGGGAAAGGATCATGAAGTCTATTGTATATTCCCAAGATTTTAGAGTAACAACAAGGTCTTTTACTATACCATCTGGTTTGACAGTGCAACTGTCAACAAGCTGTAGGATAGTAAGAGTAGGTCTCATATTTGCAACATTCAATTGTTGCAGGATATCCTTAGTCATCACATTGATAGTTTCTCCCAAGTCTATTAGAGAATTCTTTACTTGGATTCCATTTATAATGACTCCAACTATAGGACTACCTGGGTCAGTATATTTAGGAACAATGACTTTCCCAAGCATGATATCTACCAACTGTCCCATCACATGAACGGTGGTAGGGTCCTTTTTCCTCCCCAAATTTTTGATACATGCTTCTTTAATTTCCTTACTATATATGGGAACATATTTTATGGCCTAAAACAAAGGTATCTTGACACATATGTGTTTCAACTAATCTAGGATATCAAAGGTTGTTTCTTCCTTTTCTTCCTTTTCTTTAACAACTTCTAACCTTTGAGGAAATGGTGGGTCTTGATCAATCTATCGAACTGGTTTAGGATTCTTGGGCACACTTGATTGAGCAGGGATATCAGATAAATTTGGATGATCCTCTTCTTCCATAGGAAGCTTTGTTATAATATCAATGGAAGGAGATGACAAAGTGGTTCTTGAACATAGATAAATATCACTCACACTCACAACATATGTATGCAGGAAATTGATTAGGATCTGCAGAGTATATTGGTTGTTGTTATGGTTTATTGTTTGGGTTAGGTGTGGGTTAAGTTGGTAATTGAGTAGGTCTAGGTGTAATAGAGTTTGAGTTAGAAGGAGGAGGAATTATGGCTGACTATTGAGGCTATGGTGGTGGCTACATGTAACCAGTTTCCTAGTTTGGCCATTGTTGTCCTCCCCTCCATTGGGATGTCTATTGCCAGTTTCCTAGAGGTTGTTGTCAATTCCCCTAGAATTGATGCCACTAAGGTGGAGAATTTTGGGAATTGGGCCAAGTATTTGGAGGGTGGTTCCAAGGCTGAGGTGAATAGACTCCAAAGTTTGATGGGTATGGGGGTTGCCATTGATTACTAGATGCATAAGAATTTAAATAAGGTCCACTAAAAGATAATGGATTTGGTGGTATACCTTATCTTGGAGCCCATGGTCTTCTTTGTGCAATGTAGAAAACTTGATCATCATCACCATGAATTGGATTGAATTTTGATGGAATTTTCTTTCTTTCAATGTTGGCTACCATTTTGCATTTGCAGTCCTTGTTCTTTTTCCCACAATGAGAACAATATTATGCCAACATTTCCTTTGCCTCCTCATATTTCTTCTTTTATTGAAGTGTATCTAGCTGAGTAGCCATATTTTTTATGATATCATGCTTGAAATCTACCAGCAAATGAGTGATCTCCATCCTTTAAAATCCATTAGTGGAGGAATTACCCATGGAAGATTGAAACCTCTTCCTTTCTTCATAGTTTCCCTGGACTAATTCTAACATATCTTCTTAATATCATCCCAGGGAACTTGGGTGATATCTCCTCCTCCTATCAAATCCAGAGCATTAGTGCAATTTTCATTGATCCCCCTAAGGAAGAGAAACTTTTGAGACTCTTCATTGAGTGCATGATGTGGGGATTTCTGCAGGAAAAATAGGAACCTTGAAATATAGTCCTCCAAAATTTCATCCTCCTTCTACTACATTCTAAAAATATCATATCCTCTCATATTACTTCCTCTACAGTATTCTTTATACTTGTAACAAAGATTTTGGGATCCCAAAATCTTTCTCTAGCTCCTCCTAGGGTTTTTCACCTAGAAGGAGAGGAAATATATGTGGGTGGTTCAAAATGACTTTGTTAACATTAGAATAGATGGAAAGAGAGTGTGCAAGTGTGTGTAGATGTGTTTTAAATATTAAATATTTAGATAAATGAATGCAAACTAATCTAATACGAAATGTTGGAAAACACAATGTAGAATGCAAACAATGAACGAGAAACTAAAACAAATGATAACAGAAATTGATGAGACTGAACAAAGTGCACCTGGAAGCAAAATGATGTCATGGGAATATTCTGTAATGTCTTAAAAATATCTACTAATGGCCACTAGGACCGATTTTCCATGAATGGAAAATTAGTCCTGGGTAAGTGCACCAAGATGGTTCCCAAAAAAGGGGCTTAAGTGGCCACTTTTTTTCTGAAATTAGGAAATACTGACCTTGGACGTGAAATTGAGGATAGCTACACTCAAAATTTTTTGATGGAACAAAAACAAGGACCGCAGTGCTCCAAGTCTACTTTCTAAACTACTAATCAAAGGGAAGATTACACTTCGGGAGGCTAGATCTAAATTTGCTCTCTACAAATGTATGCTTCGAGAAATTGTCGTTTGGTCACGAAAATGACTTTTTGTTGATATGTTGACTTGAATGATGAAGCGAGAACTTTAACAACCCTAGCAACTTGATCTTCAATGATTTCCAAGCTTCCAAAGGACCTAAATCTATATACAAACAAGACAAAAGAGAGATATGTTGAATGTTAGGGCATGGGGGTTTGCCTTGGTCAAACCCCGTTTAGATAATTAAACCAAAATGATGAAATAAGTGAATGAATCATGCAACAATGGAATAGATTAACTTTCCATGATGATTGATCTTTAAATTCTACAACATAACATGTAAAATCTGCCAGTGAAATTATTAAGAAGCTAAACTAATGACTTGCAAAGTGAAAGCCCTAACTTGCTTGATTGAGAATTGAATAATAGATTGAAGATGATAAGTAGAGATTTCATGTCAAAATGAGGGTAAAAATACTTATATATTATTCTATATTATGTTTATTTTTATATATTAATAATTATTCTATATATAAAATTATTATAATATAATAGTATAACTCTACAAATATAATTTGCTTACACCTATTAATATTATTATGTTCTCAAAGAGATGGTTTGAGAACACATATTCACTTTTATTTTCCTAGGCAAGTTCATAAAAAGTAACTTGCAGGAAACTATTACAAAGTGGGCATGTTCACAAATGTCCAAGACACTATTACAAAGTGGGCATGTTCACAGATGTCCTAGGGATAATAAAAGTCATCTTGTTTGAGAATGTCAATTTTTTGCATTGTCTTGTTTTAATAAGTCGTCTAGGGGTGAATATTTCCTACAAAGGTAATACTAAATGAGAATTAAATTGTGGGCTTTGCATATAGTCTAGCATTTCACTTTTTAAATTAATTTTTAAATTAAGGGTCCAAATCAAAGAGAGAGATGTTTCCTCCATGCACATTGACACTAGCTAATAGGGTCAATCTGGAGATTAATCTAAAGGTTATGTATTGTTGTTTGAGTTGTAATGATGCTAATTTTTGGAGTTGTTTATTCTAGGCATCCTAGATTTTGTCTTGCAATGTGTGACACTGTTTGAGTTGTAGTGGTGTCGATTTATGGAGTTATTTGTTCTATACATTCTAGGAAGGCATTGTCCAGGTTGCATTACCCTTCTAGTGGGTTGCTTTGTTTCTTAGTACTTATGACAATGTGCCCTTAGTTAAGCCATGCATCATTTGCTAAGGATACATTATCATAAGACCAAAACTAGTCCACTAGTTAAATGATGCAACCTAATCAATGTCATACTTGGTAGATAGAATAAGCAACCTTATAAATATGCATCATTAAAGCATGGAAAATTCACTGCTAGCAATTCACCCCCAACAATTCATTGACATATTCATTGCGTATACAATTCACCACCAACAATTCATCGTTGTGGTATATTCATTACATATACCTTTTTTATGCATTCAATAAAATCTATGTACTTTTTCTTTTTTTGGGTGCTCTTGGCCACTTAAATATTGCAAAATGTATACATGGTGAATATACCATGGTGATGAATTGTTGATAGTGAATGAATAATGGTGAATTGCTGACGGTAAATTTTCTTAGAACCCATCATTAAAACCCTAAAAACCATAGAGGATGAAGCTTTGATTTGGCACCACAATTCAATGTCAACATGTATTGCACTTACATCACCATTTTGCAATAGTTCAAAACCAAATGGGTAGACTCATATGCCCAGACAATACCAAAAAAAACCTACTCTACTCCAATCATCATTAGACCATTACACAATATCAACTCCAACACTTGTCTAATTTACAATACACATCAATGTTGTTCATCATGCAACCCCTAAGGTCCTTAATCAAACAATATTTTTAAGATGTATCTAAGTCAATGACTCTTAATTATGTAGAATTTTATATTCTATTGAATAAGGGTGGAAGGTACATTAACTGATTTTTGTGACCTAAACTATTGAAAATTATGCCAGTTATTTTTTTGGAAGAAATTTAATCTATTCTTCATTAAGAGTCCAAAGCCAAATTTATTATTCAATTGATCAACCTTTTGATGGAAGTACAAAACAAAAATATGATTTAAGCAAAGGTAGTACCAGAAGTCTGAAAGTGTTGGGTTTCTTTCTGCCCCACGTTAAAAACAAGAGTTGCAGAGCACTGAAGTTCCTGCCAAAATGTTCAAGAATAGTCATGTTTTAATTTTTTGTGTTCGCTAAGTTTTAGCAAAAATGGTGATAATATAATAAATTTATAATAATCTTGAAATTTGTCAATTTTTTGGTTTATGTTACGGTTGTCAGTGTTGTAATGTTTGCATTGAATGTTGAAGATTGAGGAATTTTGTGATTCTACATTTAATGTTAGCTTTCTGCCCAGTACATTTTATCACATTTAATGTCATGCTGTAAAATGGAAATTGCAAAGTAGGTGATTTTTGACAATACAAACAACAACACGCCTTGAAACAATAACGATTATGAATAAATTAGGGAAAAAAACAAATAATAGGTACATAAAAAGAAAGTCTTCCTCTAATTATAAATTCTTGACATTTATAGTTGTCAGTCGTTAGCAGAAATAGTCAAGACTTATTACAAAATTGTACAGAGTATCAATGTACATCTAATTCTTATTCTTTCATTATTTAAAAAGAAATAAAAATGAGCTATTAGACGATATGGTTCACAAATTTCTACTTGATGACTTCGTAAGATTCTTATATTCTTATATTTAAAATTTTCTTTAAGCAATAGGTTAATGTTGCAAGATATTGTATTTACTCATTTTAGAATATTAAACTGTAGTCACTTCTTTTCTTGCTTCCATTGGCATTGCATTCAAAAGAACAGGTTTTCAAAGTGAAAAGTACAATTTGCAGTCTAGGATTACATCAAAATGTAATATATGTCTGATAAAAATAAAAAGTAAGGGAGAGGAGCCGATCATGGGATAGGGTCCAATCGGTGGTATAGCTTTGGACAGCCTAGGGCCCACCATTGGGTAATTTTTATGCCAATAAAAATTTCAAATTTTCTTTTAAATATGATATGACAGATTCATATTAAATTCACAATATGTCTTATCATAGGTTGACTTTTTCTTTCCACCTTCTCAATAGTAGTTGAATGCAAGTGGACATTTATTTGCCTATTTCACAATATCAAGTGAATGCATCATAATAATCTTATTTCCACAATATAAATAATATTTGTCAACTTCCCAATAAAAGGTTGTTGTAAAGGGATATTTTATTATCCAAAATATAAGTCTTCTTGCATTAAAAGTGAGTTGACATGTACAGAAGACATTGCCAAGTGGTTTAATTCCAAATATATTTGAACAAAATACATTTCAACATGTTCCATTTCTCATCTTCTTTTTACAAATAACCGGTTCTCAGGTGTCCATAATAACCAATATTTTTCTAAATTTTCCTACAAAATTGAAAAACACGAACTCTCAGACTCACTATGCATTGCAAAATTTCATTAAAACACTTAATTATCACACTATTATTTACCAATCCACCTAAAAAACAATAATCATAAAAAAAAAAAAAAAAACTGGTTACAATTCAAAAACAAATTTAATATCACTTCAAATCACCAACCAGAAATCATACGCACCCATTAACCTATCACTTCTACCATTAATCCATTTAATGCAGATCAAATTCCCTCCCATAATTCAAATTAATCCACTTGCTACCAATTTAAATTCTATAAACCTATTTATGCAACCAATCCTCATTTGTGCGATGCAAGTTATAGATTATAGTTAATTTAAATTTCTCAGTTTCTGTTGCATGCTCTTGAGCGACAATGACCTCCTCCAAATCAATGCAATCTCCTCCAACTTCTACGATAAGTCAACTTTCCTTCCTTCACAAAAATAGAAACCGCATTCCATTTTCTACTTTCATAAATTACCTTATCCATTTACATTTAAATGAACTAACACCTTCTTAATTTCCATAACCATCCTTTATTTTTTCATCGGCCAGTCTCCCTTTAAACTTTGTTATGGTGGAAATATTTCCAACCTGTTCGAATACAACATTACCATACATATATATGTCACACAGAATGATACATATCCATGTATGTTTCCCATAGCCCTATCCATATTCATGAAACTTACACATTTATCTAGATATCTGCATTATATATAGCCCTGTTCATTTTCATGAAACTTACGCATTTCTCTCTCTCTCTCTCTCTCTCTATATATATATATATATATATATATATATATATTGCATACTAAAAATTTTATATTACTATACAGTTCATCAGCAAATATAGGTATCTACATTCAATTTATACCTTGTTCATTTACATTCAAATTAGGTATCTATCT
>VDFB02047397.1:119003111-119073111 GCA_007258455.2 Sequoia sempervirens
CCAAAAAAGTGCGACCATCTTGGTGCACTTACCCTCCTAATTCTAATGAAATCTTCTGAAAACTTGTTTTTGACTTCCAAGAGTTGAAATCTGAGAAAACAAGTTTTCAAGCCTATAGATGGGACTCATTTGACATGGGTGGAAAATTAGTCTACCTACAAGAATCTACAAAATCAGAGGAAGATTATGTGAAGCTAGATCTGCAATTCTGCTCTCTACAAATGTCTGCTTTAGAAATTGTCATGTTCAGGTCTGAAAATGACTTTTTGTTGATATGTTGACTTGAATGATGAAGAGATAACTTTAACAACCTTGAAACTTGATCTTCAATGATTTCCAAGCTTCCAAAGGACCTAAATCTGCATACAAACAAGAAAAAAGAGATATATGTTAAATGTTAGGGCATGGGGGTTTGCCTTGGTCAAACCCCGTTTAGATAATTAAACCAAAGTGATGAAATAAGTGAATGAATCATGCAACAATGGAATAGATTACCTTTCCATGATGATTTATCTTGAAAGTCTACAACATAACATGTAAAATCTACCCTTGAAATTCTTAAGAAGCTAAACTAATGACTTGCAAAGTGAAATCCCTAACTTACTTGATTGAGAATTGAATAATAGATTGAAGATGATAAGAAGAGATCTCATGTCAAAATGAGGGGAAAAATACTTATTTATACTAACTTGGGCTTTAGTAAGTCTTCATACCTCATCACAAGCCAACATCAAGTGATTTTTAAATAAAAACCTGAAAAAGAATTTAATTTTTTTTGAAATTAGAGCCAAGAAGGACCCGTTCACCACCCATGGCGAATGGGTCCCACATTGGACTCAAAAGTAGGTGTCAGGATTTAAGTTGCAATTAATATTGTTTGTTGGGTTCATATTCAAAAATACACTTAATTAAGACATATGAGGGCATAAAGGGGTCACATAAGTCATAAGAAAGGTGTAAATAAGGAGATGTGCCTAGAAAAGTGTGAAAGTTTGTTACAAGTCTTTACAACACTTCAAAATAGGACTTGGTAATGAATAAAAAGGATTATTTAAATGAATTATAATAAAAAGAGTCTAGAAGAGTGTAGAAATGTGTTACAACACTTCACAACATCCTCACAAGACGTCATTAAATATATTTTATTTAATTTTTAAGGGTCTAAGACATAGTTTGGATGCATAAAATACTTCACAGCACTAGATTAAGACCTCATTAAGTCCATTTAATCATTAATTAATACATATCAATCAAAGGGTCCATTTTTCTACAGCACATTTAGCCCCCACTTTAGTGAGAGGATGATCCTACCTCGAACTCACACTAAAGTAGACATTCAAGATAGATTCACATGTAGGTCAAGCCCCCAAGATAAAAAATCATGCAAAGGAAAGATGGAAAGACAAGATGAAAAAGATGTACTCACTCTCGGGCATGAGAAAACTCAAAAAAGTAAGATACATACGCTAGTTGGTATGCACTCACAAACAAGCAGAAAAGTGACTATGGGGAAATTCATGCTGCTAGTTGGGCTTCCCACTCAACCATGTTAAATTTATGCTCATTGATAACTTTATCAAGGCACCACAAAGACAAATGCTAAATAATACAATAGTCTTGCAAGTTGCCTTATGCAAGGTGGTAAAAATGCAAAAAAAATGTAAAATGCAGGAATGTAAAGATGCCATAATGTAAGATGTTCAAAGGTATTTTGTTTGATTCATGTAATGTCTCTACTTAGGGAACATTATGCCTGATGTCTCCAAGAGAGGATAAATGCAAATGATCCCATCTTGTTTCCAAGAGAGGAAAAATGCAAGGTCTCATCCTGAGCAAAACTGTACCTAATGCTTCCAAGAGAGCATATCGCAAACAAAAGAAAATCACACAATGAAATGTGAGTGGTGATGTATGCCCCCACTTTAAAGCAGTTGCTAACACCATTGTTGTGAGAAATTGCTTTAAAGTAGAAGAAAAAGGAAAACATGAGAGCTTACGTGAAAATCCCTATGCCAACTCATATGTTTTCAATAAGTTGCATCATGAAAATGAAAGTATGCCATATGCAATCCAAATTAAGGCATGTCGTCTTCATGTCCCAAGCTTGCTCTTAAATGTATTCAATAAAATTTAACGACTATCCAAAGGAGGCAACCACAAGTGACATACGAGGACAAGGCTATCAAATCCCTTGCCCCCACTGAGTGCAAGACAAAGGTGCGCCAAGAGGATTGATGAGATGTATGCTAGAGTGAAAATTAATAGCAATTAGAGGAATTAGATGCCCCCGCATAGGGAAGCATACCAAACTCCTAAAAATTTTGAATTTTACAACTCAAAGCATGACATTCATTTGTGGAGTGACCATGAACTCTATGATATGCACAAAAGGAAGTCTTGTCATAACATTTCTTTCAATTTTTAGGAGGGAGGAAGATCAAGTTATCATGGATAAGTCTTGACAAGATTCCTTCTTGATCAAGAGGAGAAGGTGATTGTGTGATTCATGGGGTCAAAGATACATCATGCTTGGATTTCATAACTACGTAAGACCCTATAGATTGCAAGATTTTGTCTTCCTCATTGTAGGAGGAGAAAAACTATAACGAGCTCAAATTGTAAGTGTTTTTTGAGATGACAGTTTGAATGTTGTGTGAAGGATGATATTCAAGACCATTAGTTTGTAAGGATGATGTGAGAGTATTAAGGTTGGATGAAGGTGGGAAAAGAATGAGATAGTTATGAAGATGTCCTATGGGATATGTATGAGGTTCATGAATTGAAGAGGATCCAATGAACACTTGTGCATCCATATCCTTAGCAGTCTTGTATTGATATATCTCAATGTAAGGGCAATCAAGAATCAAATGATTAAGGAAAGAAGAAATATGATGAGTGCAATCATAATCCAATGCCATGATATTCTCCCTAGGAGGAAAGTTTAGAGGAGAACAGTGAGTCACATGTGCTTGAAAAGTAAGGCTTTGTTCTTCTACAATAACTTCATTGCTAATAGGGGAATGATCAATGATGATATTATGAGGAGGGGAATGAGGAGGAGAGAGTATTAGGTGAGTTTCCACCACCATTAAGGTCTCATTCTCTTGTTCCATATTATCTACCCTACAAGGAGAGCTTGTAATATGTTTATCAAAGTTTGTTGTTGGGAAAGGAGCTTCATCACAAGTGGAGGTATCAAAAGAATAAACACTATGGTTGTCAAATAGATCATCCCATAGGAGAGGGACATTAGAGAAGGGAGGATCAAGGGTTTCATGATTCTTAATAGAAGTATCTTCTAACACCATCCTATCCTCTTTGCATCGAGGAGGGATATTAGGAGATGAACAATATTGAGCACCATGACCATGGAGATTTGGTAAGGTGATATTCTAGAATGTGTCTATGATTTCATGCTCTTGTTGTGCAAATTCATCCAAAGGGGAATAAGTAGATGGACAATCAATTCTTTCAAGGCTTATGACTTCTTGTACCAAAATACCTTCGTCACTGATGAGGTAAAAATAACCTCATCATGATAATACCATAAAGACCTGGTTCATACATGCAAATCTCTATCCTCTGCCAATTAAATAAATTTTAGGAGAAATAATTGCTTAATTTTAGTGAGAAATTGTATAAACTTTATTCCTTTTGATTTCTTAAAGTAATTTTCCAATACAAATTTAATGGGTTGTTTTAAGTGTTTTGTAGATAATAATCGGTCAGTCAAAGTTACAGATTGAGGAATCCAGCTGGCACGTGCTCCAGAATAGGCTGAAGATATACATTGGAAATGTGCTCCTGAACTTCAGGGCGATGGACCGAAGATGTAGTTATTCTTAAAGTTGTTATTTCTGTTATCCTTTGAATTAAAGAATTTATGGCTCGACTTGAGCCTCTTAAATACTATGTAATGGGATTAAAGATATAAGAGTTATTCGTAGATCTATTGTATATATTTTCAATGGTTATCTATACCATCTGAAATATAGGATGTAGTTACAGTTTCTCTATAAAAGATACGATCTTTAGAAGCAAGATATAGTGAAAAGTAATGTTATACTATCAGAATGTTTTCCAAGGTTTATGAATAAAGAGATTGTTATCTACAATTCTGAGTTACAAGTCATGGATGATAACCATGATTGATAGAAGTGTTTCTGAAATAGCTATGAATGTGAGCTGAGAATGAATGTGTTAAACCATGAGCTGGCCACTCGATGGGAGTAGACAAGTGTTCTCTTTTATTATATTGTTGTTCTGTAGAGAGTCATTTAAGTTTACTGTTATGAAATTTTAGTTCTGAAGCATTTGTTATCTTTTCACTTCCATAGTTTTTGTTATTCACTATTAGAATTTTCTTTATTGTTAAGAAAATGTTTTATGGATTGCTATAAGTTTTTCTACTTTTATAATTTTTCAGGTTCTTAGTTTAGTTGTTTTTGTGCTTTTCAATTTAGTTATTATGATTTCTAAATTAGTTTACTTACATTTATAGTTCAAGAATTTTCTGTTTTCTTAGGAATAAACTACTTTATAGTTTTATAGTTAGTCAGTTTGAAGTTGGAATTAATCTTAAGTTGTTCTTAAAAGTTAGGAAACCTAAGGGAGATACTTTGGACCTCTTCTATTGTAGATTTCCTTGAACACTACCTGGTCGACAAATTGAATATTATATTCTAATGTAATGGGACCTAACGATAGCCTATCACTTTTTGGCACCATTTTCGGGGACCCCTTAGCTTCTTTTGCTTAAGTGTTAATAAAAGACACCTAGAATACCTCTTTTAGGCCAAAAATACTATCTGTGGCTTCCTTTTCTGCATGGTCAGGAAAAGAGGCCCTCATAGACGATTTATACCAAAGACCCCCCCAAAATACATCCCAGCTATACATAGGGAGGCCCAAGGCTCAGAAGACCATTCTGCTGACGAATTACTTGAGCCTAACCCACTAGAGGCTTTCCACTATCTCCCAGAAGATCATCCTCTAGTGCAACCTATTGTCGATAAAATTATTTTTGAGGAGCATATTCCTCTAAACATCATGGGAGATCGGAGGGCAGAAGCTAACCGTAATGATGCCAACCATAATAATAATGATCCTCCACTACCTAGAATGTTCACTTATCATATTGCTCTGGATGCAGATGATGATATAACGATGAAAAACATCTCTCCAGCTTTCCTTCCAACCTTTCGTGGTTTACCTTCGAAAGACCCAGACCAATTTCTTTTTGAGTTTAAGGTCCTTTGTCAAACTTACAACTATAAAAATGACAACCAGAAACTGAAGTTGTTTCCTTCTACTTTGAAGGATTCAACCATGCGTTGGTTTATGGGACTACCATCTGGAGGTATTACAACTTGGGAAGAAATGGAGACTATGTTCTTGAATAAATATCAAAGTTATTGTAGGGTGAGTCATCATAAGGAAGAGTTGTTTAAACTTCGGCAGAATGAGGATGAGAGTCTAGAGGACTATTTGGATAGGTTTCTTTTCTTATCTAAACGATGTGGAGAAACGACCATTAGTGTTGAAATTCTCAAGACTATATTTCTTAAAGACTCGATGATGATGCAAGAAGAAGTTTTGATTTAATGGGAAAAGGTGATGTGTCTCAATTAAACCTTGAAGACATATGTGATTTGTGTCACAATTTTTCACGTACTCATGGAGCAATCTGAAAAAAAAAAAATTTCAAAGGGAATAATGAGATAGGTAAACTTCGAGAACAAATAGAAAATCTTAAGAAAAACATACTTGTCCAATTGAACACTATGTTGGATGGTATATAGGCAAAGACACGTAACCCTGAGACTTTGTGAATCTATTGTCCTAAGTGTCAAAATAAACATCTTTTACGTGAGTGCCCTTTAGATAAGGTTAATGTTTTTCAACTTTGTGAGCAAAGCCACCCTACCAATCAATGTGAGATTCTTACTGATCTTAATAATACTAATAAAAAAACTGCTCAAGTTGAAGAAGAAATAAATGTGTTGAATCAATGCCAGGGAGGTAATTTTTCTTATGCTCAGAATTCCAATCCTACATGGAGACCCCAGAATAACTGGGATGGTAATCAATGGCCTCCATCTTGGAATCAACCCTATCCTCCACAGCCTACTTGGGGAACTCCTTATTGGTGATCTCCTGAATGGGAAAGTCAATCATGGGGAACTCAGCAGTGGCCAAACCAATCACAACAACAATGGTACCCACAACACATTGCTCCCTAATGGAATCAAGGACATAATCAATTTTATATTGGTCCTAGGAGGAATCAACAACAGAATTTGTTACCACCACCTCAGAATCTTCCTCAAACTGAGCAGGTAAATCAACCTCAACTTCTAGCACAACCATTTCCCAATCCAAAGAACAGTAGACAGAATACTCTAGTATATACTACTGAGCAAGATCATGTCATAAGACTTAATGCAATTCATTGTGGAAATGTTTAGTTACATTCCAGTAGGACACTTCAATCGCCCACTATTGAGGAAGTAGTGGACAAACCTATTTCTCAAAATTTTGAGAAAGATACGACACTTCCTGCAAATATTACCGAGTTTTCAGTAGTAGGAGTTGTTGATTTACCTCGGTAGGAGGGAGGTCAGTCTTTGATTGAGTTGAGTAAAGATATTCCTTCAAAGGAGAAAAGAGATATCCCTTCAAAGGAGAAAACTCAAGCACCATTTCTGAAGCACCTAAAATCAACAATTCCGAAAGATACTCTGGAAATGTCATTAGCTTCTGAAACTGCATTAATTTAGGAAATTAAAAAATTGCAAATAGAGGTTCCTTTGTCATAGGCAATAAAGGAAATTCCTAAGTTAAATCAGTTGATCAAAGAATTGTGTATTAGAACTCTAGGAAGGAAACCAAAGAAAATAAACATTGTGCACATTGATGGTTCTCTAGCTGAATTTTTGTCTGGAAATACTATTGCTCCAAAATATGATGATCCTGGGAGTCCACTAATTACTATTACAATTAATGAGGTAGCAATACCTAATGCATTGGTGGATTTGGGAGCAACTATTAATGTAATGATGATGGATGTAATGGAGAAATTAAGTCTTACTAATTGAAGTCCTACAACTATAGTCTTGCAGATGGCAAATCAGTCTATAGCCATTCCAAAAGGTGTTATAAAAAATGTTCTTGTTAAAGTTGATGGATGGGAATATCCAGTTGACTTTCAAATAATCCAATCACTTACACCTAAAGATAGTTATCCAATAATTTTTGGAAGACCATAGTTGGCTACTGTTGCTGCTAAAATTGATTGTCGTGAAGGAGGTATGACCATTTCACATGGTCCAGATAGTAAACAATTATTTTTATATCCTCCTGCTAAACCTACCAAATATAATAAAGTCTAGGTTGATGAACAAGAAGAATTTAGTGGGAAAGACAGTCTAGCCTCCTTGGCCATGGTAGTGATTAAACAGCATGGAGAAGAATTAGAGGATGAGTTAGTGAATGAGGTTGCACATTTGGCTATAGGTTCTAGTGAAGAAGTGATAGACGATGCACCAGAAATTTTGGGACAACTGATTGATATAAGTGGGATGGAATAGAATTATGTTACCATGGGGATGCCTTGTCCCTTGGCTAATATGATTCCTAGAACGAGTTATTTCTTTGATGATATTGCAAGATTTCACCGACTTATACCTCAGTTGTCCTCTCAACACTTTGTTATGACCAATACATACTGTCACTTCGGCCTATCCAGGAATAAAAACAATTATGTTGTTACCAGGAAAAACTATGAATGTCAATAGTTGGTTGACAAAAATACAAGAGGATAAATTATTTAATGTGTTGGTAAAAAGGTCTAAAGCTTTTACTTGGGACTATACAGACATGAGGGGAATTCACCCGAGTTTTTTTACTCATCACATTTATACTGATTCTAATATAAGACCTGTTCATCAACCACAGAGGAGACTCAACCCCGCATTAAAGGATCTTGTTAAAACAGAGATTGAGAAACTCCTTCGTGCAAGATTTATTTATCCTATCTCAGATAGTAAGTGGGTGTCACCTATGGTAGTAGTACCAAATAAAAATGGCAAGTGGATATTTTGTGTGGATTATAGAGAACTTAATAAAGCCACCTTTAGAGATTATTTTCCCTTACCATTTGTTGACCAGGTTTTGGACAATTTGGCTAGGAGGAAATATTGTTCTTTCTTAGATGGATTTAGTGGTTACAACCAAATTCAGGTAGCATGAGAAGACCAATACAAGACAGCGTTTACTTGTCCTTGAGGTACATATGCATACCGAGTTCTTCCTTTTGGACTTTGTAATGCTCCAACTACTTTTCAAAGGGCTATTTTGGCTATATTTGTAGCACTTGTCAATGATTGTGTAGAGGTTTATATGGATGATTTCACAGTATATGGGTCAACCTATGATGAAGCTCTTCAAAACCTGGATAGGGTTTTGGAGGTTTGTGAGGAAAATTGGTTGTCCCTTAGCCACGAAAAGTGTTTAATAATGGTGGAACAAGGAATAGTCTTAGGACATCACATTTCCTCGGAAGGAATAAAAGTTGATCCTAAAAAAATTGAATTCATACAACAATTGACTGTACCTCAAACACAAACAGATGTTCAAAGTTTTCTTGGACATGTTGGATATTATAGAAGGTTCATAGAAAGCTTCAGTAAGATAGTAGCCCCTATGTTTTCTCTCCTCCAAAAAGATGTGGAGTTTAATTGGACGTTTGAGTGTCAAAAATCATTTGAAATGATAAAATAAAAGCTTGCCTCTGCTCCTATACTACGTGGACCAAATTGGAGTCTTCCCTTTCACATTTATGTTGATGCTTCGGATGATGCAATTGGGGCAGTATTAGGGCAAGAAGATGAGGATGGGGGTAAATATGCCATATATTTTATTAGCAAAAACCTAACGTTTGTTGAGAGAAACTACACAACAACAAAAAGAATTCTTAGCAGTAGTTCATGACATCAAAAAGTTTTGTCAATATATTATAGGATATAAAGTTACAGCTTATATAGATCACTCAGCTGTAAATTATTTAATGAATAAACCTGTCATTAATGGTCGAATAATGAGATGGTTACTACTTCTTCAAGAGTTCAATGTGACAATACTTGACAAGCCAGGGAAATTTAACGAGGTGGCAGATTTTTTATCTCGAATCAAACAAGAAGAGGGTGATCGAGCGACTGTACAAGATGAGTTCCCAGATGAAATTTTTTTTGCTATCTCTATAAAGGTTCCTTGGTTTGCTGATATTGCCAACTATTTAGCTACTTCTGAAATACCTCCTGAATTTACATCAAAACAAAGGAAGAGACTTATTCAAGAATGTGCACCATTTAAATGGATTAAGGGGATTTTATTTCGTTGTGGACATGATATGGTTTTGAGAAGATGTGTCAGGGCTAATGAAACTTATAGTATTTTGAGGGCCTGTCACGATGATCCTTTAGGAGGGCATTATTCTACAAAAAGAACTTCTCATAAAATTTTAGGTGCTGGATATTATTGGCCTTCAATGCATAAAAATGTTAAAAATTATGTTTGTCATTGTGATGAATGTCAAAGAGTAGGAAGACCAACTGCTTCGACAGAAATGCCTTTGCAGCCTCAGGTAACTTTGGAACCATTCAAAAACTGGGGGTTAGATTTTATCAGCCCCATAGATCCTTCCTCTCAAGGGAAAGAATATATATTAGTTTTTACCGATTATCTAAAAAAATGGGCTGAAGTTCAAGCTTTATGAGTTGCAAGAGAAGAGCAAGTTGTTGATTCTCTCTATAACAAAATTTTTCTTCAATTTGGAGCCCCCTGAACTATCGTTACAGATCAAGGACCCCAATTTATGTCCAAAGTTCTCCTAGCATTCACGAACCATTTTCAGGTGAGCCATAAGAAGTCATCCCCTTATCACCCTCAAGCAAATGGTCAAGTGGAGGTGACTAATAGGGAGTTAGAAAACATACTAACAAAAATTGTCTCTTCAGGAAGAAGAGATTGGGCCAGGAAATTGCCTAAAGTCGTTTGGGCGTACAATACAACATGGAAATCTACACTTGGATTCAGTCCCTATGAGCTTATTTCTAGAAAGAAACCTTTTCTTCCCATTGAATTTGAAATTCAAACCCTACAAATAGCTATGGAATTGGGTCTAGATTTGAAACGAGCTCAAATAGAATGAGTTCTACAGTTAAATGAGTTAGATGAGCTTCATTTAGATGTTGTTCATCAAACTGAACTAGTTCAACATCAACGAAAAGTTTGGCATGACAAATATAATAAAGAGAGAGAATTTCATAATGGTGACTAGGCTTTGCTATTTGATTCAAGATATAAAGACCATAAAGGAAAACTCAGAACTCATTGGCTTGGGCCATATGAAATCTCTGAGTTTTTCTCGAATGGCACAGTATAGTTAAAACCTATTGATGGTGATTTACAAACTCTCTTAGTAAATGGTCATCGCCTACATATTTATCATAAACCAACTAATAAAGAAGAATTTACAAAGCTAGTAGAAATGCAAGGAGAGATCCAATGCATTGACTCTGTCAAGGCAGAGTCTATTTGATTTAATGTTTATTGTTATCTAAAAATAAATAAATAAATAAAATAAAATAAAATTTTGAAAAATTTAAATAAAAAGACATGTGTACCTAATTTGTTTTCAAAGCATTTTTCATAAATTTTTGAACTTAACACGTGTATTTTCATTTTGCAGGACCTCTCATAAAGGAATAACAACTTCCAGAGCACTATTCCAAGATGCTCCGGAACTTGATCATTCAGCTGGCCAGTGCTCTGGAACTTGACAGTCTGAACGCCCGATGCTCTAAAACCCACTCTTCAGCCTACCATGTTGGAAGGATTTTCTTGTGGAATGATATAACTCCTAGAGTTCGAGTTTAGTGGTGTTCATTATTTTCTTCTTTCCAGACGTTGATGCTCTGGTTGCATCTTTCAACGATGCTCTGGAACTTTCATCTGGTTGTTGCTCCGGCTGCATCTTTTGACGATGCTCTGAAACTTTCATCTGGTTGCTACTCCAGCTGCATCTTTCAACAATGCTCTGGAACTTTCATCTGGTTGTTGCTCTGTCTACATCTTTCGACGATGCTCCAGAACTTTCATCTAGTTGTTGCTCTGGTTGCATCTTTTGACAATGCTCCAGAACTTTCATTTCTTTCGACAATGCTCCGGAACTTTCACTTGGTTATGGTTTTGGCTGCATCTTTTGGTGATGCTTTGGAACTTATTCATTTTCCAAGCTCCTAATGCATGCCTTATTCATGCTCCGGAACTTTAACCACTTTCTTTGTCTAAATGCATGCTCTAGAATTTATTCATTTTTCATTTCGCCAACTCCTTTCTAGAAAAAATTTCAAATCTTTCTTGATGCTTTGATTATCGTACATTGGTACACGTGCCTTCTTTTGCCATTATAAATAAAAGTCGTCATAATAGTTTGTCTTCATTAATGACTTCGTCATCCATGAGCTTCCTCATTCATGTCATAATAATTATACAGTCACCTCAGCCAATACCCTTGCATCATTCTATCAAATCGGTAGAGGTATAAGATCTTCAAGCGATCATGGAATGGTAGGTACAAATTTTTTATTTAAATAAGTAGTTATTTTTTAATAAAATATGATTGATTGGCAAGAGTTTCCTTTCCCAATTTAGTAAATTGAGCCACTTGGTGATTAATTGTTAAGTATGCTACTCTTTTTGCGGCCCTTCATGCAAATTAAAATTATTACACAGCAAACTCTAAGCAAGAGTAGAGTAAATGATTGTAGTCTGATCATATTTTTAAAAAAAATATCAGTGCACAAGTCCTTGGCATTATTGAATTTTTCAGCAGGGTGGTAAGCAAGAGAAAAAAAATGGGCAGTACAAAGAAGAAATCTGAGCTAGCTTCTGCAGAAAAGATTTTGGGGTTAAGCAACACCTCTCAGCTATTTGAAGAAGTGGGCTGGTTGGATTTTTTTAGGAAATTCGAAGGGTATAATGAAAAGTTGGTGAATGCATTTGCGGAAAATTACTCTAATGGTCAGGTGATTTTGCATGGGAAGCATTTCAAGGTGAGTTCAAAAATTATCTCTTCTATTTTAGGGTTAGAAGATTCTGGTATTAAAATATCTAAAACCACACAAACCACATATTAGAAATTATTAGAATTGTTTCTTAGATAGGGAGATCCTCAACCCATAATAGTTGTCAGTACTAGGGGTCAAAATAAGCAGTTTCAGCAAGCTTCTATCTTAGAACCCTGGGGTACTGTTGTTGCATGGATTATTAGATATTTTACTTGTGAAGGTCAACTCACTACTATGGTAGGACCAGCATTCCACATGTTAATACATTTGCGGCATGGGAAGGAAAACCCTGCTCTAAGGGTTAATTTGCCTCATTTCTTGAATGATTCTATTAATTCTTCAATAGAGAGATACAAAACTGGTTCAGGGCCATTAAAACATCATGGGTTAATTCAATTAATTTGTAAATATCATTTATGTAAGAAACCTAAAAGCAAATGGGAAAAAATTTTGGGGAAGTTTGATATGCCTATATCAGGAAGGAAGTTAGAATTAGGAGAATCTTCAAAACAAGTTGCTTCACCTTCCGGAGCAACTTCCCCCAAAGACCCTAAGGCTCCTGAACCCCAAATTCCCACCATAGTTGGTGAGGAAGTGCCAGAATTTAGAAATGATGAGTTTGAAACTCTGGCCTAGATAGAAGAGGTAGAAATAGTGAATCCAAATGTGGATACTCACCTTGTTAAGAAGAGGAAAAGAAGAACTATTCTTCTAAATGATCCAACTATTTTAAATTATTAGGACACCCTCCCTTTAAGGCGGAGTAAAAGATTATCCTCCAGATCTGCAAAAATCCTAGTACAGAGTAAAGAGAATAGGTCAAAATCTAAAAAGCAAAAGAAAAACTTGGAAACTGAGGAGTCAATTCACCAATCCTCAGAAAAAGAAATGTTTGTTGAAGAAGTACATTTTCACTTGGTATCTGAAGAAGAAGCTATAGAACAAGAAAAATAGGAAATAGAAAGGGGATAATCTCCACTTCCTATGGAGGTTGATGACAATATGTTAGGAAATTTGTCTCCTATCATTAATAAAGTTGTTGAAATTGTTGAAACTGAAAAATATTAACATAGAATTTAAAAATTGAAATTAGAGATAGAAGAGTTAAGAAGTCAGTTGCATGAAAATAAGGGAAAGATGGAATTACAACAAGAGGAAATAATGGTGTATAAGACTATAATAAATTAAAGGAATCAAGAAATTAAGGATTTAAAGTTGGAAATGTAGGGAAAAGATACATCTATTAGTGAGTTGCAAATACAAATTCAGAATTGTGATAAGGAAAATAGGATACACAGGGATGGATTAAATAAAGAAATTTAGAATTTAAAAGGAAATTTTATGCTCATGTTTTCAACCTTTGAAGAGGAAAAGAAAAGACAGAAAGAAGAATTAAATACTTCTCTTAGTAAGATTGTAGAATTAGAGCGGGACTTGCAAGAAAGCACAAGTAAACCAAAGATGGAATCTAGAGAAGTTCAAACCGAGCCAACAGTAACTGAATGGTTCCAAATTCAGATTCCTCCATTATTAATGAAATGGATGGAACAGTGCTATTTCCTAAGAAATGTACAAGTTGAGAATAACAGACTAAAAAATGGAAATGGTGTTATTAAGAGAACCATTTTATAAAGCTTATAAGGGGAAGCAGGATGCATGTCAAATAGCTGAATTTCTTTTATCCTGTAGAAGACCATCCAAATTGTATTATGTGTTTTTGAACAATGTTTTAGATGGAAATTACTTAGAATTTACAATGATCAGTGTTATGAACCTAATGATAAAGCCTGAAGAGCAAGATATGCTCTGTGAATACTTTACCCATGATCTTTTGTTAGAAAATCATATTGATTTCTTTTTTAATCTTTTTGTGGGCGAAGTGCAATTAAGGTCTCTATTGTCTACTATTCAGAATCAAATTCATTGGCAAGAATGCAATAAAGAATATGTTCAAGCCAGAGAAAAGTGTAGGACTTCAAATGAGATCTCCAAATAGTCGACCAGCAGCTTTTAAAAAGACATTTGTAGCTCTTTTGTTGGATGAGAAAATGAAGGAAAGGTATGATGATAGCCTTCGAGTTTGTTATAATCATTTCATAGAACAGGGACAAAATTTGGTTGGCAAGGTTTGGCATGCATGTGAAGAGAGATACACTCCGCTGCCTATATATCTAAAGAAAAGAGAAGTGATCTCTCCTCTTGGTCTCAGATGGTCCTTCAGAAGAGCAAATGCCTTGGCCAAAATTTTAGGAGATCTTAGAAAAAAATGGATAGGAATGAGGTACAGACCTCCCTTACTGCTATATCCAGCCCCTGCTTTCCATATTAATACAGATCAGGATGATAGAATTTTCAATGAATGGAAATGGGGAGTTGCTTTTCATGGAGGTTTCCACAATTCCCTTGTAAATTTTGATGTCACAGCAAATGATTTGTATGATATCAGTGCAAAATATGAAGAAGGGAGTAGAGGGAAGAGTTATAATCAAGGGACAGGAGGACCTACCAAGAACTAGGAAGGGGAGGAAATGATAAGGTAAAAATAACCTCATCATGATAATACCATAAAGACCTAGTTCATACATGCAAATCTCTATCCTCTGCCAATTAATTAAATTTTAGGAGAAATAATTGCTTAATTTTAGTGAGAAATTGTATAAACTTTATTTCTTTTGATTTCTTAAAGTAATTTTCCAATACAGATTTAATGGGTTGTTTTAAGCACATTTTGTAGATAATAATTGGTCAGTTAAAGTTACAGATTGAAGCATCCAACTAGCACGTGCTCTAGAACAAGCTAAAGATATATGCTGGAAATGTGCTCCGGAACTTCAGGGTGATGGACCGAAGATGTAGTTATTCTTAAAGTTGTTATTTTTGTTATCCTTTGAATTAAAGACTTTATGGCTTGACTTGAGCCTCTTAAATACTGTGTAATGGGATTAAAGATATACGAGTTATTCGTAGATCTGTTGTAGATATTTTCAATGGTTATTTATACCATCTGAAATATAGGATGTAGTTACAATTTCTCTATAAAAGATACGATCTTTAGAAGCAAGATATAGTGAAAAGTAATGTTATACTGTCAGAATGTTTTCCAAGGTTTATGAATAAAGAGATTGTTATCTAAAATTCTTAGTTACGAGTCATGGATGATAACTATGATTGATAGAAGTGTTTCTAAAATAGCCGTGAATGTGAGCTGAGAATGAATGTGTTAACCCACGAGCTAGCCACTCGATGGGAGTAGATAAGTGTTCTCTTTTATTATGTTGTTGTTTTGTAGAGAGTCATTTAAGATTACTGTTATGAAATTTTAGTTCTGAAGCATTTTTTTATCTTTTCACTTCCGTAGTTTTTGTTATTCATTGTTAGAATTTTCTTTATTGTTAAGAAAACGTTTTATGGATTGCTATAAGTTTTTCTGCTTTTATAATTTTTCAGCTTCTTAGTTTAGTTGTTTCTATGCTTTTCAATTTAGTTATTATGCTTTCTAAATTAGTTTACTTACGTTTACAGTTCAAGCATTTTTTGTTTTCTTAGGAATAAACTACTTTAAATTTTTATAGTTAGATAGTTTGAAGTTGGAATTAATCTTAAGTTGTTCTTAAAAGTTAGGAAACCTGAGCCTGGAGATGCTCTAGACCTCTTCTATTGCAGATTGCCTTGAACACTACCCGGTCAACAAATTGAATATTATATTCTAAAGTAATGGGACCTAACAACAACCTATCAGTCACTAAGAAGAGAGGTATCAGAAGAAGAAGAACTTGTATGTGTGTTATGATTGTCAACATTACCATTCTCACCAATGGGTAATGTAAACTTAAGGATTGTATCAATGGATCATTTCTTAAAGTCCTTATTATGGTAATCAAACTCATAAAATGGGAGATTATGCTTATAGAATCCATGTGTAAAAAAATCAAGAGCATATCTTTTGAAAGAAAACATGCTAAAATGAAAGGAAATATAATGCAATGTAAATTTGATATGGTTGTTTATACAATGCAACTATGATATAATGTGAATGCAAAAGTGAAATTGAACAATATTTGAAATGAAATATTTAAGACTATATTTAACAAAATTCATGTGACAAAAATGCCACTAACTGATATATACAGGTTAAGGCACCAAACAGAAGCCTAAAAACAAATTCCTGAGATCTAGAAAATGTTGTTCCAAGGGTGAAAATTGATTGATTCGCCTAGGGTGGCGAATGAGTCCCAGTATGGACCTTGTTCTCAAAAAATTCAGAAAGTTGTGTTTGATTTTTATGAATTCTAAGTGCCAAGATGTAGATCTAAGTGGAAAATGCAGAATTTTAGAATTTTTTAATGATGAAAGATGCAACAAGGCAACCTATTATGCACTTTTTTCTAATGCAAAATTTTGAAATCGTAGATGCAAATTATGCAATGCAACCTAATGCAAATGCAATGCAAACTAAGATTAAGATAAACATGCACTCCAAGTAAAAAAAGATAATTTCTAAAAGTGGGTTCACCAAAATGTAACAAAGATTTTGGGGTCCCAAAATCTTTCTCTAGCTCCTCCTAGGGTTTTTCACCTAGGAGAGGAAATATATGTGGGTGGTCCAAAATGACTTTGTTAACATTAGAATAGATGGAAAGAGAGTGTGCAAGTGTGTGTAGATATGTTTTAAATCTTATAAATGTAGATAAATGAATGCAAACTAATCTAATACAAAATGTTGGAAAACACAATGTAGAATGCAAACAATGAACTAGAAACTAAAACAAGTGATAACAAAAATTAATGAGACTGCATAGAGTGCACCTAGAAGTAGAATGATGTCACTGAAAGATTTTGGAATGTCTTAAAAATATTTTTTAATGACCACTAGTACTTATTCGCCATGCATGGTGAATTAGTCCTGGTTCTAATGAAATCTTCTAAAAACCTGTTTCTAACTACCAGGAGTTGAAATATGAGAAAATAATTTTTTTAGGCATATATATGGGACTCATTCACCATGGGTGGAGAATTAGTCCACCTACAACAATTTTCAAAATCAAAGCAAGATTTTGTGGAGCTAGATCTGCAATTCTGCTCTCTACAGATGTCTGCTTCAAAAATTGTTGTGTTCAGGTCTGAAAATGACTTTTTGTTGATATGTTGACTTGAATGATGAAGAGAGAACTTTAAGAACCTTGCAACTTGATCTTCAATGATTTCCAAGCTTCCAAAGGACCTAAATCTCATACAAACAAGACAAAAGAGAGATATGTTGAATGTTAGGGCATGGGGGTTTGCTTTGGTCAAACCTTGTTTAGATAATTAAACCAAAATGATGAAATAAGTTAATGAATCATGCAACAATTGAATATATTAACTTTCCTTGATGATTGATCTTGAAAGTCTACAACATAACATGTAAAATCTTCCCTTGAAAGTCTTAAGAAGCTAAACTAATGACTTGCAAAGTGAAAGCCCTAACTTGCTTGATTGAGAATTGAATAATAGATTAAAGATTATAAGAAGAGATCTCATGTCAAAATCAGGGGAAAAATATGTATTTGTACTAACTTGTGCCTTAGTAAGTCTTCATACCTCATCATAGGCTGACATCAAGTGATTTTTAAATAAAAACCCCAAAAGAATTTAAAATATTTTGAAATTAGTGTCAAGAAGGACCCATTCGCCACCCATGGTGAATGGGTCCCACCTTGGACTGAAAAGTGGGTGTCAGGATTTAAGTTGCATTTAATATTTTTTGTCAGGTTCATATTCAAAAATGCACTTAATTAAGACATATGAGGGCATAAAGGGGTCACATAAGTCATAAGAAAGGTGTAAATAAGGAGATGTGCCTAGAAAAGTGTGAAATTTTGTTACAAGTCTTTACAAAACTTCAAAATAGGACTTGGTAATGAATAAAAGGATTATTTAAATGAATTGTAATAAAAAGAGTCTAGAAGAGTGTAGAATTGTGTTACAACACTTCACAACATCTTCACAAGACATCATTAAATGTATTTTATTTAATTTATAAGGGTCTAATACATAGTGTGGATGCATAAAATACATCACAACACTAGATTAAGACCTCATTAAGTCCATTTAATCATGAATTAATCCATATCAAGCAAAGGGTCCATTTTTCTATGCCACAATACTTCTCAAGAAAATTTGTTTTCATATCATCCCAAGTCTCTACAGTATTCCTACCTAAGCTCATAAACCACCTTAATGCAACTTCCTTCAAGGTAGTAGGGAGTAATTTATGCCTATAAGCATCAGTAGTGTAATCATAGCTTCTATAGAGGATTTAAAATTTAAACAAGAAAGTTTCAAGGTCCTCTATTACAAACCCATAGAATTTAGGAAGAACCAAAGCAGGGATGTTCTTGAGGTTATCAACTTCATTCTAGTGAGTGATAGGGAATGGAAAAGATGGTTGGTTAGGTCTATTTGTATTTTGGCCAGCCATAATTGCAAATGGATTCTTAATCAATTTTTGGGTAGCTTGCTCTTTAGAGAAAGTTTCAGAACTAGTCAAATTGGGAAATGCATCAGCAAAAGGATTTTCCTCCTCTTCTTCTTCATCTCTTGGAAAATTTTGAAACTCAACTAGCTAGTTATCAGGATTATGATGATTAGGAAGGCATCTCCCATGAACATCTCTTCTCCTGCCCCTATACATGCAGTATTATCTAAGTATCAGCGAGTCACAAAAAGAATTGGTGAAAGAAAAGTGGATCATTACTTTATTCAAATGAAGGTTATTCTAAAAACAAGCTTCATGGATACTAAAAATAAGAAAGAAACTGGAAATGACTCCAAAGAACTTCCTAGTTTGACACCATCTCTAACAACGGTGCCAAAAATGTTAGCCTCCTCTAATGGTTCAATAACTAAGCCCTTAAAGCTATAACTTAGAGATTAGATATCTACACTAAGTAGTTATCTTGCTCATCATGAAGGTTTGTTTCATTATCAACCCAAGGACGTGAACATGAAATGAGTCAGCATTGTATGCGCACTAGGACTCAATTGTAGTCATCCTTATCCTATAACTAGAAAGGAAACAATATTGAATATAAAATGCTTGAAAGGAATTAGCATAAGTAATTAGCATGAATCAACAACTAAAGTGAACTGAAATGAATGACAATAACAAAAATCTCAACAAACAGACAGGAAATTACTCTATCTGCCTTGGCTGGAGGAATAGACACAGAACATAGTTCCAATGGTTGCAGAAACAAACAACTACTAAGACAATAACTAATTACTAAATAGAAAAGTAACTATTAAACTGAATGGATAGAATTCTCACCAAGTGGCCCCCCTTGAATAAGTCTTCCTTAAACTAACTTAGATACAACAAATCAAAATATCATTTCATTCTTTGAAAACATGATTACATCATATCAGCAACATGATTGTATTTCTTCAAACTAAAAATACAAGTACAATATCAGAACATCCAACCTTGTGAAGAGGGAAATCTGACCATTATTTATAGAAGGAAAGCTTCTAACTAACTCGGCAATCAACTCCATCAAACTAGGAGGAAGCCATTTATTGAAAGCATGCAAAAGAGGAAGGAGGTTATGCATGTGTCAGATTTAGTCAAACTAGACTTACCTCAATGAGGATCTAGCATAGCAACACCTCCTAAATCTACTCAACTAATAGACATGATCAATTAAAGGAATGAGTTGGAATTTTTCCCTCCATTAGAAGTTTCCCTCCATTGACCTCTTTAATTTCCATGGCTTTCACTTATTTAGCAACTAGCCAGTTGTCATGAACTTCTTCCACCTTGCAAACTTCATTTATATCTATATCTTAATGTGAACCTGCATAATGACATTAGCGTGCACAAAAAAATTGTATATCCATAGTCACCTTAGAATAACATTCACTCAATCACATGTAAAATTAATATAGATATATCACATAGCAGGTTAAATATCATCAAAAGTTACAGGGATAAGTTCATGCCCAAAGTTCATAAGTTTAGGGAAATAACATAGAGAGTGTCAATAACTAGGTGCTAATGTCCCATAGTAACAACAACAAATATATGATAAACCCCATCAAAATTGAGTCATTATTTGGACTCATTCAAGTATATATGCAATGCCCTTGGTATTGTTGATGTGTTTTTTATGCACTTCTCAACACAGGTAATGCATAGGTGCATCACCTTTCTTGAAAGACAATCTTCCACAATCAGATTGCAGAAAACTATCCCAAGGTCTCTAATGTCAAGTCTTGACAGTGCTTGGAATATCTCAGTTGTTTCATGTGATTTGCTAGAATCACAAGGCGGACTTATGGATGAGTCACAAAGTAGGGAAGTTGGATCTACAAATGGAGTTCTTAAGATGGGAGAGTTTTTTGTGTGTTTGCTGCAGGTTCAAACAACAGTCTTGAACTCCATTTTGTCATTGGATTTAGCTTTACAATGTGCAATGAACCTTGCCTAAGGTTACTATTAAAAAAAAAGGAAAAAGGGTAGGGAAGAGAGGAAGTTCTTAGATCTAAAACTATGAATGAACAGTGATCATGGAGGCTGCTATAGTAGATAAACTCCCTAAACTAGGTTTTGCTTGGCCAAGAGGAACCTACAGTTACAAAAACCCAATGCAATATTCTAAGGACTATATATTTTTAGATTGTACATGCACATGTGATTAAACTAAGTTGCAGTATTGAAATCAAGAAGCCCAGACTAACTTTACACAGCAGTTTGTCATCAACAAGTGCTAAAGGTATGGGTTGAAAGTTCATCAAATACCATAACAGCAATCTCCATTATCACTTACATTCAAGAATCTAACACCTAAACTAATAGGGAAGTTGAACCATGCATACATAAAGAGAAAACTCAAAAGGAACACCCATAAATTATGCAATGTTGCTTTCTATTGCTATAGAATGTCTTTACACTAGCTCTCCAAACCCTTACAAATGAGTGGAAAGCCCCTATTTATAGTTTTGCAAAGCCCAAATGAATGGCTAGGATTAATTCACAATGAGTAGCCCAAATTTGATTTACATTAGGGTTTCACCTACCCCCCATTATAAAGGAATTTAAAATATATCTTTTGTCTCTTCCTTATTTCGTCATCTAGTGACCCTGACATTGTAGCAGTTTTGTCATTTAGCTAATCGCCCTTTTCACTGTAGCTGAAACTGCCTAAAAATTTCCTTCTTACTTGATGTGTTTGTAGTGTTCTTCCTTGGACCAAACTAGCCCGCCGACGACTGGCATCAATGGATTGGTTGCCCTTGATTCAGGGGATGGGTCATCATCATCTGGTGAAAAGTAGGATAGATCCCTCATGCCTTCTTCAAGGCCACCCCCTTGCATTTTTGTCATTGACTTCCTTGGCACAAGCCTTCTTCTAACCCTAACCCTATTGGTGGGTGTTAGGAGGAGAGGCGAACATGAAATGAATTCTGACGGGAGCTATGTGCATTCCTTGTTCAGCGGTAGGCTTCTTGAATCCTACATACATGAAGTGTCATAAGTGCTTTCATACACAAATTATCAAGGCAAACATTAATCAAATCCTACAAACTCCTTGTTAGATCCATCCATGCATCATCAAAAGATCATAATATTCATATTTGGGGCTCATTTGGACCATAAACATTAATGCGGGCCCAAATGGGGTGGGCAGCGAACGAGGGACAACAAACCAGAAGGGAAGTTCCCAGACCCCACAAAACTTAGCAAAACGAAGATTTTTCAATTACAGCGCATGGGAGAAAGGGAAGAAAGAGTGCCAAGAAAAACTTCCCCAAGATTGGACTCATTTCAAAAAAAGTGGAAGTTTGGAAGGGGAAAGCCGGAGGGTCACCGCCCTTTGAAATGGCAATGAGCACACGGTGGCTCAAAAGAAAAGTCTTGGATGGTGACGGAGGGGTTGGGTCCTGAAAACGGCCACAGAGGGGTTGGGTCTCGGAGACCGAGTTGTTGGGGGCCGGTGGAAGTTCAAAACGGCCAGGGAGGGAAAGAGTCCCAAAAACGGCCACAGAGGGGCTGGGTCTTGGAAATGGCCATGGAGGGGTCGGGTCCCGGAGGCCGGGTCGCTGGGGGCCAATAGAAATTCAAAACGGCCAAGGAGGGATGGAGCCCTGGAAATGGCCACGGAGGGTTAGGTCCTAGAAGTTGGGTCGTTGAGGGCCGACGGAAGTTCAAAATGGCCAAGGAGGGATGGAGCCCTAGAAACATCCATTGAGGGGCTGATTCTGGGAGGCCGGGTCACCGAGGGCCAATGGAAGTTCAAAACGGCCACAGAGGGGCTGAGTCCCGCAAATGACCACGAAGGGGCCAAGTCCCGGAGGCCAGCTCGCTAGGGGCTGGCGAAAGTTCAAAACAACCACAGAGGGATGGATTCCTAGAAACGACCACAGAGGGGCCGACTCCCTGAGGCCAAGTCACTGAGGGCCGATAGAAGTTCAAAATGGCCAAGGAGGGACGGAGCCCCGAAAACGGCCACAGAGGGGCCGAGTCCCGAAATGAAATTTTTGCAACTTCCTCAAACTTAACAAAACCTTGGTAGTTCACTTAGGCACCACAAAAAAAATTCCAAATCCATAGGAAACTTGTCCCCAAAGTCAAAACTAAGGAAAAAGTGAATCGAGCGAGCAAGGAAATCCGGCAGGGTGGACCCGGAGGACCTGAAGGACTTAGAAAATTTGTGGGGTGAAACATGGTCAAATTTTAATTATACTATGAGGCTCGCTAACCATTTTAGATGCCAAAATTGGGGGCACGCAAAATGAGGCAACAACACAAAATGACCTGGCAAGACAACATGAAGAGAGGGTCCCCATTCCGAACAAGGCGTGTGTGTAAAACATGCACAACAAATGGCGACTCGCTGGGGAAATGCTCCAAAGCATTTTGATGACAAACTAGAATCACGAACCTACAATCTCTTTTTTTGACCTTCACGCTAGGGCAAACAAACCAAACGCTCAACCAAAGGATCAAAACCACTAACCAACCCAACCTTCAGTATGTTGAAAATCTAAGTGTGTGCAATTGCGTTAATTCCCATCCTTCAGTTGCTACAGGAACCCAAGCTCCGTCAAGTTAAGCTACGTAGTTTATTCTAACTCCAAAAGCATCCGGCACATTGCCTCGCTGCTAGTCAAGCATCCATAGCCTCGGCGAGGTTATCGTTGTGATTCTCCTAAACATTGCTCTACTGCCAACCAGGCGTCCATAGCCCCGGTAGAGTTGCTCGGATACTCCTGAAAAGTTGAATTTTCTCTTTCTTTTAATTTTCAATATTTTTCTTTCTTTCTTACTTTTCTCTTTTTAGTTCTTTTATTTCAACCTGCAAGCATTAAAGCTCGTGCTCAAGGCTAAGAATCATAGTAGCGCTAAAGCATAATTTTAGATTTTTCACTTAACTAGACTTCACAAAGGACCAACAACGACTGTAAGATTCTTAAGATGTGAGAGATATAAGATTCCAGAATACATTAGAATTAGACCAACCAATGACTTATCTTCTTTGAATCAAACACCCAGATCACTTGACACTAATAGAAGATCCTCACCATCCACTCTGAAAACTTGATTAGAGTTTAAAAAAGAAATACATAGAACAACCCCAGGCAATAAGTATGGTTGTTGTGTGCACATATGTGCCAAGCTAAAAGAAGAGGGACCCCGACCAAAACAATAGCAAAGTAGTAGCAAAGTGAAAGAAAACAATCTACATCACACCAACTACCCTAAGGAAAGCAGGAAAGCAGAGTATTTATAGGAAACCTATACTACTCAAAATGGGCTATGTGCAAAGATATTTACAAAGCACTATGTTCACGCAGGGCAAGCTGACATTAATGTTCATTGGATTTTGTAGTGCATGTACAAGCAAACATGGGATTGTTGTAGTTCTCAACCATGCAGATTTATCCTTATATTCAGAAAAAGGAAGTTCAATATTGCAGCATTCAAACTTAATCACATAATCCCAAAAAATCAGCAATTGACGTGATTCGTTGAACCCATGGTTGATCCATAAGCATGTTTTCCTTCCCTCATTACCATAATCAAAATGAAACACACAACTATAAGTATTCATAGTGTGGATGCCAAAATCTGCATTTTGGTTAAAATCCTAACACATAGCATGATTAGTATTTTAAAACAAATCCAATAATCAACATCCCTATGAGATAAATCAACATGCTTCATGATGCAATCAAAACAACAAAGGATTAGATAAACTAATTGAAAGCATACAATAAAACATGAAGTAAATCATATCTCATAGTGGATTGGTGCTTCTATGGAAAGAATCCCTTTCCCAGTCCTTTGCTAAGATAAGCTAAATGATAAAATGCTTTGAAGATGGAGTAAGATGGGCAAAATCAGCTCTCAAATGGAGCGAGTGACTTTGTATAGGATTTATGGATCAAATTGTGGAGTTGTCAAGGATTTGATGAAGAATGAAGTATTTCATTTATAGATTTTCAAGTTGGAAGAGAACCCAAAATAGAGCAATGTGGGATAATGATTTGGCCAATGAGATGAAGCCACTTGTCAACTTGTCATAGGTTGGAGGATGAGCACATTTGGTCAATGTGCCAAAGAGAGGGAGATTCAAATTTGAAATTGAGAGTTAAATGTTGAGTGGGGGACATGTAAGAGAGAAGTTATTGCAATGTTGGATGTACATGTCCACTTGTTTTTTTAATTCAAATTTGAGGGAATATTCCTCAAAGATGCCATGTTGATGGAAAATGTTGAATTTATAAATGAATTAAAATGATTTATTGGTGCAAGTGGGAAAAGCTAGAGGATGTGATGGGTGGTTAGATTAGATTAATTAGGATTAGATTAGCTTAAATGATGTTTAGGTGATTTTGACCCACTTGACTTAAATATTTTGATTTATTTAAATCAAGAGGGAGAAATATGCATTTGGATTTCAATTAAATAAAGTTTGGTTTATTTAATTAAAAGGTTGATGTTTGATTTATTTAATTTAAATGAACAACCTTAGGAATGAATTTAATGAGTTTAATTTACCTGATGAATGGATGAAGGTGAACTTGATTAATTTAATGAGCCGATGAATGTGAACTTGGTTTACTTGATGAATGGACCTAATTAAATGCATGATGCTAATTTTGCATGTCTACATTTTTCCCCTCTTTGAAGCAATGTACTTGCTGTGTTGGTTCAAAGAATAAACTTGCCGCGATCAGAATTCAAAAAATTTCTAATTTTTTCGGATGCCCCAGCGGAAAGAAGTACACTAGTACATTGCCCCCTCGAGAGATCGAGCGAAAAGATTCTATTTGAGGGTCGATCTCATGATAAAGAGGTTCAACATGGATGGTTATGGATGATGATGCAAATGAGATGTTTTTAAGATGCTTAGAATAACAAATCTATATTATCTTAAACAACTTAAACGATGATATGATGTATGAGATGGATGAAATGGATGATGTGATATGCTATGATTATGCAATGGATGATTTATGCAAATGTATGATTTTATGAGATGCTTAGACTAACAGATCTATATTATGATGATGATTATGCATGTGAGATGATATGAAAAATACTAATGGTTTGTGGATGCAGGATGGATGCACTGGTGATGATGATTGACTATTCATGACGTGATGTTAGTGCGAAAATGAAGAAATTAGATGATGACAAGAGGATCCAACAAGCCAACTTTATGAGATATGATGATGAGAAATGGTGATGAAAAATGGATGATTTTCTTATCAAGGATTGGGACTTTAAAAGGGCTACTTACCTTATGTTTGATTACACATGTAGATACGATGCATCAAGGTATAAAGAACCAGGATGGCATTGTACCTAGTGCGATAGACTTTGACTCAACAAATAGATAGGAGTATTCTTGTTCACACTTGACATATGGAAACCTTGTTAGGACATACCTAATAAAGCAAGTATTCGCCAAGTTATTTTACAAGAACGTCCAACAAGCACAACAGACAAAAGATAATGATTGTTGCCCCATTCCTATCTCTCTAAATCCTTCATTTAGATATCATCGAGAGGTCCTTGGAATGAGCACAATAAGATAAATCAAAAGAAAAGATCAAGTACACAAACAAGCCATTATTCTTCATACCTCCAACCAAAGGGATTTGTTTTGATAGGATAAGAATCCAAAGTGATCCAAAATGATGCCCATTGTCGGAACGATATATCCTAGGACATACATTGTATAGGATGATGATGGGTTTGATAAGTTGATTGATAGGCTTTTGATATCAAGTTGATTGTCATGTTTGCGATTGATCAAGAGTTTGATTTTCTTGTAAAGATCTATTGTTTTCTTTTGATTTTACGATTGAAGATTGCTTTTGCTGATTGTTGTGGTTGTTTCTATTTGTTTTGCCAAAGGATGAAGGTGACGATTAGTTTATTATGGATGATTGATTATTGTGGGCGCAAGTGAGATGAGATTGATGGATTTTTTCAAATATTTGGATGTTTTCGACATTTTAAAATGTTTTGAGGCTGTTTTTGGTGTTTTTGAGATTTTTACAAATGTTTTGATTTTTGATTTTCCAATGTTTTGGGGTTTTTTGAGATATTATGAATGTTTTTGGATTTTGTGTTTTTTGAATGTTTTTGGATTTTGATGTTTTTCGAATGTTTTTTGGATTTTGATGTTTTGGGGGTTGATCAAAGATTTAGCCTTGCCTACGTTTAAGCTCAAAGACGGCGTATCTAGTGTTTTGATGCTTTTCTAACTTTTTGATAATGTTTTTGGATTTCTTTTAATGTTTTGGATGTTTTTCAATTTTTTGATGTTTTGGATGTTTTTGGATTTTCTAATTTTTTGATGTTTTTAAATTTTTGCATGATTTTGACAATTTGGATATGGATATGTGTGATGATATTAGTGATCTATTTGGGATTTTGTTAAAAACCAAGCTAAGGTTGATTGATCAAATCGATGGATTGATGATGATAACATTGTTGAGGATGCAGAACAATGCAAGGATAGTGTTAAGCAGCACAAGGATTGGGATCATGATGAATTGATTGGATTTGATTGATCAAAAGTTTGAAGCTTGATTTGGAACAAAATTTATTTGAATGATTTGATGTGACGTTGAAGCATGCATTAGATGCTACTGATATTGATTATTTTGATTGATGAAAGATGAAAGATGAAGACTAATAAGGAATGTCTTCTCATCAAAATATGCCATGGGCTAGTGCTTTGGACTTTTGCTCACAAATGATTTGACCAATTTGATTTCATGTTTTTCAATGTTTAGATCACCACAGAAGTTGGAGGATATATATCAAGATTTATTCCTGAAGCGAGATCTAAATATCTGCCCCCAGTGTCTAGCAATGTTTGACATGTCATGGGTGGATGCTCTGATAGGTGTATGGATGGATGGATATGGATTATCTTGTGATAAGATAAGGTGTTCAGATAAAGAATGCTCATTTGGATAATGCTTCATGGCTCAGATAATGTTGGGTAGGATAGGATCAATGAAAATGACCCATGTCAAGATGTTTACCGTAAGCAAGCGTAAAGTGTACACCAAACTTTGTCAAGATCAAGGTAACCTGGATGATGGATGTAGATGGATGAAAATGGATTGGATAACTGGTTCATGAATGAATGAATTTATTATGGATAAGATGGATGAAATGTTGGATTTATTATGGATGGGATGAGATGCTTTCTCCTGAAATAGCACACGCAGATGCTCGATTCTACACATGATGCCTGTTTGCCAGGTTTTCATCATGGTCTTGCCCAAAGCGCCACCATAGTGGTTTTCACTAGAGGACTATTTTTATCTTTACTGTTTTCAATCCTTTTTCTGATTTTTTTAGATTTTCATATTTTTTTATTTTTTTTATTTTTCTGAAAGATTTTAAGCTCATGTTGAATCACAAGGTGTTGTTGATGTACATGCCCCTGTCATAATGTGCCATCAATAGCCTGCTTGAAGAAGTTGCTTTGCTAAGATACGTGCACTTGAATGCAACTTTTGAGATTCTTGATCTGCTTCATTGATACCATAGTTGACATTGTCTTTGTGCGCACATCGCAATAGAGTGCCTTTAAAATCCTTATGATGAAGGGTCATTGCCAATACATGGTCAATGTGAGAATTGGATATCATGCATGGAGGTGTGGATGGAGTGTGTTTAGGGATAAGAAATGGATTGGTTGATAGTTTGGAAGCTTTGACTCTCCAAACTTGGGAAGATGAGCAATGATGGGTGGATACGGAAGTGTGCGTAGAATTAGGACCAACTGTTTGATACACTTTGTATGTCGCTTGAAAAGAATGTTTTTGTGGACATCTTTGATGGATACTTTTCCCTTTTTTATTTTGCCTCGTAGTTTCTTTGACTGATGGAGTTTGATAGGAATGATATTTCTTTGTATTCTTTGGTATCCATTTGTATTTAATTTGTCCATTATGCTTTCCAGCTTCTTTTTCTTTGATAATGTTCTTCGTGCTTTGATTCAAATATTTCTTTTGAAGTTGGTCCCAATTCATGGATGGGGTGATGGGTGGATGAAGATTCATGATGTGGCTAGTTGTAGTATTGGCATCAGTTTCATCATAAGGATTCTTCGTGCTTCCTATGTTGGCGTTTGCTTGAGACATAGTTGCCCCCAATATCATGGAATTATTACCTTCATGCTTTGATTCTGCCTGTCTTGAGATGTCTTGCTCAGTAAGCACTCTCTGATAAATGACCACAATAGATGACGTTGTTTCAATTTGTTGCTCTGCTAACTCTGGATTATATTGTTTTTTCTGACTTGTTTCTTTGAGTAGATAATGATGGATATCCGCATACCTAATGTCCTTAGTATGAATTTGGGATATATTTGATCCTGATGTTGACAACTTATTCTGATTGTAGGAATCAATAATCTGCTCTTTCTGTGTAATAATGTCAGGAGTAAAGGAATCTTGTTCTGAATGAAGATCATCTATGTGTCCATCCATGGAAAGCATCTCATGGGTAGATGGAGGAGTATGTGCTATGTGGATGTGATCATTATTTGTGACATCCTGTATAGATAGGAGAGTGTCCATTAAATCATTATAGTATCTTGGGGATAAGAATTTTTTATCTTGAATAATTTTGGAATCACCTTTGATATGCTTTGGATCAAGTTCTTGACATGGGTCAGTTTCAAAGGATGGATTGCTTACAAATGATTCTTGGATGTCATCATTAGACATGGCAAGTGGTTCAATATCCTCAAGTGTTGAGTTCAAGGTTCCTTCAGTATCTATAACCATGAGGTCAAAGGGTGTCAACATTTCTTGGAAAGGACCATTGCTAGACCTTGGTGAAATATTTTGATCATGCTTTGGAATAAATTCTTGAGATATGTCCTCTAACTCATAAGGCAATGTAGAGACATTTTCATCATGATCATTTGTCGATGGATCGTGCATTATGTTAATAGGATCAAACAATCCTAACACTCCTTTAAATAGATCACTAAAAAGTGGCTCTTGATGTATGGTGAGTTGGTTGTCGGATGGGGTAGAAACATTTTGAATGTGCTCATTGATGGATAGATTTTGATCATTATTTTCAACAATTGTGATGGAGAGATTGTGAATGTCTTCGACCATAGAGTCAAGGGATATTGACATTTATTGAATTGGATCATTGTTGGGTATTGTTGGTGGATTTTGATCATGATTGAAAAGTGTCTCTTGACATATGTTGATTTGATCTTCAGATGAGGTAGAAACATCTTTAATTTTCTCTTTGATGGATAGGTCTTGATCATTGCTTCTAGCAATTATGGTGGGGAGATTGTCAATGCTATCACTAGTGATTGAATGTTCATTGTTATCCCCAATAGTTATCATTTTTTCGTGTTTGTGCTTGTGTTTGTTGGGTAGCTTGAGAGGCTTGTTGCACTTGTTGAGCTTGTGTTGCTTGTTGCATGGCTAGATATTGTTGGATGGCCTTTTGGTAGGCCTAGTGATCTTTTAGCACAATGCTATATTATCTTGCTGCATTTGGTTTTGGTGGTAGTGGTGGTGGATTTGGAATCATGTTGGATGTAGTGACAAGTCATTGAGATACATTTGGAGTGACCGTGAGGGTTTGAGATATGATGGGTGTGATAGGGGCGGTTGGAGTAACCAAGGTGATAGGTTCTTGGGAGACCATATTTTGATTTGTCAGGATTGATGTTGTCCTTTGATTAGATACCATTTGTTGGTACGATGTCGATGGTATATTCAAAAGATTTGATGTGATGGCTTGATTGGTGTTAGGTGGATTGATTTGGTTGGAGTGATTGGTGATAGGTAAAGGGGGAATCCCTAAACCAAGGAATGATGTTGATATGGGTAATGGTGGTGGAGATGTCTCTTGGCGCAATGACTCAATTATTTTGGTAAGTGTAGTAATTTGATCTAGCCAAATTTGATCTTGATTTCAATCTTAACTCCCTTGATATAGTTGATTTGGTTTTTGTTCAAGAAGATTTGGGATGCATACTTGTGGTTTTTGAATGGGATCGGGGACAAATTGATTTTGAACAATGTTTTGATTTGGGATGATATTTAGATTTGGCATGATAGGTTGAAATTGAACATTGTTGGTGTTGGGAATCACATTGCCTTGATTTAGGTAACTTTGATTTTGCATGGTGTTACCTTGACTTGGATTAATACATGGAGTTTTTAACATCTTGTTTGGATTTTGAACAATATTTGTATGATTTTCAAACATGTTTATCCCAAAGTTTGTTGGATTCATGTTTGGAAAACTTGTACTTGGTACATTCTCATTTGGAATGTAGGGATTTGGTGGGATGACGTTGTTCGTTTGAAGGCTCATACATTTATTGTTCAGCTAGTAGATTTGTAGGTTTGGACTTGGATTTAAATCTACCATTGGGAAAGGTGTCCCAAACTTTGATTTGGGCATACTCACATTTGTTGTACTATTGACATTTGTCAAAGGTAATGATCCCATGTACAGTTTGTATAGATGTGAGTGTTGATAATCAATCGGTGTTGTAAGGCTTTGATAGCTTATTTGACTTGGATTACTCATGATGTATGGATCAAGTTTATATTCCATGTTCCTCTTGTGTTTTGACCTTGTTGCAAAAGTGACCTCTAAGGTTCTTAGGACCAATGATGAGATGAAGAATGAAAGGGGTAAATGATATGAGTGTTTGAACGTTTAGGGATTTTGGATCAATGTTATCTTAGGATGAACTTGTTCAAAGGGGTGCTGATTTCATTAGAGGTATGAGAAAGGATGCATTCCCATACTCCTAACTAAACAAGGTGATCTTGATTTTGATGATTTACCCAAGTCTAGAATGATGTTTCCAAAGGTCTAAAGTTGTTTGGTGGGATGGATTTTGATAAATGTTTTGGATGGGTGAAATGTTTGATTTGATCCTAAATGAACCTAGGAAGGACTTGTTTCCTAGACCAAGATAGTGAAGAACATGCCTTTCTCTAAGAGTAATTCAAAAACCAAAAGACCAATGTTTTCTCAAAAGACGATAAAAAGATAAAGAAGCACATGTGTGGGGTTCAATTTGAGTTAATCTTGGTTAATGACTTTATTTTACCACAAACACACTCTTGATTAGATTTTGAATCTAGATGTCTAATGTCTCAACTTTCTCCTTATCCCTCAAAGTGTATTATACGAAAACCAAGGAAATTTGAGGCAAGAGTTACCTATTGTTGACCTTAGTAGGAGCAAATTGAGATGAAATCCAAATGCTTAGAATCCTCTAAGGATAAAATCCCAAGGGCAAGCAATAGAATGTGAATTTGTTCAAGGATATTTACTTCTCCTAAAGGGTTTGAGATTTGATGCTCATGTTGAATGTTGGTTTTCCAATGTTTTCAATCAAAGCACTGTGTTTTCAAACTAACTCACAAGCAATATAACACCCTAGCTCAATTGGTACATTTTTCTTGGTGGGCTTGCCTCATGCCCTTCGTAGAAGAAGAGATGATTTTACATGCAACCAAGGAGAGAGTATAAAGGTATGTTAAGAATGAAGTCTTAACCTCTATACTTTAACCAAGATCAGACATGGCAAGTAACTTGTTGGAATCTAAGTTCCAATGCAGTGCTTTGATAAACTCGGTGAATGGGTTAATAGGCCACTACAAACAAGGGTTTTATTTTGGAATTTTCGTTTGTGGAGATTGACCCATATGGCAAGAGTCCCCTTTCAGATCCATCTTGTCATAATCAACCGCGTGATATTGGCATTTACTCCAATACCCACATTTATATCCCAATTGGAAATAATCTTGGCTTTAGAGTGTTACCAATTAAGTCATTCCCTTGGGTGAGTACTTTTTCCCCAAGGCAAGCCCTCTAAGATAGACAAAAGCGAATAAACATATTCATAGTTCGATGTACCCTTGTTTAGCAACAAAGGGAGAACACATGCAATAAGTTCACTCACACTCGCACAAGATTTTGTTCAATTTTAAACCCAAAATGAAGTGTGGAGGTGATTGCTTTATCTTACCCTAAAATCATGAAAAGGCCTTTTGATTCTCAAGATCGCTATAAAGCGCGAGAGAAGCACATACGTCCTTTTCTAATGAGGTTAGTTTAAGTAAGCCCTCACAAAATAAAATAACACATTTTCATTTTAGATCCCACAAAGCAGTTATTTCAACTCGTTTTAAACACCAAAATGAAATATGAGTTAGCCTAAAATAGAAAATTAAAGCATACGATGAAATCTCCAAGCATTTTGAAATGTTCATTTTAAAGCCCAAAATCAAATGAGTTAGCCTAAAACAGAAAATTAAGGCATAAGGTGGAATCTCCAAGCATTAAAAAATGCTTTTGGGTTTCAAGTTTGATGCTTAAATCTTTAACTCCAGTCTTGCTTTCATTTTCACTCAACTCCAACGCTCGATTTCAATGTCGATTTCACCTTTTTCCTTTGTTCTCCTTCATCGTTTTCCTTTTGCTTTTCTTTCTTTTCCTTTATACCTATGAACATCACTGATATGAGTTATGCATGTATTGCAAAAGGATAAAATAAACACAAGACATGCCAAATATTTGAGAAAATCTTGGACAAGGCTCACGAGTTCTTCATGCAAGATTATTGACCTCTAAGAGACAAAAAATAACAATCAAGATTGCTCAAGTGATGAAAACATATGATGCTATCTAATGGTTTGAAAATGATTTGGGACTTTATCTTTTTAATATCAAAATTAAATGTAAATATCAAAGATAAATTGGAAGGATTTCAAAAAAATTGAAAACCCCTACATGATAATTCCTTCCAAATATCTAACTGTCATAAAGCATTCAATTCCCCACCAAATTTGAATACGATACGTAACTTCTTCGAAAGCCACCCCTATGTATCTTGAATGTTATAACAAAGCAGCTACCTTATTCAAATCCTACCTTCAAATTCAGTAGCCTTCATCATTCGAGCTTTAAAGAAATATTATTCATGAAATGCATTGAATGCCAATAGTTGAAAAGGGCGTACAAAAAATTTCAGAAAATTCTATTTAGTAGGTACAAAGCCGTGTTATGAATGTTACTTGGAAGGATTTTAAATTAAATGAAAATGGCAAGTGTATGACAGAACTCCCTACTTTTTTTAGGAGGCAAGAGAAACTTTCAAGCAAAGGTGATTGACAAGCGTAAGGCCGAATCCTGCAATCAAAGAAATTTTATGCAGATGCATTTAATCAACGCACAACACAACAAGCGCCCCAAGAAAGATGAAAGATACAGAGCATTGAATGTAGTTAAAATAAGAACATTTGATGTATTAATGATACCAAACCAGTAAAAAAAGACCTTTCACAGCTGCCTCACACATTTAATGAATTCGGCTCCACTACTGTCAACAACATACAAGGAAATCAATGCATCGTTATCAAAGAAAAATTTATTATCATGGATGCAAACCCATCAACGTAAAAAAATGCATGAGATATAAAGGTAAATGCTAGGAAATTTAAACATTCAACAAATTGAAATAGTAGTAGAAAATAGTGCGCATATTTTCCTTGGCATGGTTGGTGCATATAACAAACCCTCAACTTTCCAAGCAATTCTCTTAGTTGTCTTTTATGATGTTGACTGGATCTGCTATTAACACCATGTTTGAATGACAGTGAAAAAAAATATGGCTTCAACTAAGATCTCCTTTAAAGCTGATTGATTGCGGTCTACATCCACATTTCTTTCTCTAAACCACAATCTAAAACAGCAACCTCTAGTTTCTCCAATAGTGATTTATTTTTTAGACTAGCGGGTCTTTATGATATATGCCTTCAAATCTCCAAAATTGTGATTTTCTTTTCTCAAAAGCTCCTTGGAAAAAAATCTGTGATCTAGTATCTTCCTTTTCAAACAGTGGCTACGCCTTCAAACAATGGCAACTTCTTTTCCAACATTAAGTTTCTCTAAGCATTTCACTAAATAAATTCCTCTTACAGTGGTAAGACTGATGGGAGGGTTCATAAAACTTCAACCCAATATAGCGTTGGGACTCAAGATAAATGGAGCGCTTGGTTCTGCAGCATGGGAGACTCAAAACGAAATAATGTGTTGTCACTTTTAGATTTTTGGAGAAATTTTCAAAGCTTTGGTGTTCACAGAATGGAGGTCTACGCAATGAAGATCTACCAGTGAATGGAGGTCTACGCAATGGAGATCTACGCTCTCTTTTTTTTTCTTTTTTTTCTCACACCCAGTCCTCACTGCGCCTATAGACCAGAGCACATCAATTCCTTTGGAGTGGTGATAGGATTTTTAGGATAAGTGAAACAAAGAGGCATGAGGCACACAGCATAGTGAAGAGTAATTGCAGCACTTCAGTGATTAGGAAATTGTAGTTTAGAACCATTTTGAATGCTTTTGGCAAAGAGCTACGCTGAAGGGGATTCCATGAATCAATCAAACCAAGATATACAAAGTGTGTCATAAAAGTAGAATGGGCTACGAGTATAGGACAAGGAGGGACTGTGCCAAAAAATAGAGGAAATTTGTGCCTATATAGAGCAGGGTTGATCCGGATACAAGGCAGATTTAAGAGACATCAACATACAAGGAGAAAAACTTGTAAGGTATGAGAATAGAGAAACAACATCATTGGAATACAATAATACCACCAATAAGTGTAACATGTGAAATAAGGAACAACATATATAAGGAAATGTAAGGAATGGTTCCTTTATAGCCTCCCCTAAATCAATTAAAGCGGAAAGCATTTTCTCAAATTTGAAAAAGAAAAACAATTTAATATTTCTCAATTCAGAACATCCAGCTTTCAAAATAGCCAATGCTTTCAGAACTACACATAAATGCTTTCAATTCAGCCCTCCTTCTAGCGCCATTATGTGGATGCCAAAATTTGCATTTTGGTTAAAATCCTAACACACACAGCATGATTAGTATTTTAAACAAATCCAATAATCAACATCCCTATGAAATAAATCAACATGCTTCATGATGCAATCAAAACAACAAAGGATTAGATAAACTAATTGAAAGCATACAATAAAACATGAAGTAAATCATATCTCATAGTGGATTGGTGCTTCTATGGAAAGAATCCCTTTCCCAATCCTTTGCTAAGATAAGCTAAATGATAAAATGCTTTGAAGATGGAGTAAGATGAGCAAAATCAATTCTCAAATGAAGAGAGTGACTTTGCATAGGATTTGTGGATCAAATTGTGGAGTTGTCGAGGATTTGATGAAGAATGAATTCTTTCATTTATAGATTTTCAAGTTGGAAGAGAACCCAAAATAGAGCAATGTGGGATAATGATTTGGCCAATGAGATGAGGCCACTTGTCAACTTGTCATAGGTTGGAGGATGAGCACATTTGGTCAATGTGCCAAAGAGAGGGAGATTCAAATTTGAAATTGAGAGTTAAATGTTGAGTGGGGGACATGTAAGAGAGAAGTTATTGCAATGTTGGATGTACATGTCCACTTGTTTTTTAATTCAAATTTGAGGGAATATTCCTCAAAGATGCCATGTTGATGGAAAATGATGAATTTATAAATGAATTAAAATGATTTATTGGTGCAAGTGGGAAAATCTAGAGGATGTGATGGGTGGTTAGATTAGATTAATTAGGATTAGATTAGCTTAAATGATGTTTAGGTGATTTTGACCCACTTGACTTAAATATTTTGATTTATTGAAATCAAGAGGGGGGAATATGCATTTGGATTTCAATTAAATAAAGTTTGGTTTATTTAATTAAAAGGTTGATGTTTGATTTATTTAATTTAAATGAACAACCTTAGGAATGAATTTAATGAGTTTAATTTACCTGATGAATGGATGAAGGTGAACTTGATTAATTTAATGAGCTGATGAATGTGAACTTGGTTTACTTGATGAATGGATCTAATTAAATGCATGATGGTAATTTTGCATGTGTACACATAGGATTAAGGAAGGATAGAACCTGGATGTCATCATGCGGAGGTGGTAGCATTGGGTAGTCGAGAGCAAGCATAGCATCATCGATAGGTGCACTTGCCACCTCGAATGGAGGCATCAGGTGGTGTAACATTTCATGCATGAAGCCTACATAAGGTAGGGAGAATGGGTAGAAAACACTTCTTCCACATATTGTGTAAGATTGGAAATCCCTATTAGTTGTTCTTCGAGAAGACAGACTTCATCTGGTTGATCTTTCGCAAACCTAGTGTCCACTTGATTGTTGTCCTCAAAAGGAAGCATGTTGTCCCACTTCCTTTCCCAAGTGTTGTCCTTATTTATGTGGTGTTCTATGTCATGGTACAATGACATGCACAAATATGTCCTATTGCAGCCATATGAATATGAAGGAGGATCAGCAATGATCATGGTGGAAGGACTCCAAGTTGCATTTTGTAGTTGGTCGGGTGCTTCATCTCTATTGGCAGCTATCTCAGCACCTTCGCCTTTGTCTTCTTCTCTTTGTTGTGCATGCATTTCCTCATGGCGTTCTATCATTTCTTCTTGGTCACCATCACTATAGATAGAGAATGATCCCCTCTCCCACTTTGGAGGCTCTAGTATTTCATCAACGAGAGGGGCAAGTTGTTAGTGTAATTAATATTTAATTACACTTGCATAACTTTACTTAGGTAATATTTAATTCCTAGGTTTATTATTCTCATTCTTATCTTGTTGAGCTATCTTGTTGCTCAAGATAAGATTAGGGTTATGCATACTTTTCTTTTATAAATCAAATCATCTCATGTAATTAAAAATTCCTGAATAATAATATTTTGCACATCTTCTTGCAATAGCTTTTCTTTTTCTGATTTTCTCTTTTGTGGAAGGATTTTCTGGTTTGCATTTATGATCTTGGTTTCTAACATGGTATCAGAGCCTTGATTTTGTAGCCCCTTCTCAGCTTTTCTGGAGAAATACATTGCAGAGCATGTTCAAGGTTCCTTGATGGTTTCATTCCTTGAGCATATTTTTGCAGCATCTTGGATCAGATCAGGGTTTTCCATTGGACTCAAAGCACTGGAAAAGGTCAGAAATGTTTTTTATTTCACTGATTTTGGTGCAGTTTGTTTTCAAAGATTTTGTTGTTTGATGGGATTTATTGCTGGTTGAAATTATATGCTCAGATTTCGCTTCGAAGGGCATATCTTTTGACTCGGTGATCCTTTTTTCGCCATTCTTGTGGCGTTGGAAAGTTGGTTCAGTACTCTACATAGATCTAAGGTCTATTTTTATTTCATGTTTATGCACATTAGCATTCTCTCCTTTTACAATAATTGGGTTATTGTAATAAATGAAGTGAGATAAAGTTCCATTAGGGGGTTTCTTGCATAATAATTTGATTAGAGTGTGCATGCACTTTGATCTCCATCTTGTTTTGATGGCAACTCGCATGGGTTATATCTAGTTTCTTACTTTCTTTTGGCCACATTTTTGCTCATAGATTGACACATATCAGATTCACATTGGTTCACACTTTAGATTGGGAGTTTATGGTTATTGATCTGCATTGGTTCAGATCCTTCTCAGTTTGAGGGCCATGTTTTTATGGTTAAATGTTCCAGAGTCTTTATGGTACTTGTTTCTATGGAAGAGTTTTAGTCTCAGTTTGGCATCGGCATCGAGATACACAGTTTCCAGATTTTGTCATCATTTCATCTACTATTGCTTCACAGATTCCAGGGTTGTTCTAGTTTGTGAGTTTTCTAGTGTTTTGTGGCATCAGGTCTACTGTCGCATTATTATGATTCCATTTTTGGTTTCTTGTAGACAGAAGTATCTTTCCTTGCTTTCAAGATTTTGGTTCTAGTGTTACTCCACAGTGTTCTTCCATTGCTTCTTTGCAACAGTCATCTCATTGTAGGGGGTTTTGTCCCACTAGTTTTTCCTTCTCTACCTCATTATTGCATTTGTACATGGGTACCTGATCAGGCCTTTGTTGTCGGGACCCATTCATGCTTTCTTGCATTCATCTTAGTTTTAGGTGCATTCTTTTTTAGTCTCCCTAAGTTGCACTTATGGGGGGGTGTTAGTGTAATTAATATTTAATTACACTTTCATAACTTTACTTAGGTAATATTTAATTCCTAGGTTTATTATTCTCATCCTTATCTTGTTGATCTATCTTGTTGCTCAAGATAAGATTAGGGTTATGCATACTTTTCTTTTATAAAGCAAATCATCTCATGTAATTAAAAATTCCTGAATAATAATATTTTGCACATCTTCTTGCAATAGCTTTGTTTTTTCTAATTTTCTCTTTTGTGGAAGGATTTTTTGGTTTGCATTTCTGATCTTAGTTTCTAACACAAGTGGTATGCCTTCATCACTATCGTCTTCTAGAATGTATTCTTCTTCATTGTTGGTGTACCTCCGCAATACAACCCCCAATAGAAAGAAGTCGTCAAATGATGGCACCTCATCAAGGGGACCAAAATCCACTACACAATCTCCATCCAAAGACTCACTAAAAAGCCTATCATCCATGGTGCACAATTGCTCTTCAAGAGGAAGAACTTCTTGATGACTTGTGGACAGCATTCCCACTTCATCTACTTCATCACTCGGAAGCTTGAGACTATGTTGTCATCCTTCTTCTATTGCTACCCCAACATCCTCTTGAGGTCCACCTTCAACTAAGCCATCACTTGATTTCGACTCTTGGTCTTCACGTTCCATCCTTGAAGCAACTGCAGGGAGTGGTGTGCTTGGATGCCTCACTTGTCCTTTGACTTGCTTAATGGCTTCCTGGCACAGTCCACACATGAACTCCGAGTGTGATGAATCATGAAGTCTGCACCAATTTGGAAGTAGTAGCACCTCCAAATCCACTTGGTATTTCAACTCCGACCAATCCTTTTCCAACCTAGAGACGAGATGGTCATATCTATCCATGATCGGGTCCTCATCATCACTTAGGAGGTAAGCTGGATGGCGAACAACCATGACTTGTAGTTGTTCGCACTCCTCCAAATCTATATTTTTAGATTCTCAATCGTTGTCTTTTATGAAGGAGAGGTCTTCCAATCTAATTTCACTTATGTCTTTGTCATCATTTTCTATTTTTGCAAGGTTGTCCTCCCTTTCCTCTTTCCGATTTTTAGCATCTGAGTTGGCTGTCCTAACATCCACAGCTGCAGACTTCATTGGTTCATCATCACCTACCAATTGCTCTTCTTCTGAAGTGGAGGACTAGCTTTGATTAGTGGAGGGAAGGCCAAGTTGTAAATTAGTTTCAATCAGATTTTTACCAAGGCACCTTGTTGTCCTAGTGAAATCTGCTTCTTCCTCTTGGTTTTCAACTTCAATGTTTATTGCTCCAACATCAACTTGTATCAAATTTCTTGGTTCATCCTTACTTTGTTGTCCTTCAGATGTTGATGACTCTTCTACCTCATGGGATAACTTCTCTTCATTAGGAGTTGGTTGATCCAACTTGTCTGAACAACCCTTGGCTTGAGTGATGATGTTTGTGCATGACGAGCAAGTGAATTCGGAGTGGGGTGCATGTGAAATCTACACCAAATAGACATCAATATTTCCTCCAATATTGGTTCATCTTTGTTGCTCAAATGTTCCTGGATCAGCTCCTTGAACACCTTGGCTGCCATGGTTGTCAATTCTTCCTCTGGGTCTGCAAGGGCTAAAGGTAGATAGATTTCCCAGAAGGGAATTTCTCCTTGCAAGACCCCTTCAATTCTGCTCAAAAAATTTAGACACCCCAACTCATTGTGCCTACGAGTGCAATGGATCCAACATCTATCCACCAACACAAATTGTTGCAATGGCTTCTTCAGCCTCTTATACAAATCTGCATGCTGTTGAGTGATGCTAATTTGTGCATGCTGCTCCATTTCGACTAAGCTTTTTTTTGTCTTCAAAATTTTATGATTTTAAATTTCAGCATGTGATGAGATCCCCCTATCTCTGATTTCTTCTTCAAAGTGTTCTTTTCAACTTCCAACTTTCAACTTTGTAGCCTCAACATGTCATTCCCTCCTTCTAGCACCAATTTTTTTGATGTGTTTTTTATGCACTTCTCAACATAGGTAATGCATAGGTGCATCACCTCTCTTGAAAGACAATCTTCCACAATTAGATTGCAAAACACTATCCCAAGGTCTCTAATGTCAGGTCTTGACAGTGCTTGGAATATCTAAGTTGTTTCATGTGATTTGCTGGAATCACAAGGAAGACTTACGAATGAGTCACAAAGTAGGGAAGTTGGATTTGCAAATGGAGTTCTTAAGATGGGAGAGTTGTTGTGTGTTTGCTACAGGTACAAATAGTAGTCTTGAACTCCATTTTGTCATTGGATTTAGCTTTACAATGTGCAATGAAGCTTTCCTAAGGTTACTATTAAAAAAAAAAGGAAAAAGGGTAGGGAAGAGAGGAAGTTCCTAGATCTGAAACTACAAATGAACAGTGACTATGGAGGCTACTATAGTAAACAAACTACCTAAACTAGATTTTTCTTGGCCAAGAGGAACCTATAGTTACACAAAACCAATGCAATCTTCTAAGGACTGCAGATTTTTAGATTGCACATGCGATTGAACTAAGTTGCAGTATTGAAATCAAGAAGCCCAGGCTAACTTTACACAGCAATTTGTCATCAACAAGTGCTAAAAGTATGGGTTGAAAGTTCATCAAATACCATAACAGCAATTTCCATTATCACTTTCATTCAAGAATCTAACACCTAAACTAATAGGGAAGTTGAACCATGCATACATAAAGAGTAAACTCAAAAGGAACACCCATAAATCATGCATTGTTGCTTTCTATTGCTGCAGAATGTCTTTACACTAGCTCTCCAACCCCTTAAAAATGAGGGGCAAGCCCCTATTTATAGTTTTCCAAAACCCAAATGAATGGCTAGGATTAATTCACAATGAGTGGCCCAGATTTGATTTACATTAGGGTTTCACCTACCCCCCATTATAAAGGAATTTAAAATATAGCTTTTGTCTCTTCCTTATTTCGTCATCTAGTGACCCTGACACTGTAGCAGTTTTGTCATTTAGTTGATTGTCCTTTTCACTGTAGCTAAAACTGCATAAAATTTTCCTTCTTACTTGATGTGTTTGTAGTGTTCTTTCTTGGATAAAACTAGCCCACTGACAACTAGCATCAATGGATTGGTTGTCCCTGATTTAGGGGATGGGTCATCATCATCTGGTGAAAAGTAGGACAACTCCCTCATGCCTTCTTCAAGGCCACCCCCCTGCATTTTTGTCATTGACTTCCTTGGAATAGGCCTTCTAACACTGACCCTGTTGGTGGGTTCTAGGAGGAGAGGCAAACATGAAATGAATGGTGATAGGAGCTATGCGCATTCCTTGTTCAACTTTCTCAATGGGTCCTTGACGGACTCGCGGTAGGCTTCTTGAATCCTGCAAACATGAAGTGTCGTAAGTGCTTTCATACACAAATCAAGACAAACGTTAGTCGAATCCTGCAAACTCCTTATTAGATCCATCTATGCATCATCAAAAGATCATAATATTCATATTTGGAGCTCATTTGAACCATAAACATTAATGCGGGCCCAAAGAGGGCAGGCAGCAAACGGGGACAGCAAATCGGAAGGAAAGTTCCTGGACCCCACAAAACTTAGCAAAACCAAGATTTTTCAATTATAGCACATGGGAGAAAGGGAAGAAAGAGTTCCAAGACAAACTTCCCCAAGATTGGACTCATTTCAAAAAAATCAGAAGTTTGGAAGGGGAAAGTCGGAGGGTCACCACCCTTTGCAATGGCAATGAGCACACGGCGGCCCGCAAGGAAAGTCCTGGACAACGATGGAGGGACTAGGTCCCAGAAACGTCCACGAAGGGGCCAAGTCCCAGAGGTCGGCAGAAGGTCAAAATGGCCACGGAGGGACGAAGTCCCAGAAATGGCCACAGAGGCATCAGGTCCTAGAGGTCGGGTCATTGAAGGTCGGCGAAAGTTTAAAATGGCCAGGGAGGGGCCAAGTCCCAGAAACAGCCACGGAGGGGTCAGGTCACTGGGGGAAGTTCAAAATGGCCAAGGAGGGACTGAGCCCCAGAAACGGTCTAGTCCCAAAGGCCGAGTCATCAAGGGCTGGCGGAAGTTCAAAACAGCCAAGGAGGGACGGAGCCCTGGAAATGGCCACAGAGGGGTCAGGTCCCGAAAACAGCCATGAAGGGGCCAGGTCCCGGAGGCCGGGTTGTCGGGGGCCAACGGAAGTTCAAAATGGCCACGGAGGGATGGAGTCTCGAAAACAACCACGGAGGGGCCAGGTCGTCGGGGGTCGACGGAAATTCAAAACGGCCAAGGAGGGACAGAGCCCTAGAAACGGCCATGAAGGGGCCAAGTCCCAGAATGAAATTTTCGCAACTTCCTAAAACTTAACGAAACCTTGGCAGCTCACTTAGGCACCACAAAAACATTCCAAATCCATAGGAAACTTGTCCCCAAAGTCAAAAACGAAGGAAAAAGTGAATCGAGCGAGTAGGAAAATCCGACCAAGGAAATATGGCAGGGCGGACCAGAGGACCCGAAGGACTTAGAAAATTTGTTGGGTGAAACATGGTCGACTTGAAATAATACTATGAGGCTCGTTGACCATTTTAGACACCAAAATTGGGGGCATGCAAAACGAGGCAATGACACAAAATAACCCGGCAAGGCAACAGGAAGAGAGGGTCCCCGTTCTGAACAGGGTGTGTATGCAAAACATGCACAACTGGTATATAGCTTTGACAGTGAATATTTTTCCTATTCCAACACCTCCTATTGTAAACTTGAATGCAATGGTTCAAGTTATGCTATTTTTTATTAGTATGTCCTTCAGTATGGCTTGTTGCTCTTTGCTTAACATTCTTCGAACATTGTAATATTATGTGTTGTCAACTAAGTTTAGATGTTTAGCTATTTCAAGTGGTCTTCTCATTTGTTTGTTGTAGAAATTAATTTTTATTGTGTCTAGATTTGATTGCAAATTTGTATTGTTCATTGTACATTTATTTTTTAAGTTTTCAACATTGTTTGTATCTGTACAGTTCTCATTTTCAATATTAACATCATTAATAACATTGTACAAATCACCCCATAGTTCATTTATATGGTATGTGTACTTTTCTTGGTTAAGTTTTACTATTTTTTCATTAGTAACAAAAGCATTTTCCCATGTTGTGCAACCTTTTTAGTATGTTTTCATCTATGCAAAATGGAACATATAATAAAAGTTGTTCCCTATAGTAGTTATCGATGCCAACATGTTTATTGTATTTTATATATTGAATAATTTTTGGTCTACTTATTTTTTTAACTTTCCTTTTGTTGTTGCATGTATTCTATGACAAATTTTGTTAAGCAAATATTTTCCAATGTTTGAGGGCGTGCAATATAATGGTCAATCAAATTTTTACAAGCAACATTTTATGATTCATCTAGCTCAGTTTTTAGCTATTTGGAATTTTTCAAAATAAATCTACAATTTTTAGTAGTTGATGTGTCTACGAATATGCATTTCCTTGAACTATAGTTAAGAGGAAGTGAAAGCACAATGTGTACAACTTTTTGAGTAGACATTTTTTGTAGGTTGAGCAAGGCATTACCAAGCTTTTTTATCATTTTAATTGTATCAATGTTATGTTCTTTGTGGTCTATGCGTATTTTGTTAAATGTATTTTTTGAACAAACTTTAATTTTTATTTGCAAAATGTAGGATAGTCATTCAAAATAAAATTTAGATCCTTCAATTCCACTTTGTTCAAATGGGTCTCCAACTTTTCTAATAAATGTTTTCCAGTTTGTGACACCACAACTAATTTTCAAATCAGACTTCAGACATGTTTCAAGGCATTCATTTGATATTTTTGATATGTTGTCTCCATTTATCATTGCTTTGCAAAAGGATTGAGCCATGTCTACGTCTAAGATATTGGTTGTCATATTCATTTTATGTCAAACTAGCAATAGTATTGAAAAGACTATCACCACAATCTGATATTGATAATGCATTTTTGCATAATCTAGACATTCTATCTATTGTTTTCTTCTGTGCAAATAATTTTTGGGAATTTATATTTATTTCAGAATGTTTAGATTGGTGAACCTGTTGTTCAGTTGTCTTCATTTTTTTGCTCATGATTGGTTCAAAATTTCCATGTGTAGGATCCTAATATATAATGGAAAAAAATAGAATATGTAGTACTTTGAAAAATCATTGAAATGCAAGTACTTATTTTTTCTTGTTAAAGACTAAATACATATTTGAATATCTAACCACTTGGATAGCCATTTAATACAAAATAAGTAGATCCCCAAGGGCCATACTCATTACAACTTGGCTTTGGAACTACAAATAGTCACATGTGTAGTAGATATGTATAACATCATGAACACCATGCAATTTGGATAATGCCTGGGGTTCTAGCTCATATTCATGTGACAATAAAGCTCTAGGATCATTGATTGCTAAACAATTTAGAAAATGATCATCTATTCCATTTCGTAGTTCAACAGATGTGTACCACATATACATAACAATAGTTGTAAAGAGTCAAAAAAATAATCCCCTAGATTGTATGCAAAGGATGTTATTTTAAACATTTTATTATCTTTCAATACTCTATCAATTGAGATATCTCCATGTGTGTTTCTTGATTCATAATTCTCTACATCTATGATATTATCCAATGCAAAATCTGATACTGGTTATGCATGTTTACACAATTTGGGCATTGAATCTATTGACTTATCCTCAATTTTTTTTTTCAAGTTACTAATTATTAAATTGAATGTTCAGATTGATTAATATGTTATTCAAATGGATTTCTTTTTTTGGAAACAAGTGGTTAAAAATTTCCATTGAAAGGATCTTGATCATGGAACAAAATAAAATATGTAGTACTTTGTGAATTTTCATTGAAATGAAAATACTTTATTTTTCTAGTTAAAGACCAAATACATATTTGGATATCTAACCACTTTGCTAGCCATTTAATACAAAATAAGTCACCCCAAAGACCATACTCTTTACAATTTGGTTTTTACTGTAGATAGGTGCATACGTTGTAAGTATGTATTAAGACTAGTAATTCCATGCAATTCATTCAATGTTTGGGGATCTAGTTCATACCTATATGAAAACAAGGCATCAGGGTCATTTTTTGCTAGGCATTTTAGAAAATAATCAATCATACTATTTCACAATTCTACAAAAGTGAAGCACATATGTAACAAATGTTTCAAAGATTCAAAAAGATAATTGCCTATGTTGTATACAAATGGGCTTATCCTGAAAAGCTTATTTTTTTCAATACTGTCTATTGTTTTTTTAGGCATATTAATTGATTAATAACTTTCTACATCTATGATAGTATGCAATTATTTTTTTGATTCACTTTTTTCTAATTTTTTATGCACAATGTAAAAATACACTAGAAATATAAAAATAAATACGAGTAATATCTTACTTGTCAAAGTTTATATGTTGTTGAAGTATGTTTTGTAGATGCTATTATTTTTCAATGCACGTCTTTTGCAAAATAGACAAAATAAACACATTAAAAACTTTCATAAACATACATCAGTTTCGACTCTGCATTTAGGTTAAAAAGATTCAGACACTCTATAATTGTGATATTGTACAATTCTCTTTACAAGAAAACTAAATTTTAGTTAAATAGAAAAATTCAAATGCCACAAGATATTGACTACAGATTTTCTACAAAAGCATTTTCCTATATGAAATATTCGAGAAGACATGAAATTCCAGATGATAGTAATAAAGTTATAAATTGTAGGTAAATCTAGTTCAGTTCCTTGATCAAATTTCTCCTTCAAAATGAATTATCTTTGCAATTGTACTGATGCAAAATCATGCATGCTTTCTATAATTTACATATATGACTACACATTCCAAGTGTTAATCAAACCAGAGAATCAAAAAAAATTGGTGGAAACTTAGCAAGAATTTGATGACATTTAGAATAGTTGTGTATAAGTTATAACACATAAATGCACATTTTTCATCATCTTCTTATCTGCTCATACTATTTAATACATTAGATCTTGAATAGAAATGAATGCTCCATTGAGTCCATAGAATGAGCTACTGACTATGCATCTATTTTAAATGTCTTCCAACATGAGATTAAATGAAGTTGTGGAAATTAAGAGGTGCCAAAGGGAGGTTGTCTATAGGGGACTTGTTTCATATTTTATAATTAAGATTATTAGGGACTAAAGCTTCACATGTAAGGGATGAACAATTTGAAATGGATAGTTTAAGAGTAAAGGATGTTTTGGGACAAACATAATTAAACAATGCACCAATAATACATGTCAGGGCATGGCAGAGTACAAGTAGTAGTTGGACTAATAATGTGTAATTCTTCAAGAAATAACTTGAAGTACCATAACCAAAGGCACCCAAGGCATCATTGCACCTTCTCAAACAAATAAAAGTTGGGAATGAAGTTTTGTAAATGAATTCAATAGTCTGTGTAGGTATGCAAGTGACGAAAAATCATAGAACTTTATTTGACAAGAGGAAAATGAGTTTGTATAATAGCATAATAGGTTTGTTGACCAAGGAATCTTTCTAAGAGTGACTATATGAATCCCAAAGCTTATTAGATGAGTGCAGATGTTGCAATGAGTTAATTTCCATGGTTAGTTTGACATTTTCAATCCAACCTAATACTGACTTGTCATTTACATGATCCAACTTATTTCAGGAAGATATATTTCTTCCCACATTAAAAGTTCTGTTGGGATCCAACAAACAATATGCTTCATGGCCTGATGACTGAGATAAAGGAAACCAAGGGTTTAATCATATAAAAGGATATTGAATTCCAAGACTTCAAGAGCAAATTGAAAATAATCTCAAAGTATTGGAATCATGTTGATTTCAATATCAAGTCCTCTTATCTGATTTTGAGATCAAAGTTTCTAAAGGAGTACTTCAATAGAGCAAAGAAAGAATAAAGTCAACCAAGATGCACTAAAGATATCAAGTATTGTTATCTAATTTTGAGATCAATTTTTATAAAGGAGAACTTCAACAGAGCAAATAAAAAATGAAGACATCCAAGATGCACTTTTGAAAATGTTGAATTTAGTTGATTTGTGGAAACTATTGGAGTAAATAAGTCATTATCTGATAATTAATTAATCATCAATTAATTATTAGAGGCTTTTTACTTTATTTCACTTAAGCTAAACTTAGGAGTTGGTGTTTAATCTTTAGTTTGATTCTTATTATTAGATTGGACTAAATTTAGGACAAGTTGTCTCATTGCATGAGATTAAAACACTTGTCACTATCTTGTTAATCCGCATGTAGGGTTTCCTTGTGTATTGCTTATATAAGCATGCACATTCATTTTTAATATTCATCCAAGTTATTTGCATCAATAGAATTCTTAGGTTATTAAGCACAATCTTGCTTTCAAGTCTTCTCTATTGTGATAGGTATTTTCTTGCAGGTGTTTCATGGGAGTTGTGGGTTGAATCATCAATTCTAACAGAAACTAAATTGCATTGGATGTGTTTAATAATACATAAATTGGTTTGATGTCAAGTATCAAAAAACAAATAGACCTATTCTCTAGAAAAGAAAATCAGAAGATAATGGAATTCACAATTAAAACTTCCACCTACATGGGGAGGATGCAAGTGCTAGTTGATGTTGTCAAAGAAAAAATAAATGGAAATCTAATGATTTGGACTCTGAAAAACATGAAAGCTTAGCTAACTAGAGACTGTTATCAATTTAAATAGAGTAGGTACTAATTATAGTTCATGTCAAATTAAACTATCTACTAGATATTAAGAATCAATTTACTTAGAATGTATTGATAAGTAGGAGGTATTTTCCATAGTGTGTCAAATTATGATATTGCTATCAAGATTCAACCATGTAGTTTTATGAGTCAAACTGATTGAACCATGTTTCACGAGTAGTGGTTCACAAGAACCCATCTCTCATGATAATGAATGATCCACTTAGCACTCATTGCATCTAGGTGATGCTCACAGAGGTGAAGCACTGGCCCGTCTAGTTGTAAATGAATGTATTTTCAAAAGCCATGTAATAATGTTTTGGAAATGCGAGGTTAACCATTGAATGATTGTCTAGTTGTAAGGCTTTAAATGGGGAATGAATATCTCATTTTATAGATTGGAGAATTTTCAAATGTAGAGAGTTTTATTTTTCTTCAATTTGAATTTGTATTTTTTTAATATAATTATAATATTAAATTGTATATATTATATTATTTTATAATACTAAAATATTGAAATAATAATATATTAGATATTAAGATTATACTATTCTAATGTATATAACAATATATTAATAAATAAGTATTAATATATAATTATAAAAATATATTATTCTATATTATGTTTATTTTTATATATTAATAATTATTCTATATATAAAATTATTATAATATAATAGTATAACTCTACAAATATAATTTGCTTACACCTATTAATATTATTATGTTCTCAAAGAGATGGTTTGAGAACACATATTCACTTTTATTTTCCTAGGCAAGTTCATAAAAAGTAACTTGCAGGAAACTATTACAAAGTGGGCATGTTCACAAATGTCCAAGACACTATTACAAAGTGGGCATGTTCACAGATGTCCTAGGGATAATAAAAGTCATCTTGTTTGAGAATGTCAATTTTTTGCATTGTCTTGTTTTAATAAGTCGTCTAGGGGTGAATATTTCCTACAAAGGTAATACTAAATGAGAATTAAATTGTGGGCTTTGCATATAGTCTAGCATTTCACTTTTTAAATTAATTTTTAAATTAAGGGTCCAAATCAAAGAGAGAGATGTTTCCTCCATGCACATTGACACTAGCTAATAGGGTCAATCTGGAGATTAATCTAAAGGTTATGTATTGTTGTTTGAGTTGTAATGATGCTAATTTTTGGAGTTGTTTATTCTAGGCATCCTAGATTTTGTCTTGCAATGTGTGACACTGTTTGAGTTGTAGTGGTGTCGATTTATGGAGTTATTTGTTCTATACATTCTAGGAAGGCATTGTCCAGGTTGCATTACCCTTCTAGTGGGTTGCTTTGTTTCTTAGTACTTATGACAATGTGCCCTTAGTTAAGCCATGCATCATTTGCTAAGGATACATTATCATAAGACCAAAACTAGTCCACTAGTTAAATGATGCAACCTAATCAATGTCATACTTGGTAGATAGAATAAGCAACCTTATAAATATGCATCATTAAAGCATGGAAAATTCACTGCTAGCAATTCACCCCCAACAATTCATTGACATATTCATTGCGTATACAATTCACCACCAACAATTCATCGTTGTGGTATATTCATTACATATACCTTTTTTATGCATTCAATAAAATCTATGTACTTTTTCTTTTTTTGGGTGCTCTTGGCCACTTAAATATTGCAAAATGTATACATGGTGAATATACCATGGTGATGAATTGTTGATAGTGAATGAATAATGGTGAATTGCTGACGGTAAATTTTCTTAGAACCCATCATTAAAACCCTAAAAACCATAGAGGATGAAGCTTTGATTTGGCACCACAATTCAATGTCAACATGTATTGCACTTACATCACCATTTTGCAATAGTTCAAAACCAAATGGGTAGACTCATATGCCCAGACAATACCAAAAAAAACCTACTCTACTCCAATCATCATTAGACCATTACACAATATCAACTCCAACACTTGTCTAATTTACAATACACATCAATGTTGTTCATCATGCAACCCCTAAGGTCCTTAATCAAACAATATTTTTAAGATGTATCTAAGTCAATGACTCTTAATTATGTAGAATTTTATATTCTATTGAATAAGGGTGGAAGGTACATTAACTGATTTTTGTGACCTAAACTATTGAAAATTATGCCAGTTATTTTTTTGGAAGAAATTTAATCTATTCTTCATTAAGAGTCCAAAGCCAAATTTATTATTCAATTGATCAACCTTTTGATGGAAGTACAAAACAAAAATATGATTTAAGCAAAGGTAGTACCAGAAGTCTGAAAGTGTTGGGTTTCTTTCTGCCCCACGTTAAAAACAAGAGTTGCAGAGCACTGAAGTTCCTGCCAAAATGTTCAAGAATAGTCATGTTTTAATTTTTTGTGTTCGCTAAGTTTTAGCAAAAATGGTGATAATATAATAAATTTATAATAATCTTGAAATTTGTCAATTTTTTGGTTTATGTTACGGTTGTCAGTGTTGTAATGTTTGCATTGAATGTTGAAGATTGAGGAATTTTGTGATTCTACATTTAATGTTAGCTTTCTGCCCAGTACATTTTATCACATTTAATGTCATGCTGTAAAATGGAAATTGCAAAGTAGGTGATTTTTGACAATACAAACAACAACACGCCTTGAAACAATAACGATTATGAATAAATTAGGGAAAAAAACAAATAATAGGTACATAAAAAGAAAGTCTTCCTCTAATTATAAATTCTTGACATTTATAGTTGTCAGTCGTTAGCAGAAATAGTCAAGACTTATTACAAAATTGTACAGAGTATCAATGTACATCTAATTCTTATTCTTTCATTATTTAAAAAGAAATAAAAATGAGCTATTAGACGATATGGTTCACAAATTTCTACTTGATGACTTCGTAAGATTCTTATATTCTTATATTTAAAATTTTCTTTAAGCAATAGGTTAATGTTGCAAGATATTGTATTTACTCATTTTAGAATATTAAACTGTAGTCACTTCTTTTCTTGCTTCCATTGGCATTGCATTCAAAAGAACAGGTTTTCAAAGTGAAAAGTACAATTTGCAGTCTAGGATTACATCAAAATGTAATATATGTCTGATAAAAATAAAAAGTAAGGGAGAGGAGCCGATCATGGGATAGGGTCCAATCGGTGGTATAGCTTTGGACAGCCTAGGGCCCACCATTGGGTAATTTTTATGCCAATAAAAATTTCAAATTTTCTTTTAAATATGATATGACAGATTCATATTAAATTCACAATATGTCTTATCATAGGTTGACTTTTTCTTTCCACCTTCTCAATAGTAGTTGAATGCAAGTGGACATTTATTTGCCTATTTCACAATATCAAGTGAATGCATCATAATAATCTTATTTCCACAATATAAATAATATTTGTCAACTTCCCAATAAAAGGTTGTTGTAAAGGGATATTTTATTATCCAAAATATAAGTCTTCTTGCATTAAAAGTGAGTTGACATGTACAGAAGACATTGCCAAGTGGTTTAATTCCAAATATATTTGAACAAAATACATTTCAACATGTTCCATTTCTCATCTTCTTTTTACAAATAACCGGTTCTCAGGTGTCCATAATAACCAATATTTTTCTAAATTTTCCTACAAAATTGAAAAACACGAACTCTCAGACTCACTATGCATTGCAAAATTTCATTAAAACACTTAATTATCACACTATTATTTACCAATCCACCTAAAAAACAATAATCATAAAAAAAAAAAAAAAAACTGGTTACAATTCAAAAACAAATTTAATATCACTTCAAATCACCAACCAGAAATCATACGCACCCATTAACCTATCACTTCTACCATTAATCCATTTAATGCAGATCAAATTCCCTCCCATAATTCAAATTAATCCACTTGCTACCAATTTAAATTCTATAAACCTATTTATGCAACCAATCCTCATTTGTGCGATGCAAGTTATAGATTATAGTTAATTTAAATTTCTCAGTTTCTGTTGCATGCTCTTGAGCGACAATGACCTCCTCCAAATCAATGCAATCTCCTCCAACTTCTACGATAAGTCAACTTTCCTTCCTTCACAAAAATAGAAACCGCATTCCATTTTCTACTTTCATAAATTACCTTATCCATTTACATTTAAATGAACTAACACCTTCTTAATTTCCATAACCATCCTTTATTTTTTCATCGGCCAGTCTCCCTTTAAACTTTGTTATGGTGGAAATATTTCCAACCTGTTCGAATACAACATTACCATACATATATATGTCACACAGAATGATACATATCCATGTATGTTTCCCATAGCCCTATCCATATTCATGAAACTTACACATTTATCTAGATATCTGCATTATATATAGCCCTGTTCATTTTCATGAAACTTACGCATTTCTCTCTCTCTCTCTCTCTCTCTATATATATATATATATATATATATATATATATTGCATACTAAAAATTTTATATTACTATACAGTTCATCAGCAAATATAGGTATCTACATTCAATTTATACCTTGTTCATTTACATTCAAATTAGGTATCTATCTCTACAAATATATATATTGCATACTGAAATTTATATATTATTGTACAATTCATCAACAAATATAGGTATCTACATTCAATTTATACCTTATCCATTTACATTCAAATTAGGTATCTATCTCTGCAAATATATATATATGGACACATAGATGGATATGTATGTCACCCATATCCTTCCTCATTTATATTGATCCTAATTAGATGTATGCTTTGTTTGTTATTCAATTAAAGTGACTGTAAATATCAGCCCCTATCCCTTATAGTAAACTGTGATAATGGCTAACTCCTACTTATGTTACAGAAAGGAATTAAAAGGTATCACACACACACACACACACACACACACACACACACATTTATATGTTGTATGAAGTTATATTTGAGTATGTTGTTTGAGAAATGGTATTAACATAAGTAGGAGTCAGCCATCATCAAAGTTAGTTGTAAGGGAGAGGGGCCAATATTTATAGTCACTTTAATTGAACAAAAAAACAAAGCATACATCTAATTAGGTTCAATGTACATACTCATATGTATATGCATGCATCGACGTATACATCACATCAAAACACTCTTACCCTGCAGTGCATGTAGTCAAAACTGGTATAAAATCCATGCCAAATACCATGACTTATAAATTCTTGGAAAATTCCAAGAATTTAAATTTCATGGAAAATGCCATGAACTTTATACCACTTCACTACATTCTCTATAGGGAAAAAAATCTCCTTCATTTCTTTGTCTGTTCTTCAATTAAATTGACAACGTATACATGTTTCCTATAGTAGGATTTCACATACCATACCCACCATATGTCATATGTCCAAATCTATACCCATGATCAGCTCCTATGCCCACACATAGCTCCTCTCCCTTTTTTGTATGTGTTGTTTGTTCTTCAATTTAACTGATTGTGATAGCATATGACTCCTACTTATGTTATAACCATGGAATGAAAGAGCATAAATAACTTGAAACGGTAGTAAGATAGACATATACATACATATATAGATACATACATATATATAGATACATATATATGTATCTACATATATATACATATATATATATACAAACTGTAATATATATATATTGTAGAGATAGATAAATACATAAGTTTCCTATAGATAAAATAAAAGTTACAAACTGCCAGCTTGACTGTCAAGGGATGTGGCATAAAAAATTTACCCAACTACGACGCTAATGACGTGGACCCCTTGCTCAAAGTTACCCTACCCACCATCAGTTACATTCAACTTAATTAGATGTATGCTTCTTTTTTTGTTCAATTAAAGTGACAGTATGCTACCAATATCTCAAACATCATTATGAAACATTTACACAACTTGAAATAGTAGTATGATAGAAATATTTGAAACCCTTTCTTGTCTCGTAATGGTGTTTGAAGATATACATGTATTTGTATCATACTGATGTATCAAGTTCATATATATTTGTATCATAATGTTGTGTTTGTTGTATCATACTATTGTTTCAAGTTTATATACAATGGTAACATAATGTTGTATGACGAAGGGTTTAATGGTATCACCAAAATGTTTATAAGAGGTAGAGTTCTACATATGATAGTATAGCATGCATTTCTTGATTCATTGAACACATGCCCTTCGACATTTCAAATCAACTCAATTAGATGCATGGTTAGCTTGTTCTTCAATAAAACTCAATAGTACATGTATGAATTTGTTATTTCAGTCGATATCATTATTTTCAATATTAAGTGTATGTTGTTTACTAATCACTGTGTTGGTTCAATGCAGAGGAAGAAAAATGTGTGAACAAATACCAGGTGATCTTCAAGGAGGATTCTTGTACTAAAAGAGGAGGCAGACAACTATGCCTACACACAAGAGAGGTGTGCATCTTCCATATAGCGATGAGGAGGATGTTGTCATTCCTATTCACCAACCAACTGAAGAACCAAGCAGTGAGGAGGAGGTAGAAATCATTGTGGAGCAGCCAACCGAATCTGTAGTGCAAACTAACCCAGCTGTATCAACCAAAAAGGTTGCACTTAGGCCGCAATGGACCCAAGCTGACATGGACCATGCCCTTGAAGATGTCAAAGACAACGACTGGTCAACTAGAGGTGCAACAAAAAAGTGGGGTATTCCTACCTCAACATTGTCCAATTGGTTAGGTGGTGCAACCACTACTAGAAGGAAAGGGCCCCCAACAGTCATAACTGAGGAGGAAGATTCATTAATCGTCAATTGGTGCAAGGAGATGACTATTGTTGGCCAAGGTTTGGAGATTGTCAATCTGAAAATAGAAGTGGCCCAACTATGTGAAACAAGGAATAATCCTTTCAAGAATGGGCTTCCTTGCAAGTCATGGTGGATGGGATTCAAAAGAAGGCATCCTGATCTCTACTTGAGAACAACCCAAGGTCAAGATAGATACTTGCTATAAATCTGAGGCCAACAGTTGTAAGTGCTTTCTACGACACTTTGGAGAAGGCATATGTAGGAGGGAACTATGAACCACAGAGGATTTGGAACTACAATGACACAGGGTTGCAAGCTAGTCGGAACAGTAACATGAAGGTGTTTTCCAACAAAGGCGTGAGAAGTGTTGCTTACATTATCCCAAAGAGCCAGCAGTGGATCACTATTCCAGCATGTGTAAACATTGCAGGTCAAAAACTTCCAGGTTTTTATTTGTTCAAGAGAAAAAACATATTGAAAACTACATAGCCAACTGTGAGGCAGGAGCATTGATGGCTACTCAACATCACACATGGATGACCAAAGATATTTTTAGCAAATGGCTCAAGTTCTTTGCTATGCAAGTGCCCAGGGGTTTCTCACCTAGCCATAGACACCTCTTGATATTTGATGGCCATGGCAGCCATGTAGCCTTCTCTACCATTACCAAAGCAAGGGCGCTTGGTATTGACTTGCTCACCCTACCGGACCACACATCACACAAGTTTCAGCCTCTTGATGAGAGTGTTTTCTCATCTTTCAAGTGTAACTTTAGAAAGGAAAGAATAGATTGGAGTATTAGACATCCAAATCTGGAGATAAGAAGAGTAGAATTGACTACACTTGGCAGCCTAGCTTTTCAAAAGTCATTGACTGTTTCAAACATTATAGTTGGCTTCAAGAGGACAGGTATTTGGCCATTTGATTGAAATTCTTTGGAGAAGGACATGAGGGTTAGCGAGACATTCTAGTTTTCTTCCCCCGAGGAAGCATCAGCCGCTGCAAACATTCTAAGCCTTTCCAACAATGGTTTGGCAGTGAATGAGGGTGAGTGTAATGATGGAACTACAGAAGTTGGAGATCAGCAAAATGGGATGCATGGTTAGTATGTTCTACAATTCTTGTATGAAGTTAAATTTGAGTATGTTGTTTGAGAAATGGTATTAACATAAGTAGGAGTGAGCATATGGTTAGTATGTTTTGCATTTGTTGTATGAAGTTATATTTCAGTATGTTGTTACACTATGTACCATTGTTTGATATGTTGCTCATTTCCAATCAGCTCAATTAGATGCACGGTTAGTTTGTTCATCAATTACACTCAATCTTACATGTATGAATTTGTTGTTACACTATGTACCATTGTTTGATATGCAATATGCATATGCATATTGCATATATATGCAATATGTTGTATGAAGTTAAATTTTAGTATGTTGTTCAAGAGAAATACTATTAACATAAGTAGGAGTCAGCATATGGCATATGCATATGTTGTATGAAGTTAAATTTTAGTATGTTTTTTGAGAAATGGTATTAACATAAGTAGGAGTCAGCATATGGCATATGCATATATGCAATACATACATGCATATGTTGTATGAAGTTAAATTTCACTATGTTGTTTGAGAAATGGTATTAAGTAAGAGTGAGCATATGCATATGTATGTGGATACTATCAGCAATTTCCTTCTCCATTTTCATTTAAATTACATGCATGGTTCATTTTTTCTTCAATTACTCTCAAACTTACATGTTTGAATTTGTTGTTTCATATTCTAATGAACCACTTGAAGCAGTAGTATTGGGAGACTGGAATACTATTGGAGACATATCTCTTTCCCTGCCAACTCCACCTAAGCAGCCCTCCTAGCTCTTAGATGGTGTTTCTAATCTTGGTATGGATATGCATGTGGACAAAGAACAAAGTCTTTCAATGCCATCTCCACTGCACAGCATGGGTCTGAATACGTTAGTACATTTCTATGTTGATTGGGGAGATAGTGACGGTGAGTAGTTAGGAGATAGAATGGATGGTACAGATAATGAGATGCCATAAACAAATAATTCCGATTCGATTGATCCTTTGGGAGGCCAACAAACTTCACGCATCTCACAATTCTTGAAGCTACCGATTCATGTAGTGAAAGACAAGTATAATAAGGTACTTGACAGTGGGGTCAAATTGCAAAGAGGATCCCAACTCTTAACTGTTGATGACTTCATGGCATTACTAAGTGAGAAAGATGAAAAGAAGAAGGAACTAGAAGAACTGGAATTGAGGAAGAAGCAACAGCTTGCAGAGTGCAAGATAGAAAGGATTGCAAAATTGGAGGCGAAAAGTCATGAGAATTGAAAAGGAAAAGCAACGAGTAGCAACAGAGGCTGAAAAGGAGCCGCAAAAGAAGGAGAAGTACAAAAAAAGGGAGGAACAATAGACAGAAAAGGAAGCTGTAAAAAGGGAAAAAGATTTGGAGAAGGCACAAGAAAATGTTGCAAAGGAGAGGTGACTCAACAGCCCTCTAAATCCCTTGCATGACTGACATAGGATCTTCACATATTTCCTATCTATTCAATGCCCCCAATATTTTCCATCACCCAACCAAGCTACCAACCAAACATTTCAGAGTTGGAGTCCTTCTCACTCACACTCCTATACACTCTCACCTCACCCAACAAGTAGCCAACCATATGAGAGTTGGAGTCCTCGTTTACAAGCCTATCAAACCTCACCCACCCCAAGCATAATCCAACCAACTCAATCTTGGATTCCTTCTCTTTCACAGGCCACATCCAACTCAGAAGACAACTTGCCATCAAATTTCAGTTTTCCTACATTTTTTGATTGATTTGAATGTTTGGTTGCTCATTTTTTTGTCATGAAGTTTTTGATGGATTTGAAATTATGTCTGAACTTTCTTTTGTTTTAAACCTATTTAACTTGAAACATCGGTATGGATACCATACAGACAACATATTCCATCATGTTACTATCTATCTCTGCAATATATGAAACATATGTATCTATCTATCTCTATGAGAGGAAACTTATGTATCTAGATCTATCTCTGCAATACATAGTTGTGTATATATATACATTTACATCTATACATCTAATTAAGTTGAATGAAAATGAACAAAGCTATAGGAAACATATGTATCTGTCTATCTTAATCTATACATATATGTATCATAATGGTGTATCATTCTACTATTTTAAGTTATTTTGAAATTTTAGTATGTTGTATCATTTTGTGCAGCGTACATATGTATGGTAATGTTGTATTTGAAAGGGTTAGAAATATTTTGACCATAACAAAGCTTAAAGGGAGACTGGTCAATGACATCATAAAGGATGGTTATGGAAATTAACAAGGTGTCCATTCATTTAAATGTAAATGGACAAGGCAATTGCTGACAACATGCACATACATATGTATATGTTGACTCCTACTTATGTTAATACCATTTCTCAAACAACATACTAAAATATAACTTCATACAACATATGCATATATGCATATGCATATATGCATATCAAACAATGGTACATAGTGTAACAACAAATTCATACATGTATGACTGAGTGTAATTGATGAACAAACTAACCATGCATCTAATTTAAATGTAAATGGAGAAGGAAATTGTTGACAGTATGCACATGCTGACTCCTACTTATGTTAATACCATTTCTCAAAAAATATACTAAAATTTAACTTCATACAACATATGCATATATGCATACATGTAAGATTGATTGTAATTAAACAAACTAACCATGCATCTAATTGAGCTGATTCGAAATGAACAACATATAAAACAATTGTGCATAGTGTAACAACAAATTCATACATGTATGATTGACTATAATTGAAGAACAAACTGACCATGCATCTAATTGAGGTAATTGGAAATGGGAAATAAATCAAACAATGGTACATTTCCCATACAACATACTAAAAAATAAATTCATACAACAAATGTAAAACATACTAACCATATGTTGACTCCTACTTATGTTAATACCATTTCCCAAACAGCATACTAAAATTTAACTTCATACAACAATTGCATACATGCATATGCATATCTAACAATGGTACATAGTGTAACAACAAATTTGCATACATGTAAGATTGATTGTAATTGAAGAACAAACTAACCATGAATCTAATTGAGTTGATCTTAGAAATGAGCAACATATCAAACAATGGTACATAGTGTAACAACATACTAAAATATAACTTCATACAACAAATGCATAACATACTAACCATATGCTCACTCCTACTTATGTTAATACTGTTTCGCAAACAACATACTCAAATTTAACTTCATATAACAATTTCATATATGCATATGCATATTGAATATATGCTTATGCATATGGCATATATGCATATGCATATTGCATATATGCTTATGCATATGGCATAGATGCATATGCATATGCATATCTAACAATGGTACATAGTGTAACAACAAATGCATACATGTAAGATTGATTGTAATTGAAGAACAAACTAACCATGCATCTAATTAAGCTAATTGGAAATGAGAAACATATCAAAAAATGGTACATAGTGTAACAACATACTAAAATATAGCTTCATACAACAAATGCAAAACATACTAATCATATGCTCACTCCTACTTATGTTAATACCATTTCTCAAACAACATACTCAAATTTAACTTCATACAACAATTGTGTATATGCATATGCATATCTAACAATGGTACATAGTGTAACAACAAATTCATACATGTAAGATTGATTGTAATTGAAGAACAAACAAACCATGCATCTAATTGAGCTGATTCAAAATGAACATATAAAACAATTGTACATAGTGTAACAACAAATGCATACATGTAAGATTAACTATAATTGAAGAACAAACTAACCATGTATGTAATTGAGTTGATTCGAAATGAACAACATATCAAACAATTGTATATAGTGTAACAACAAATTCATACATGTAAGATTGATTGTAATTGAAGAACAAACTAACCATGCATCTAATTGAGCTGATTGGAAATGAGCAACATATCAAGCAATTTTGTACTATCACATATGAACATCCCCAATTCTAATTGACACAAATCAAACAATCATACAATGTGTAACAAAAAATGCAGATATGCACGATTGAATGCAATTGATGAACAAACTAACCATGCATGTATTCAAGTGTATGAGAAATGGTATTAATATAAGTAGGAGTCAGCCATCATCATAGTTAGCTGTAAGAGAGAGGGGTCGATATTTACAGTCACTTTAATTGAGGAACCAACAAATCATGTACATCTAATTAGGTTCAATGTACATGTGTATATGCATATGCATATGTATATGTACATGTATCTATGCATATGCAATGCTACGTTGGATGGAGAGTGTAATGAATGGAAGGTACGATGCATTATTTGATGGAGACTATAATGTTGATGTTGCTTATGCTTATGCATCATTCCTTCCTTCATTCCACTCTCCACCTAAAATAACTTCACTTTTTCCTTTGCATATGCATATATACATATACATATACATATGCATATACATACGCATATGCATGCATGCATACATATATGTATGCATATATGTATATACATATGCATATGCATATACATATGATCACTTGAATAGAAAGTGTAACAACAAATTGGTACATGTAAGATTGAGAGTAACTGATGAACAAAATAACCATCAATCTAGTTGAGCTGATTGGAAATGAACAAGGGTCTTATGTTATACATGTAAAATTGAGGTGTCTTAAGTTAAGCAATGAGCCCTTATTTTGTAATAAGATTAAGGGGGATATACATTGGAAGAATTCTTATCTATACAAGATATACAATGAAACCATTGATGCCATCATCAATACTAATCGGTATATCTTTGACAGATCAGACTCCTCCAACGTATATGCACAATTGTAACTCTTATATCATTGAGGTGATGAATGGTATGTTTGTAATGAATGAAAAAGTGCAAGTTATAGTATGGCATCCCCAATTCATATATGTAACATTTAGTGTAATTGATGAACAAACTAATCATGCACGTAATTGAGCTGATTGCAAATGAACTATTGTATTTGTGCAATGAAAGAAGAATTTCATGTAATACTATCACATCCCCAATTCTAAATGTAATTCAATATAATTTAATTAAGACTTCTAATTGTAATTGTAGTTGCATGTAAGACTTTTGAATGTAATTCAATATAAATTAAATTATGTATGGAATTCATATAAATGTAAATGAACAAGGCTATATGAAAATTAAATTTTATATATATGTCATATGTAATTGTAGACCTGCAACTTGCATATATATATAATGGTAGCATTAGAACATTATCATACACTCCATAGTTTCAGGTGGCATGCACCTATCTTTTGGCCAAAGTATGTATGTATGTGTGTATAGTACACATACATGTATGTATGTTTGTATACTATACAGACATACATGTATGTATGTGTATAGTATACACACATACATACATGTATTTCTATGTACATACTATGCACATAGACATCTAGGTATGTGTTTATAAGTATGTATGTGTATGTATCAAATACACACATACATACATACATAAATAATTATTATGTATGTTTGTATGTGTGTGTATAGATACACATACATATACACACATACCTAGATGTATGTGTGTATAGTATGTATACATGCATACATAATATTTTAATGTTTATTATAATATAAAGATGTTGAATATTATATCAATTTATAAAGATAAATGTTTTGTCAATTAAAAAGTAAAATGATTACTAAATTGACTAGGAAAATTGTATAAATAATTAGTCAATTAAAAAATTAAAATGATTAGTAAATTGACTAGGAAAATCCTATAAATGGATATGAGTGTATTCCATAAAACTCCATGATTCAGGTAGAGACAATGAACAGGGAAGAGTGGATGATGGATTAGGGAATTTTTGAGCGAGGTGTTCACGACAATGGTCAAAAGAGTTGGCTAAAACATAGGTGCATAAAACCCTTAACAGTCGAGTTGTAGAAACATATGAATGGTATGTATATGTATACACACAGTCAGAAAAATATACGGTTGCATGAAACCCTTAACAGACATTATCTATATGTATACACATACTGCCACTATACATATGCAAATTACAGAGGTATAAACCAAAAACAAAGCTCTATATGTATGGTGGACTATGTGTATATATGTGTATACACATATATATGCATATACAAATTATAGAAGTATAAAATGAAAAAAAAACTAATATATTATGGTAGAGTGTGTGTATATGTGTGTGTACACATGTATATATATGGATATATACAAACATATACACACAGTCGGTCGTATATATGCATAAATGTAACTATATACATGCATATACACACAGTCAACCATTTTTATGCATAAATAAAACTGTATACTCACATATACACACAGTCTACCATTATATAGTTGCATTATTGCTGGAAAATTACATTTGCTCATCGTTCTTGTGTGTATATGTGTGTATATACACATATATATGTATATATATACATTTATATGAATATATGACTATGTATACAAACATTTACACACAATTGGCCAAATATATGCATATATATATTTGTATACTCACATATACACATAGTCGGCCATAATATAGGTGCATTATTGCTAGAAAATTAAATTTTGTTGCCCTTCTTGTGTGTATATATCTGTATACAGATATGTATATGTATAAATACATATATATATATATACACACAAAAGCGGCCATGAATGCTACAACAAAGCTTCATTACACGAGGAAATCATTACAACTTGATAGAAGCTATTTTAACAAAAAAAATTGCAAGAAAAATTTAGAAAAAATATTGCAATGCATAGTTACTGTATGAGTGAGGTTGGAAGACAACCTCACCTACGTAGCAAGAAGTTAAATAGTTTCCTTTTACTGAATATGGTGTTGATAAACATAGAAAGCTCAAAAAATGTATCACCACCACTCGGCCATGGCCTCACCACCATTAGCCTCCATCCTAACCAAAGCTGGTTCTAAATGCAACCACTGAAAATGAATGATGTCTCATGAATGGATGTTTTGTGAACACAAAGCAAGACCAATCGAATGGTGTGCATGTTGAGGTGGTAGGCATTAAGACTGACGGCGAGGGAATGTGTAGCAATTAATTTTCATTAACTAGGACTGTTAGTTGCTAGTACTAGTGTGGCGCCAAACAACCATCGTTCATACAGATGTCCACAATAGGTATATGCCAAATTTTTAGACATTTTTGGCAGTTTTTGAAAATCACCTTGAAAACTTTGGAAAATATGCTCAAAATCTCCCAAAAAAATTGCAAACTTCCAACTCGATGGTGAAGGGACATGGTAAAAAAAATTAGCTGACTTAGACACTGATGACCTGGACCCCTCGCTCAAAGTTACCCTACGCACCATCGGGCCCTCTCCCTTATAAATGAAATTCAATTACTTGGGAAACTAAAAACTGCTTAAAATTTGGTGAAAACAAAAAAATGTTATTTTTTCTTATTTCAAATTAAATAGAGGGAAAACAATGTCTACTTCTCTATCAAACATAGCCCAAAATGATTTTTATTTTTTTCTTTTCATAATTTGATTGTTTTTAAGTAGCTGTTGATAAATCCTTTCAAACACTTGACATTATAGATAAAAAAATCATCTAACATTTGCAAAGAAAAAGTAATATATTAAATAAATTTTCAAGATCAATCAATTATTTTATTTTTCCAAAAAAAATAGAAAACCATACAATATTACAAATAAAAATTAACAAACACACACAAATATAAATACTAGAAAATAAAAAATATTAATTATTTAAAATTATTAAAAAAATGATCGTCTTGCAAAAATTAAGCGCATTGAGGATGTGCGAAGGTAGTCTTGGTGCTCGAACAGTTTACGAAGTGGAGGGTCTGAACAATGGACTAGATGGGAGATAACAGCAGGGTGCTAAGAAGACATAGAAGAAGGGCAAAAAACATGTTGAATCTAGGGTCGGTGGTAGTGGTGTTGTGGCTAGAGATGGGCGAAAGTGTTATGCCCTAGAATCTTCATGTTAGGATTCACCTTCTGCCCAAGGGTTTGATCCTTTGGGGACAATTAGGCTAGGCCCATTTCCGGACATCGCTCCAACATCCCTTGTTTTGGACCCGTCTATCACAACAGCTTGCAAAAATAGATCGAGTCCTTCTCACTCATGCTTTTCATTTTGTGAGGAGTAGATTAAGAATGCAAGACCTCCTTCGTTGTGCCCTAATTCTTCCCCTAATCTTCGTTCCTCCCCTATGGAGGAACCTATCCTTACTACTGGTGGATCTCCTCTTTCTTTCGATGATACGGAGGTGTGCATCTCAGACGAACCCTTGGATTTTTGTCTATCTAATGGATGCATTGATGATGTCGTGGCTGACATTGGCAGTCACTCCTTGATCTTGCAGTTTCTTCGTAGGTGTCCTTCTACTAAATCCTTACTCAGTTGGGAAAAATCTACCTAGAACAATCTGGCTATTTCAAAGCTTGATTCTTTATATTTTGGTTTATTTTTGCTCACCTTCCACACTATAGATGATTGCAATTTCATGTTGCATGAAGGACCATGGTTTTTTGAGAAGTTTGGTCTCTTCGTTACTTCTTGGACCCCATTTTTCAATCCAGCTACAGCCAAGATTACGGATATCCATGTCTGGATTAGACTCTACAACCTTCCTTTGGTTTTGTAGAAGGTGGATCTTATTCTAGCAATTTATGATCAGTAATTTTAGAACTTTTGTTAAGCTAGATTATGCTTCAACAGCCTCTAATCGTAGGTTTTATCGGGTTTGTGCCATGGTTGATATTTCCAAACCTCTTCCTCAATCTATCTGAAACCATTCTTCTATTGGAATTTGGACTCAATTTTTGAACTTTGAAGGCTTACCCTTTCACTTTTTTCAATGCAACAAATTGGGCCACAAAGTTGAGGCCTGCACTCTACAACGCAAGGCTAGGTCAAGGTTTTCCTGCCAGAAGAAATGGGTTAAAAATCCTGGTACTCCCAATGTTGATTTATTTTGGTAGAATCAAGGCAAGTTTCAGGATTCTCTTCAGGTTTTGGGGTTGGAACCTGGTTTCCCTCCCGAACCCCCTATTCCTCCTCCTAATCCTTTGCCTCTTCCTATTTTAGTCCAAAACAATCTACCTGATACCTCTCCAGAAACGAATGCTGATGGCTATGAGTTTGATGGTACCTTTTCTTTTATAGATGGTTTGGATAATCCCAACCATGGTTGTTTTGAGGATGATTTGATCTTGGAACCACCTCGCAAACTTGGGATATCTCAGACAGCATGCAACAAGCCTAAGTCGGACTGTGGTTCGAGGAAGAAGAAGGGGAGAAAGACTGATGCGGAAAAACTTTGAATGGAAGGCATGGAAGCCATCAAGGAGGGCACCCAGTTGACCATGGATGCTCCCTTCTCTCAAAACAACAAGAAAGTACAATGGCTCTTTTTGGGAGCTTGGGTCATTATGCTTGTGTGAGTGTGTGTTTTTGTATCTAGTCTGCTCTCTCTAGTTGATATTATGGTTTAGGTTTTGTGTCCTTTCTTGGTTTCCTTGGGTATTGTATGCCCTCTCTTTCATCTTGGGAAGACTCTATGTAATGTTATTTATTATTTTTATGTTTAAATAAAGGGTGTGGGCCCTTACCCCACAACTTACCGATAAAATTAAAAATTAAAAAAAATTATTGGTTCAATTAATTCATATGTTTAGTTTAAATATAAAAATATAATAATGGTCGGTATTGGCATGGTGTGATGGTGGCATTGTTGTTCTTGCCACCAAGGTTCAAACCCCATTGGGGTGGTATTGTTAAATGGATGTATTTCGGTTCATAGCTCCGGTCAAAAGCGTTTACCCCTTGAATAAATAAAAATATAATAATGAAGTAGATGAATTTTACTTTTATTTAATTTTTTTAATTATTTAATTATATTTTTTAATTTTAATATGTAAAATATATTAAATTTATATTCAAATTTCACCAAGTGAATGCAAACCCTAACCCTTACCCTAATAGAAATCCAAGTCTAACTTTAGTTGAACCTTTACCCTAGCCTAACATTAAACCTAACCCTAGTTGAACCCTTGCCCTAGCATAACATTAACCCTAACCTGAATCCTAATTATGTGTAACTCTAATTGAACCCTAACCCTAAGACCAATTCTAACCCTAGGTAATCCTAATTATTTTTTTAAAGACAGATTTTAGATGTGCACTTGTTATGAAAAAACCTTGATAGTAAGCTTATATTTAAGTTGTTATATTTTTGCACAATAAAATCTTTAGTAAAGCTTTAAATTTAAATTATTTATTTAATTATATATTATTTTGAATAAAAATATTTCTTTAATTAGCTATAGGCTATATATAATGTGAATGTCATTTGTGTCGAAACCTGTCTCACGCCATAAACAGGTTATCAGAAAACCTTTTCGGTGAGTTGCTTACTAGTGTGGCCGGTGATGTGACGTGAGAAAAATACACAGTATGATTTTACGTTGAAACCTCATGTCTCTCAAAGTCGACTCTGTGATCGCTTCTGTTGGTTTCATAAACAGGCGTTACAGCGGCCCTTGGAAACGTTGGTTGGGCATCACCTACATAGTTTCCACAGAGCATTTCCCTAACGGCTTCATTAAGCGGAGCAGTCACCCGCTTCACCTTTGCAGATTGATAATTTACCTCAATAGATGACTCGCCAAGAACATTCTGCTGGTTAAAGTGACATCTACTGAAAGAAGAAATATGCCTCCCTTGGCGATGCAATTCAGCCATGAAAGAGGTAGAGGTCGATGTGCCTCTGCTTGAAATGCCATTCATGTGGGGCATTCCACTGTTGGAAACTCTTCACGACTTTCCCATCACTTTTAATGCCACCCATGGTCATATTTCGCCGTCCTCATCCCAATATTTTTGTTTAAAAGGATACAAAAAATAAAAAATAAATAATCAAAAAGTAGAATAATGTATTGTATGGCGGTTTATGATAACAAAGATCTGAAGCCTTAATGATGTTTTGTTAAAAAATTTAACATCATTTTGTGCATTTTTATTCTTCAAGGGTTTGGAGGATTTGTTGCAGAGGATGTAAGGGTGAGGATTTTTAAGTGCTAGTTTACTTCAACTAATGTTTAAAGAGTCATTCCTCTTTTCCAGAGAAAGCCACCACAATCTGGGTCTTCAACAGTTTTGGTCTTAATACATTTCTGATGATACCCCATTGAAAATTCTTGTTAATTTGGGTCCATAAGTTTTCAGCACACAATTGTGGCCATTATTGGAAGCATTTAATAAAATGGAGAAGTTGTAGGATTTCCTTTTCCATCAAGGCAAAATTTCCCACCAACAAGTTATAAATGAAGATGGCCTCCTGTTTCCGATGGTTTTGTTGCCCCAAGATGAGTGTAACACCTTACAATCCTTTCTCTACACCATTGAAAGAAACAGAGAGTGGATCAACAATCAGCTCAAGAAGGTGGAAGTGTTGCTTTTCAGAGGCTTTCCGCTGACAACAGCATCATATTTCAACATGGTTATGGAGGCATTTGGCTGGGATGAAAAGGCATATTTGGGAGCAGCTTCAAGAACAAGGGTTCATGAGGGAAGAGTTTTTACTACGAATGAAGCCTCATCTCCATAAACCCAGCAAATTCCACCATGAGATGGCTTTGGTATGTTTCTACCCCTAATAAAAACATCCATCTTCAATATATATTGGTCTTTTTTGCAACATCTTCATGAAAGATCTTTTTAGTGAATCAACTTAGTAGTTTTATTACAAAATCAGATTTGTATACCCACTGTACTCCATCAGAAGTTAATCCTAAAGTCATGACAGTCATAGTGAACTTGCGAAGAAGTGTTCTATTTTTTAGACCATCAGTTGTGAAAAACTATTCTATTTTTTAGACCGTATGTTGAATAACATCGTTTTCTTCTTGTTAGAACTTCCACATATTCTCAAAGTATTTTTCATTTCTTATATTTGTTTATATCTTAAATAAAGAAGCAATCAATTTATTTTTTCAAATTAGATCTACAATTTTAATAAAATTAAAAAATAACATTCTTTGTGTATTATCTTTAGCCAATAGGTTATATGTAGAATGAACTTTTAGGTGAAACCTATCTCACACCATGAAACAACTCTTACTGTTGCTATTAAACTACGAAGCAGTTTATATTTCAGTCGATAGACAAAATCAGATCTTCGGCAGACGAAATCAGATCTCCCGAATCATATTAGATTTCCTCATGTCATGTGTGTACTCAGATTTTAATACGCAACAAAAATTTGTGTTTAGAGGCCTGTAGAAATCTTGTCTCGAGCTCAAGAATCAATAGCTTTTAAACCCCGCTATTTTTACATTTTCTTTCACTTGTCACAAATAGACAGCTAATGGTGACTGGTTTTAGTTAGTCTCATTTTTAATAAATTTCTTCTTTTGTAGGGTTCTCTAAAATTTTCCTACACACTCTACCGATTTTTTCTCACTGGCATCGTTGGCAGCACAACACAATTTGTGCAAAATATTGAGGTAAGTCACTTGCCATGATTTCAGTGAGATTGTTTTGGGGATATGTATGCACCAAATTTTTTTGGGTATTTTATTATTACGTTTAAATTTTTTAAATCAAGGCACTGGTTGTGTGATTGCATCTATGGTTGTTCCACCTGCAATTGTAGGAGCTCCATCAACAAGGTCTATGTTCATGCCCATAGCATTTACAATCTTGGGTTTCTCAATTTTGTACAAATTGTTAGGTTTGTAGAGGGGAAATGGAAAGGCATCTAAATAGGCACCTGGGCCAATTAACATGCATCAATTTAGGGTTCTCCCTCACTGTGCTCTTCTAGACCTTTCTAAGCAATATGTTCCCATTATGTTTTTGAGATTGGGTTATGCCCTTGTAATGGTGGTCTCTTCCTCTCAAATGGCCAAAGAGTTTTTAAAGACCCATTATCTTTTTTTTCCATCAGACTTGAATCTATTGCCTCAAAATATGTAGCTTATAATTAAAAGAATGTGGTTTTGGCTCCTTATGGAGGTTACTAGAGGCACACAAGGAAAGTTTGTGTCATGGAATTGCTAAGTGCTAATAGAATTGAGAGTTTTAGGTATGTACGATAGGAGGTCTCTCTAACAGTGAAAACCATCTGGGAGAAGAACAAGTACAAAACCATTGTTGTGAATGTGAGAAAAACTACATCTCTCATTTCGTCTATAATCTGGAGGACACTGGCTAGCACAATTTTTTGTTAAGATGATGATTTGGTAGGTGACGAGCTTAACAAAATGGTACACCAGGTCACAAGTAAGATTTGATCTTTCAACATTGGAAACTTCATTCATTCCATTACTTGGATTGATGAAGAAGGCCCACAATTTATTTGATGCATTTGTTGAGCGGATTATAGATGAACACATGGAAGAGCGTAGGCACAGGGGAAATCAGGAAGATGAAGATCATACTAAGGCCCTAGTAGATGTACTTCTGGAGATGGTACAAAATGTAAACAAAATGAAAATCACCCAAGAACAAATTAAATAAACAATTTGTGTATGCTAACCTCCCCCTCTACTTTTAATTAACATTTTCTTGAATTAGTTAACTTCTTTAATTCAATGTGAGTGGTTGAAGGGTTTCCTTAATACTTTTATTTCTTTTGATAGGATGTATTTCTAGGGGAATTGGAGACAACGATCAACACCTTAGAGTTGGAAAT
>VDFB02047397.1:119075611-119127642 GCA_007258455.2 Sequoia sempervirens
TGTAGATTAGATATTCTGATTTTAAAATGGAAAATGAATTAGTAGAGAAATTAATTAAATTAGCTCTATATTTCCCTATAGTTCCATATATTGACAAAAAGTTTGACATAGGTACATTAAGCAGAAATATCAAGTAGAATTTTTTAAAATTTTAATAATTTCATTTATGTAAACAAATTACTCACCTAGCTTGCTCTGCTTAGCCTGGGATTTAATATTTTTGTGTTGTATATTTTTAATCATTTCCTGAAAGTTTAATCAATTTGTTTATGCACAAACCATTTCTCTACATAGACCAAGAATCACCAAGAATTAAAAAAAACTCTAGTTGAAGCTCTTATGGGATATATTGTTAATTTTGCTACTCTTGATGGTAGGAATTTGAGCATTCCCATTACACATATTATAAGTTTCTTTTATAATTTCACAGGTTGTACAAGCGCTTGCAAATTAGTCTATTAAAAATAAATATGTTATGATTTGTAATTTCTTTTGGATATTGCAAGCAAGTTGTATTGGATATTTGAGGTACAAACTGTAAGACCTCCCGCTTGCATATGATTAATGCTAACCTAATTTGTTTTATGTTTCCATAAATAAATGGAAATTTGTACTATGAACAGTAAATAATGTGATTGGATGACCTTATTCTTGTATTTCTCCTTGATATTTGTTTCATTGTCACCGTCGTGAAGGTGCTATGGACTCATAAATTGGGAATATTAATTGAAGTTGTAAATGGAATTGTGGTGCAATTAAATCTTATTTTAGCTATCAATTTCATGTGATATATGATTGTTCTTACGATTGCATTGGTAATGTGCAGGAAAGCAGAGTGTTAGTACGAGAAGGGAAAACCATTGAGTAGATCAAAAATCATCTCCTTGTGATCATGAACTTGACCTCCTTTCTGGGGCTTAGAAATGAGTCAAGTTAATATGTTGGTAAGTTAAGGTGATGTGGGTTGTTATTAAAGGGATAATTGATTATGTGAATTTGTAAGTGGGTCTAAGGGTTGGGAATCTTTATCCAAGTGTGAAACTCGGATGGAATCTTAAATGGGCTTTTAAAGTGAGTTGTTGGTCAATTTCCTTGGTTGAGATGCAAAAATAAACCCCCTAGGGTACTTACCATAGTGGTAGGGGTTAAGTAGGCACACAATAATGTCCCAAGGACATGATTTGACCCCTGAAAAGTCCTCATTTTAGAGGGTGACGAATTTTTATGGAGGAGGGGGTGAAAAGATTGAGGGGTTGTCCAAATGCATGTTACCCTCTTGAATAAGAAAAGACCCTCATTAATGGAAGGAGGTACACTTCTCACCTCCCCATCCATAAGGTTGCAAGTTGAAACTCCTATATATCTTGGAGAGGAAGGAAGAGTGGGGTGTTACCCACTTCTCCCCTTGGAGAACTTAGTGAAGTTGATAGGAAGAATGAGAAGATGAGGGGAGGAGCCCTTTTTGTGAGATAGTGATCTAGATGGCTTGGCTTGGAGAGGAAAGATGGCTAAAAGAGTTAAATCCCTTCACCAAAAAAAAGAAAGAGAGAGATAAGTTTCCTTTACTTCCATTTTCTATTTTGTTTATCTGTTGTAAGAAATTGAATTGTTGCATGGAATATGGTTGGAGCAAGGAGTAGAGAAACTAGATGTAAGAAACTAGGTGATATGTTATTCTTTCTCCCTTGTAAATAAAATAAAATGAAAAGACTCCATTCATCATTTTGGAGCTAAGAAACTACCTTGCTCGGGGGTATGGCTAGAGTCCACGAGGCTCTATGACGCCATTACGGTAGGGTGGAGAGCAAGCTTTATTTTATTATGTGTCATTCATTGTATTCATAATTATTGTTGTTATAAAGAAGGACAATATCTTTGTTGAAAAAGAAAAAAAGTAGTCATTTCATTGGCATGTGATTTTGGGTTCATTTCTATGTATCAATTGTAATATGAAAGGTCCAAGTAACAAATTTGTATTTTGTTGTGTTGAAGGAGAAAATACACTCTATGAAAATGAGTTTTCAATCTTATATAAAAATATTAGATTAACTCCTTTTGTTGTTCAGCAAAATATAATGATTCGAAAGTTGCATAAAGGAAAATAGTTTATCCCTTTGCAAGTATTATAATAGTCACTTATAGGTTCTATTTGTTTAGTTAATATAAATTGCCACTAAGAAGGGTTATAGTTTTTTTAGATAATCAGTAAATAGAAATATTTTCTTAGCTCTTTGCTAAAAGTGAATGAACAACTCATTTACTCATTAAATATACATATTCTTCATTATAAAGTTTTCTTTTACAACATATATATGTGAAGAATAAATCATATATATAAAGAAAGAGAGAGATTAAATGTTCTTGTTTTTTTTTTAAATAATACATATACATTGATACTTATATTTTCAAATATAAAATATAATAGAAGTTGAGCATTATGTTGTATAAATAGTATATGCAAATTATATATCATATCATATATAAATTACATAATTATATATTATTTTCTTAAAATAGTGAGTGTATATAAAATAAATGCTTTAAATTATTAAAAAGAATTTTAAAAATATATATATATATAAACAAAACAAGAAAAATATATGTAGTGTGTTTCATATAGATGTAACAGTTAATAAATTCTCATCTAGTGCTTTGTATTTAATCAGGAAAGTAAATAAATAAAGAAAAAGAGATCTTAATGTATAGTTCCAGCATGGTTTGTGAAATATAAATCTTGTAAAATGAAATGGAACCCCTACGGTGAGATAAAAATAAAACAGCAGCCACGGATAAATATATGGGCAGCAATGCAAGCAAGAGCTTAAGAAATATTTAAGGCATTTTATTTGGGAAAAAAAAGTGTTGCTGGTTGTTGAATATATCAATGCTGAATATGTCAATAGTGTTGATTTTTATGTAGCTTGGACAGGTGTCTCCATTCCCAAGAAGTGTTATTTAATTATTTAATTATTTTCTAAAGACTTCCAGAAAAGGGTTGAGTTGTCTAGATAATTATGTAATTAAATAAATTGATTTCCCTAGAGACTTCTAGAATCCAGTTAGTTAGGGTTTTTAGAGTCTATTTAATCTTAGCCATTGATTGAGATTAAATCATGGCCATTGGTTTTCCAATGAGAAAAGTATAAAAGGGGATCAATGGGTAATTGGAGAACACACACAAGTAGACTTGCAGTGATAGCAAGTAAATTTGTAGTGAGAGCAAATAGTCTTGCAGTGTTAGCAAGTAAATTTGTAGTGAGAGCAAATAGTCTTGCAGTGTTAGCAAGGGCGCAGTGATAGCGTTGGGGATAGCAGCTGTGGAATTTCAGCAGGAGAAATTGAGGGAAGAATTTCTGGAGAAGATTATTGCCGGAGCTCTGCCAGTAAGAGGCAAGCAGTTTTTGTATTCCTTAATTTGCTGAAGTTTAATATAATTCCTCATCTGCAGTAGTGGTTTTCCCTTCGGGGTTTTTCCACAGACAATTTGTCCAAAAATATTGTGTTCATTGTTGTGAATGTTTTCTTCTCTATTTCTGTGAGTTTTATTGGTGAAGTTGCAGTTGTGTTATTTTTTGATATTTGCTGAGAATTAATTTTTCAGAGTCAAATAATCTATGTATTAGATAGGAGATTAATAATCAGTAACTGTAATAGAATTTTCACATGGTATCAGAGCTAATCTGAGGGCAGATTACGCTCAACACAGGAAGGAAAGATCCTGCCTCTTCAGAATTATTATTATTATTTGTTTTCTTTTATCTTTTGAGATGGCCTCAGCAGGTTTAAGAGATCAGGACAGATTGGATGGAGCCTCAAATTTTGGTGTCTGGAAAGCCAGAATTTCTTTGTTGCTGGAAGAGAATGGGATCAAGGAATATGTGACTAGTGTTGTACCTGTACCTACAGATCCAGCACAGCTCTTAGCATATAAGAAGGAAGATGCCAAGGCGAGGAGGATGATTCTTGATGGTGTCAAGGATCATATTGTTCCACATGTCGCAGAGTTAGATACAACGAAGAAGATGTGGGATGCCATTCTGAATCTGTACCAGAATGCTACCACTAACCGGAAGCTGATTCTCAGAGAAAAGTTGAGGACTACTCGGATGAACAAGGGAGAGGACGTGACAAGTTACCTCACCAGACTCAGACTTGTCAAGGATGAGTTGGCTGCTGTTGGAGATAATCTAGGTGATGGCGAGCTAGTGCGGATAGCCCTAAATGGGTTTACTAAGCAGTGGGATGTCTTTGTTCAAGTTATTAATGGGCGAGACACCTTGCCGAGTTGGGATCGACTTTGGAGTGACTTCACTCAGGAGGAGCTTAGACTAAGTCTTGTCAGTAGGACCAGTAGCAAGAGTCAGCAAAGTGAGGCGGAACAGGAGAACGTTGCCCTTGTAGGAAAAGGGAAAGCAAAGAAGGGGTCAAGCAAAGGATCAAATTCACAAGGTGAGAAGAAGAAGAAGGATTTATCCAAAGTGAAGTGCTATGGCTGTCACGAGTTTGGCCACTATGTCAGCGATTGCCCGCAAAGGAAGAAAGGCAAGAAGCAGACAGCAGCTTCAGCAAGTGCAGATGAGCTCTCTAGTAGAATGGAGGATGAGTTCGCTCTCATAGCTTGTATGGCTAGCTCAACCTCACAGGGTGTTTGGTATAAAGATAGTGGGGCGTCATTTCATATAAGAGGAGTTAGAGAGTACTTCTCCAGCTATAAGGAGGAGGACATCAGAATGCAGATCTCTATGGGGAACATGTCCAAACTCAATCCAGTTGGGAAAGAGACTGTTCTATTTCAGAGGGAGAATGGTAAGCGGATTCCCATTCATGATGTGTTGCATGTGCCAGGCTTAGGTATGAATTTGATTTCCATATCTGTCCTTCAGGATAAAGGTTACAATGTACTCTTTAGAGGGGCAAGTGTGTTAATCAAGCACAAGGATTGGAAATCACCCATAGCTATTGGAGTTAGGAGCGGCCGACTTTATAGGTTGCAGTTTGATACTCATAAGGCACTGATGAGCAGTAGTAATTCTAGAGATCAAGGAGAGCTATGGCATAGGAGGATGGGCCATATACATCATGGAGCACTTAAAATGCTTCGTGAGGCTGTGACAGGTGTTCCTGAGGTGAGCACAGAGCATGATGATGTATGTAAGGGATGTGTGTTGGAGAAGTTTGCAAAAGCAACTTTTCCAAGGAGTGACACTAGATCCAAGGGTGTTCTTGATCTAGTACATTCAAACATATGTGGACCAATGTCGACGAAGTCTCTCAGAGGATATGAGTACTTTGTTACTTTTATTGATGATTTCTCTAGGAAGACCTGGATATACTTCTTGAAGACCAAGGATGAGGTTTTCAGTCGCTTCCAAGAGTTCAAAGCTCTTGTGGAGAATTCGACAGGGAGGAAGATAAAGGTTCTTCGGTCAGACAATGGTGGCGAATACAAAGGGAAAGAGTTCCAGGAGTTCTGTACCAGGGAAGGAATCAAGAGAGAGTGGACTGTTCCTTACAACCCACAACAGAATGGGGTTGCTGAGAGGAAGAATCGGTTTATATCAGAGGCGGCAAGGGCTATGTTGTATGACCAGGATATGCCACGTTACTTATGGGCAGAGGCATGCAGTATAGCAGTGTACATACAAAATAGGGTTCCACATAAGGTATTGGGCAAGATGACACCAGAGGAGGCATTCTCAGGAAAGAAGCCAGATGTCAGCCACTTCAGGATATTTGGGAGTTTGGCATATTGTCACATTCCAGGGGCGACACGTTCCAAGTTAGATCAGACTGCAGAGAGAGGGTACTTTGTGGGGTATAGTGAAACCTCAAAGGCATATCGGATATTTATTCCAGGGACCAGGAGGACTATAGTTAGGCGTGATGTCAAGTTCATTGAAGACAAGGCATTAAGGTGGTCTAGAGATTTGCCAACAGATGATCAGAGTGAGCAGTTAGTGGAAGCTCCAAGGATCGTTCAATCAGAGCAAGGACAGCGAAGCTCGAGTACAGTTACTAGTACATGCACAAGCTCAGGTGCTGAGAATTCACAGAGTATGGAGCAGCAGATGCAGCAGATCCAAGAGATGCATCAGGGTGATATGGAGGTTGATACTTCATCCTCTACAGTTGGTAGTAGGAACCAACAGTCTCAAAGTGATACTCAGGAGTTTGTGGGAGCTCCTAGGATGAGTAATAGACAGCAGAGACAACCAGCCAGGTATGATGACTATATGGCATTAGTTAGTCAGTTGGTAGATAGTGAGCCTTCTAGCTATCAGGAGGTCGCACAGCAGAATGTGTGGCAAGATGCAATGGTTGAGGAGTATACCTCAATAGTGCAGAACGATGTGTGGGAGGTTGTGTCTAGACCAACAGATAGGGCAGTAGTTGGATCACGCTGGATCTATAAGATCAAGCACGGTGCAGATGGTAGCATTGAGAAATACAAGGCAAGGTTTGTGGCCAAGGGGTTCTCTCATAAGGAGGGAACAGACTATGAGGAGATATTTGCTTCAGTGGTCAGGTATACTTCTATACGAGTCGTGATCTCTCTTGCAACACATATGGGATGGCAGATCCATCAGATGGATGTCAAGACGGCGTTTCTTAATGGTGAATTGAAAGAGGAGGTATACATAGAACAACCAGAGGAACAACCAGAGGGCTTTGTAGCACACAGCAATGCAACCCACGTGTGCAGATTGAAGAGAGCTTTGTACGGACTCAAGCAGGCTCCCAGGGCGTGGTATGAGTGCATTAATAGATACTTGCAGGGAATGGGCTTTGTGAAGAGTGAAGCAGATGCTAACCTCTACTACTTGGTGGTTGGGGTGAGGGTTTCATTCTTGTTCTCCTTATGTGGATGACTTGTTTTAACAGTTCACTAGGGCTCACATATGAGGGAGGCAAGAGGGACCTTGCAGCAGAGTTCGAGATGAAGGATTTGGGGCTTATGCACTACTTTCTAGGCATGGAGGTATGGCAGACAGATGGAGAGATTTTCCTTGGACAAGGGAAATACTGCATCAAAATCTTGAGGAGGTTCGAGATGGAAGATTGCAGAGCCATGTCTACTCCTATGATCACGAATTGGAAGAAGGTAGAGACATCCATGGAGAAGGATGTAGACCCCACCTTATACAGGCAGTTGATTGGGTCTCTCATGTATTTGGTCAACACCAGGCCAGATATATCCTTTGCAGTGAACTCTCTTAGTCAGTTCATGGTCGAGCCGAAGAGAGTGCATTGGACGGCAGCAAAACATGTGTTGCGGTATTTGTGTGGTACAATCGAGTATGGAATCAAATATGCTCGAGGTGATGGTATCAGGTTGATAGGCTATACTGACGCAGATTGGGCAGGCAGTACAACAGACGGGAAAAGCACTTCAGGGTGTTGCTTTAGCTTGGGATCAGGAGTTGTCTCTTGGTACAGCAGGAAGCAGAAGTCTGTGGCTTTGAGTTCTGCAGAGGCAGAATACATAGCAGCTAGCATGGTGACATGTGAGGTGATATGGCTTCGGAAGTTGCTAGTGGCCTTGTTTGGTCAGAGGGTTGAGACTACAGTGATACACTGCGACAATCAGAGTTGCATCAAGTTGTCTGAGAATCCGGTGTTTCATGATAGGTCTAAGCATATAGACATCAGATATCATTTCATCAGAGATTGTGTACAGCGCGGGATTGTTCAGCTACAGTATATACCTATAGATCAGCAGGTAGCAGACATTTTGACTAAGGCATTGGGGAAGGCGAAATTCATCTTCTTCAGAGATAGGTTGGGTGTCATGTAGAACACCTTCCTCGCTAAGAGGGAGTGTTGATTTTTATGTAGCTTGGACAGGTGTCTCCATTCCCAAGAAGTGCTTATTTAATTATTTAATTATTTTCTAGAGACTTCCAAAAAGGGCTGAGTTGTCTAGATAATTATGTAATTAAATAAATTGATTTCCTAGAGACTTCTAGAACCAGCTTAGTTAGGGTTTTTAGAGTCTATTTAATCTTAGCCATTGATTGAGATTAAATCATGGCCATTGGTTTTCCAATGAGAAAGTATACAAAATTGAGAACACACACAAGTAGATTCTATGTTGATAGCAAGTAACGGCAGTATAAATAGTCTTGGCAAGCATAGTAAAGGGCTAAAGGATAGCCGCTAGATAGCAGCCGGAATTTCAGCAGAGAAATTGAGGGAAGAATTTTGAGAAGATTATTGCTCTGAGCTCCTACCAAGAAGAGGCAAGCAGTTTTTGTATTCCTTAATTTGCTGAAGTTTAATATAATTCCTCATCTGCAGTAGTGGTTTTCCCTTCGGGGTTTTTCCACGGACAATTTGTCCAAAAATATTGTGTTCATTGTTGTGAATGTTTTCTTCTCTATTTCTGTGAGTTTTATTGGTAAAGTTGTAGTTGTGTTATTTTTCGATATTTGTTGAGAATTAATTTTTCAGAGTCAAATAATCTATGTATTAGATAGGAGATTAATAATCAGTAACTGCAATAGAATTTTCACAAATAGAGGATCACAATATATTCTTAGCAGCCTCAATGATAGTCCCTTCACCCTCCTTGCCATTGACACAATCTCATAGTATGGTTGTAGGCAAGAGAACAAAAAGGAAAAACCAGAAACAGATCTATATGTCAATAAAATAAATTTAGATTTAAAAATATAGCTTCTACTGCAACTCCCTCCCCCCCAAACCTGCTCAAAGACACTTCTCATGAAAGGATTAATCTGCTTTAACAAATCTAGATGTTGTTTGAAATTCATTTCATAAGAATAAGTTTCTATATAAATCAAAATAAATAAAAAATACAAACTTCCTTCCTTTTGTTGCTCGTTGTCTACTCTATCCTTTGTTCTGGACCTATGTTTAAAAGAGGTTGCCATTATATCTATTTAGCCTACAACTTATCTATTAAACATGAGTCTACTTATGCATCAAGACCATGCACAAAAATCAAAATGGATGAATTCTTATCAGTAATAAAATAATGGATTTGTAATTTATCTGTTCATGTCAAAAGAATAGACAAGCTTGAGATGGATGGACACGAAGGAAATGTGTACTAATTAATATCACCGATGGCACCACCGAAAACCTGTCAGCGCATAAACAGCAACAAATAAATGTGATCTCCAAATCAAAACATTGACAAGGAGTTCGATGTGGTCATAAATAGCCATAAATCGAAGCAGTTGAAAAAAAAAAACATGTGGAAGACGTGGTCTTTGGTAGTAATGATCACCCACTGTGTCTTAATTATCTACCAGGAAACTTGTAGTCCTAGTTGCAACTCTTCACAACATTAAAGGCGTCGACTAAATTAATATCTAACGAGATCTTCTTGGATGAAGAAGTAGGTTAGACTTGATCAGCGAAGATTGAGTTATTAAGTTCCCACCAAAACTCTGGCATCCACTTCTAATTTATCTCAAACCTTGAGACTCGTGAATCCTCTCATTACTTCTCCCTATTTCCGTCCAAATCCCCTAGAGTAAATTCCATTAATAAGTTGGGCGTAGTGACTATGCCAGGAACAGAAACACTACAAGGCGGAATATAAGACTTCGAATTTGTTTTGCTTAACTCGTATCTTCCTTGTTGGCATGTTGTTGTAAATAAATCATGGCGCTAACACTACTTTAAATGGCTAAGACATATTCTTTTGGGAAATCATCAAGGCATCCAACCCAAGACGATGGTTGGAGGAATAAAAAATTTTCCACGAAGGTGTTGTTGGCACGCAACGATGAAGGAGGACAAAATAGCTATTAAACTATTTTTTTTAAAGCTCTCCGTCAAAAATATATATATAATTATATAGGTATACCTTATTCTGAGCGTGATGTCAAGAGCTAGATTTGTACTCATTAGCAAATCTCCTCATCGATTTAAATTAATGGGCTAGCATTTATACCAGCAACCACTTAAGCTGGGAAATGGCTCTGTGCATAGTAGGCCTGCAGTGTAGATATCAGATCTCCGTGTTTGCACTATGTAAGATTGCCTATTGTGGTATATATGATTGGTTGTTCCTATCAAGGATAAATAATTTAGAAAATAGACTTTAATAATACAGCATTACAAGTATTAAAAGTAGCCATGGATTATTTGTTAATTTGTTAGAAAATAGCATATAACATTGGAGTTTTATACATTATTGTATAGATCACTAGAAAAATATGGTTAAATAGGATATCAACATATTCTAAAATTAAACCACTCTTGTCAATTATTAACGCCTAACTTAATGTAACTATTTTTAATTTTAGAAGGAAATATAAAGAAAGGTAGTTTTTAGATAAAAGACTTGCGAGAGGCTTAATCTATAACGGAAATTGTGGAAAGAAAAAAAAAAGAAATATTCATTGTAGTTAGTCATGCCCAGTAGAGTCTGCACAATATTAATTTGAACTAAGGCAAATAAGAATTACTTAGTTGATTAAAGTTATTAATAATTACTTGTTGGATACAGTTATGGAATATAAATGATGCTAACAATTCTTCTATTGTTAAAGGAATATAAATGTTGCTAGCAATCCTTCGACTGCTAATGTAGTGTAAATTTGGTAAGATAATTGTATGGATTGAGTGGTGGTTAAATGGAGTTATAACATATAAATATACAATTTATTTAAATATTCTTAAAAATAAAGGAGAAAGAAGATATATATATATATACTCATTGGCACAAGTGTAACTATTTTAATAATATTAAATATGTTAAAGATTATTCATAATTAGTGTGAATCCTAAATGATATGAATTACAACATGTAGAGTGATTATAGTAACGTGGTTAAACATTAAACCTTGAGAGTTGTCTGGCAATACTGTGGCAGGTTAATTGTAACTTAATAATATTACGGATATTTGACTTAGCACTAATAAAAATATCATTATTATTTTGAGTAAATGTGAGTATTAAATTTGAGGCTATTTGAGACTACATGTTAATGTTACGAATTATTAATGAAATATTTCATTGTCAATGATATATTGTTGTTGACATTTAGAGATTGAGTAATAATGTTAGTGTATCATGTTAGTTGTAACCAAACATTGGGAGGAATCCATAAATTAAAGGTTACTGAAAAGTAATCATAATAAACATAACATTAATCCATTCTTTTGATCTAGTAGGGTTATCGTAGTAAATGTGAAAGGGTGTTTAGATGACCATGCTACAAGTTGGATAGTAATAATACTACTATTAATTCTATATTAAGCAGAAATGGTTGAAGATAACAGCAATGTCGTTCGGTGAGAATATGTATATTATTATAATCGGCCTTACTAACATCTTTCGTGTTAGAATTATCTAGAATAGCGATCTTCACAAAAATTATTAAAAAAAAAAAATTGTTGGGTTTTTCTAGTGTAAAATTATGGGCATGACACAAACAATATTAAATTGTAAGAGAAATTTGTTTTTTTTTGTTATTTGTTAAATGAAGGTCATGACAGGAAAAGCAACTAGCAAGCAATTGAAATATTCCTTAAATTTTAACCTAGAACCAATATTTTCCCTTAAAAGGCTACAAATAAAGTGGAACTATTTTATGTAGAAGTCTTTGAATTTCTCTAGGTTATAGGGAAAAAAATTGTCAATCTTGGATTGTTGTATAATGGTACTAAGGTTTCAGGACTATGAAATTGCATCCTATAATTCCTTCCAACAACAAGAATTTGTGAAATATTTTGGAATTCCATCTAACAAATAGAAAACAAAATTGCAGTAGTGTAAGAAAGGGGAACATAAGGGTATGCGTGATGGTTTGGTAAACATTCAAGGTCAGGAAATAATTAAGTGCCCCAAGTTGGATAAACTTGCAAGTTGTTAGAAAATTCATTTAATACTAATATTTTTGTTTGGTATTCCACTGTGGTTGCTTGCATAAAATATCAAGACTTCAAGTATCTGCATTTATGACCTTTAAAATTGATCTGATCATGTAGCACTCAAGTTGTTTGACGGCCCTTCAAAGCAATGTATATTACTAAGGCATTGAAATACAACAACTAACACATATCTAACTTACAACGCATCTTTAAATCAATCCACTTGTGTTCCTTTATTATAATCAAATCGTGCTTATCCTATTTTGAGAGAGCCAGTGACCAAGTAGCCATCAATAGTAAAGTTATAAAATATTTCTTCACTTATATATATACACACACACAAATATATATATATGTATGTATATATATAAGTATGTATATAAATATGTATATGTATATATAGATGTATATATATGTATATGTATGTATGTATATACATATGTATATGTATGTATGTATATATATATACATATATATACATACATACATACACATATATCTACATACATACATATACATATGTATATACATATACATACATATATACATATATACATACATACTTATACATATATGTATGTATACACTATAACATGTATGTACTTCTATATATACCTCCCCTCTATATATATATATATATGTATGCTCTTATCTTTCTGTATATATCACTATAATATATATGTAATTATATAATATACATGTGTCTTTAATATATGTATGTATATAACATATACATGCCACTTTACTCTTATTCATATATATACAAAACTATATATGTTATATACATATACATGTCACATATATGTATATATATATGTTAATACATATATACATATATATGTTATTACATATATATACATATACATACATATATATATGTATATATATATGCTTTATTATACACAATACATATATATATATGTTATATATAACATATATAATATGTGTATACATATAACATATATGTATGTATGTTATGTATATGTATATATACTTACCTTTATTTTATATATTATATATGTGCATCTCTATATATGTGTATATATATATTACATGTATGTATGTATATATATATATATGTGTGTATGTCATATGTACAACACACTTACTATACACATACACTTTATATATATATGTTATTTACATATATATACATACATACATATATATATGTATATGTATACATATACATACATACTATATGTGTGTATATATTGATGATATTGTTATACATACATATATATAGTTAACTTCTATTTCCAAAAACAATGGTCAGGTTGTTACTCAAGTATTTCCTTTCAATTCATATATATATATATATATATATATATATATATATATATATATATATATATGCAAGCATATTTCAAATATCACTTTCACACATATTTCTCATCATTATTAATGTAATCTATAAAATACAGGTAATCCTACCAACAAAAAATTATATACAAAAACATAGCAATCAAATGCATCATTCTTTAAATATTTTTATATACAAAAAATAGCAAATAAAAATAATATATATTCTATGCACAAATTGAATTGTACTTTGTAGCATATTCTTATAAATATTTTTCTATCGGCATGACCCTTGCACCCTTTCTGGTGCAAGTGCTAGTTATATACATTTTGAATAAAATAGAATATGAATGATTTTTCTTTTTAAAATGTTTTCAAATTTTTATGGATATTGAATATTTTTAATTTTTCATATGTAATAGTAAATTGAACATATTTTGTTTTTATTTAATATTCTAATTTTAAATACATTAATTCAGAACAAAATTGTCTTTCATTTCTTATAGTTTTATTTTTATTCTATTATTATATAAAAAATAAAGAATTACAAAGAAATCAAATAATATTTAAAAAAATCAAAAAAAAAATTAATGTAATATATTACTTTAGAAACTTACTTTTATATGCAATAGTAAATTTAGAAAATCTCTTTCATACTTAACTTTCAATACTTTTATATGCAATAGTAAATTTAGAAAATCTCTTTCATACTTAACTTTCAATATTCTATATGATATTGAATTTTATAATATTATAAATAGTATTCTATTCCTTGATTAGATTTGTGAGCTTATGTTTGCAAATATTAGAATATATATGTTTAATTATTGATTAATGGATTGTCAACATAACTTTATAATTCCAATATAATTGTTCTAATTCCAATATAAAAAAAAATGATCATATCATTCCAAAACATTAAACTTTTGAAGGGAACTTGGAGTCCAAAATTTTCTCTATATAAATTTTTCCACATTCTACTAACCATGGTTTTCCAAGCATGGACCCGTGATTTTTCTATCTCATATGAGACTAAACTCCGGGTCCCAGTTTGGATTGAGTCTCCTGGTCTCCCTTTGCCTTGTGTGCCCTTTTTGAATCATATTGTGTCCTCGTTGGGAAGGGTTATCTGCATTGGGACAAATAGGTTTTTTAGGCCTATCCCCAGAAAAGGGTTTGTGTGGAAGTGGACCTTTCCCATGAGTTGAAAGACTCCATTGATATCCAAATAGCAGCTCTCTGGCACACCCAGAAGGTCACTTATTTCAATCTACCTAATGCGTGTTATCGGTGTCAATCCGCAGACCAAAAGATTAAGGACTATCCTTTGGCAGTGCCTCGTATGCCTTCTCTACCACAAGGTGTTGAGTAGCCTCATCATGTGGATTCTTCTGCTGGCAAGCAAGATATGGCTTGGACTACGGTTACAAACTGCAAGAATAAGTCTACTGGTTCTTGGTCGGCTTCCAAAGCCGTCAAACCAGAAAAAATTGTTCCAAACCCTTCCACAAAGGGGATGGCAGCTCTGGCCAAGGCTGATAGCGTGCCTCTGCGCCTCAGCCTAAGACCATGCCTCAGCCTGCTATTATTATGATGGCATAGTCGAGTATTTCTGCTCCCGTATCAAGAGCTCAAAGGCGTTCTCGCAACCCTTCTCCTCCCAGGGAAGAAGGGGAATATGTTCAAGAGAAGTGGAGAATTTCATCTTCTTCTATCTAGATTGGTTCAATACTGCCAAAATTTTTGTAGAATTGTTCCTCTTCGTTAACCTCTTCTCTTAACAAAGAGGAACTGGATTCCGACGATATGTACATGTTTCATCCATGAACTTCCTTTCATGGAATGTTTAGGGTCTAACAAACCTCTCTAGAAAGTATACTATCAGAGATACCCTATGTAAGTTATCTAGTATTGAAGTGCTTTGCCTCTAAGAAGTTAAAAAAATTGGTTTTTTACTTGCCTCGGCTTGTCGCTCTATTTGGCCAGCCAATTCCATGTTTTGCACTACTCATGAACCTGGGCATGGCAAAGCTATCACTCTTTTTTCCCCACGGTGGCACTCATGTGTGGTCGACCATGGGTCTGATCCCACTCATCGACTCGTCTGGATTCTACTTAACATTGATAATCATTCTTTTGGGATTATTAATGTTTATGCCCCTAATGATGTTGTGGAATGCTTTGTGCTTTGGCGATGGATTGTTGACTCATTTTCCTTTGCTACTTGGCTCTTATGTGGGGATTTCAATATGGTTGAGATGGCCTATAACAAATATGGCACCTTGCCTTTCAGATGGGCAGCTCGTGAAAGAGAGGCATGGTTCTACATGCGCAATAAATTGGAGTTTTTTTATCCCAATATCAGTCATTGCCATTCTCATTCTCTCTAGCACACCTGGTGTAATTACAGGGCTGGTTCTAATAGAATTTTTAAATGCCTCAATCGTGCCATGATCTTGGCTCAATCTTTTTTCTCTTTTGATGGCTCTTCCCTTCTGGTTAAGTCGTTAGTGGATATGACTTTTTCAAACCACTTCCCCATTTTCTTTCGCATTGAATGGGAGTTTCGACAGCCTCGCATGTGTAAGACTCAATTCTTTCTTAACACATCTTTACTCTGCCACAAGCCTACCCTGGCCCACATTCACAGAGTTTGGAATTTGGAATGCAGGCCAACCCATCATACAGGTTGGATTACTTGGTGGAATGATGCTATCACTCACATTGCTATATTTCTACGCATTTATGGGCACCAGTTGGCCATTTTTTGCCGCGGTCTTATGAGGCTACCATTGCCTACCTACACTAAACTACTGAGGCTTTAGTGGCCAGCCCCTTTTCCCCATCATTGCAAGTTAGAGTGGCAGATTTAAAGCACAAAACCCAAATTGCTGATAGTTATGCCACCAAAGGTGTGCAAATCAAGGAACGTCTTCACTGGCTTAAAATTGGTGATTGTGCCTCCAAAGAGTTTTTTTGGCCTTGCGTGCCAAACAATCTTCCACGTGCATTAAAAAAATTAAAGGTGGCATACAAGTGCTTTTAGAGTTTCTTGACATTCTCCAAGCTTTCGTGTGTCACTATGAGCAAGTGTTCACTGCTCAAGACCCCACACCAAAGTGATAGCAAGCCCTCTAGGACTGCCTTGCTGTCTTGCCACATAGGCCAAGACTTACATCATGTGTATTTAGAAGCATTCTATGCTAACTCTCTAAGGGAGTTAATAAACAAAGGAAATATTAAATTCATACCTAAATATGGTGATCCTGAAGACATTTGTAACTAGCGGCCTATCACACTTCTCAATGTCTCCAAAAAAATCATCACCAAAGCTCTAGCTTTAAAGTTTCGCCATCTTTTACCTTAGATTGTATGCCTAGAAAAAACTAGATTCATCAAATCCAGGTTTATTTTAGATAACATTATTGTTGTTTTGGAAGGCATGGAATGGGCTCGGTGCTCCAATTAGAAAGCCATGTTTATCAAGATGGATTTTTCCAAAGCCTATGATCGCATTGAATGGTCATTTATCTTTGCTATGCTGCAAGCCTTGGGTTTTGGACCCAATTTTATTCAATCTATTCGGATGCTCTTTACAGATGCTTCGGCCTGCATTACCATTAATGGTCACTAGTCCTTTGCCTTTGGCCTCTTTCATTCCATTCGACAGGGTTTTCCACTTGCTCCTTCTCTGTATGTGCTTGCTACTGAAGGCTTTGGTTATCTTTTGGCTAATACGGTTTCCTAGCAACGTGTCAAAGGCATCTCGTTGTTGAACTCTTGGGCTCATCTTGTCAATGGTCATTTTGTTGTTGACTCTTTCCTCACTCTCTTGGAGGAAGAGGAGAACATTCAAGTGGCACTTGACTGCCTTAATATTTTTTGTCTCACCTTTAGCTCTACCATTCAGTGGCACAAAACTCTTTGTTACAAACAATCAATCTTTCCTTGCCCTTCTTGGCTTCAGCAGTATGGTTGGAAGTGGATTGGGCCAGGAGAAATTTTTCGGTTCTTGGGCATTCCTTTCGCTTTTTAGGCGTCCCCGGCTAAGCTATGGCAAGTTGTGCTTTCCCAGGTTGAACAAAAGTTGGCTTATTGGATCACCAAGCCCCTATCTTTGGCAGTGAAATTTCAAGTCTCCTCAAAAATTTTGGCCGCCACCAATGTTTATTATTCCTCTTGTTGGGTGCCTTCTAAGGCTACCTATAGCAAACTTGAGAAGCTGCTCCAAGACTTTCTTTGGGCCTCTTCTGAAACCCATAGAGCCTGGTTTCATCGTGTTGCTTGGGAATTCTAATGTCTCCCTAGAGATTTTGGAGGTTTGGGATTGCTCTCTACCCAAAGGTAAGGGACTACCTTGTGTGTTAAATGGATTATCCATGCCCTTATTGGGGATGAAGCCTAGAAAATTCTTCTCCGCCATTATATTCATTCTAGTTTTCCTTTGCATAGACTTGTCTAGAAGGGGATTGGTTTTCAGACCCTTCTGGTCATGAAGGAACCAATCCAAATTGTTGGGAATTTTGTTTCCAAAAGCATTTGGCATTCCTGGGAGGCTGTCAAACTCTGGCTTTGGTTTTCGTGATGAGATTTCACTTAACCAGCAAAACATCTAGTGGTCACCCCTTTTTTCCCACAATGATCAACCTTTGGCTAAATTGTCCTAGCTTAAAGCTCTTATATTTCACAAGAAGTGTATCCAAACCCTCCAACAACTTTTTCATAGCCCACCATGCACATTATGCATTGGGACAAGTTTTGTGCCATGTACAGGCTTCAAAACCAAGACCGTGTAACTTTTGATGGTCTAGTGAATGCTATTCTAGATGAGATGCATCATAAAATTGGTATTCGTGGGTTCAAACCTTGGTGGAAGGACTAGAAGTGGTACCCAAATACTCCTTTCAGGAACTACAAGACTACGCTTGGTTATAGGTGGCTTTAACCCCATTTTCCTATGATCCAGAGTTTGAACCAGAGGTGGCTTCTCCAATCTCCCACTCCTATTTGGCATAAAAGATTCACTGCCACTTGGTATGCAAGTGTTGAGCCGAATATAGCCCATTTTTCCTGGTGTATTCTTTTCCAAGGCTTTCTTGTGGGCTCTCAGCTTGTCCACTTGGGGTTCCATGACCCTTGGTGCCCTGTCTGTGGGCAAGCTGAGACTTTTAAACATCTTTTATGTTTTTTTCCAAGAGCTCAACAATACTGGACTTAGATTCATGACTTCTTTTAGCCATTTAGGTCAGAGTTGTTCTCCTGGAATATGATTCTGTTAGGTGATTCACCCAGATTCTCGACTAACTATACCCAACTTTGGCACACTTTTAGGGTGGAAATCCTCTTCAATATCTAGAAAGACAGAAATTCCTACATATTTTCTTATTCTCAATCAGATTGTCAAGTTTCTTTGTATAAAAAAGCTATAATTTGTTCTAATGTGTTATTATAGATTCAGGTGCCAGCCAACAAAGTGGCTCTTGAATTTTCTCACCTACAAGTGCTCCTAGACCATTGGGGAAATGCCCCATGTATTGTTGCTCAGGTCCCCACTCGCCCTCTTCCTCCTGCAGTTGATCGCCTTCTTAGGGCCGACAGCGGAGAGGTTTTGTACATCTTTGTTCTCAGCCTCCTCTCCAGCAGGATTCTCGCCCTCCTCGGCAGACCTGTTCTCCTCTGCCACGGGTTGGCCAGGGGTGGCCCTTTGGTGGTACATCGAGGAGCGGTGGTGGCTACTCTAGGTGGCCCTCTAATGATACTCCTGTTTCTGGTTCTGGTTGGCCATACTTTGGTAAAAAATTCCCACGGCTGGCTCTTGCAATCTTTCCTCATCATGAGGATGAAGATAAAGATATTATTGATGGTTGGGGTCCTCCTCTTGATGTCACTCCTAACCTCACTGATGTATGGGGGAAGAAGGATGACAAAGACCCTCCTGGCTCTGTTGGCACTGCTCTAGCCACTTGATGGCCTTTTTCTTGTTATGTTTGTTAAAAACTTGATCATTTAGTTTTTTTGGGCATGGCCCATATGACTCTAGGGGTGTGCCTTTTTACTACCCACTTTTTTTGTGAATATGTCCTTTTATATTATTAATTAATATAGATAGTTGCCTATTCATCAAAAAAATCTACTAACCATAATAGATGTGACTCTGAACATTTAGAAGTGTGTACATAACTGCATCAATGGGATAATACCTTACTGATAAAATCTCCCACTGTATCATCTAAAATTTTAATCCTCACAAAATTATAATATACCTTCAATAATGTTCAATAGACCAATTGAACTAATATTGCTTCATTGTGCAACACCCCTAAGTATTGGATTGCAAAGCAAAACGATCCCTTAATATTAATCAAAGAGATCTTATTATAGAAAGCAATTGGTTAAGATAAGCTTGAAAATTGACACTAAAAGGGGTGAAGGACGAAATTCCATGTTAATGTGGTGGATATGAAAGGGGGGCTCAAAACATAGAACAAAGGAAGTTTGCACAGCTTGTTAAGTATAATGGATACCTACCTATATATAGTATCAAAGTGGTAGAGCAATAAAGTTATTTTCATTATGCCCAATTCCTTGCATGGGCATAGCCTGCTCCCTCATCCAAATGCCATGAAATACTATTTCAATTCCCCTGAGAATAAACATTAATACATTGCTAAAGTCTTAATCAATTTGGAATGACTCAAAAATTTAAAATGTAAAAAATTATGTCTGACAGTACATGCCATCTCCAAGGGTTGAATTTGAGTGGGTCTAGATATATATAGATTATGGTAGTAGTTAGTCTCTTCCATATAAACAAAAGTTATCCAACCTTTAGGAATGGTGAGGCCTTTCATTTACATGTCTTGGGTAGATTTCCTTAGAACCCCGTAGATTTCATTAGAACCCCATTCACAACAGTTGCAAACTTTAGAGTTTAATAGATCACCAACAACCATTCAAAATTTAAATTAAAGACATGAAACTCACAATTCAATAATTGCTCGAATATGGAGACATATAGGTTTTATTTACCCACATTGTGTGAACTTTATGGACTTCAATTCATCCCAACTAACGATTTCTAAGGCTGAGTGTTCTTCCTGATGGAAAAGAAAAACCCATAACTTGAAAATAGACATCTACTAAGATTGAGAGCAGTGATAAACATACTATGTACTCAATCTGACTGTTGCAAAGCTCTAGGACAATAAATCTGATAGTTTGTAAACAAATGTAGATAGCATGTAAATAACATACCTCGACAATCTCCAAAAATTTTTATCATTAGTAACACCACTAACAATGCCTAATCTCCATTAGTGATGTACTCAAGAAAGCACAATTGTATGCCTTATGTTCCCAAATGAAAAAGTATTTTATCATTTATTTTTTGAATATCTATCAAGTATATATAATTTGCAAATAGAAAACGATTGCACACCAGATAAAAGCAAGAATCAACTATAAAAACTGAACAACTCCCATAGGTTATCCCATTCAAAACTACTAACATCAGTTTTCAAAAATTATATATTAAATTTGTAAATAATTAAGTTTAATTTATTTATGTATTGTTGTTTATAATATAATATATTTGTTATATGTTAATAAATTTATTCTATATGTTCAGGATTTATATGATATTATTTTATATAAATATTGATCGTATTTTATTCAATTTATTTTATATAAATTTATCTAATAAATATCTATACTTTAATAATAAATAAATAATTTTATTAATTTTATTAATTATTTTTTATTCATTTATGCAAAATTATTTAAAATATTTGAATGAATTTACTTTTTGGAGAAAATGGAAAATATTAAAATATTTTTAAATTTATCACTATTTTTTTTATATTGAAGGATGCAAATTTGAACTTAGGACCTCCCAAAAGAGAGGCTTTGTAGCTTACCGTTGCGCTATGACTTTTGCCACCTAAATTTCTCACTATTTATCATGGAACTCATGCCAAATATGAATTAACCACTGAAAATACCAGGCTACTGTGATTCACAATGACCCCTTTTAAAGCCAGATTACTAGCTTCATCGTGCTTGCCCAATTTGGCAATTTTAGAAAAAGTAAAGTAATAAACGAACCAGCCTTTTTGCATCTAACAATGCAAACAATTAAGACCCTACACATATTCACTTAAGATCCATTAAATCCACTACATCCATTGGATAATCTTAGAAAAGCATAGGCCACAAAGTTCATCCCTGCAAAAAGTGAAAACTTGGCCTTGGATAGGGAAGATGAAACTCTACTAGACGAAGATGCATTCAATGCGCTACCCCACTGTATGCTGGTTCCAACCATCTTTGATGGTTCCCCTACAATCAGATTCATGGTCGCCAATGGCATCCAATCAAGGTTAACAGTCAAAGACCCTTTGTTGGCCTTCAGCTTATTTGCACCCTCACAAGTCACTCCCCTACATTTCCTCACCTCAATCTACAAAAGCTTAGGACAACCACCAATCAAATGCTCGATCCCGAGATCCGACACGAGGCATCCCATGATACAGAGCTTCTTCAAAGAAATACACTTGGCAACAATGTACCAAATCACTATATCACCAATTGTATCACTACCACAAATAGCCAACCTCTCCAAAGACAGGCAGTTGGAAGCCAAAAGATCCAAACGCATAGCAGTTGGATTCAATCCAATCAAAACCAACTCCTAAAAATTCATACACTGCCTTGCCACCACTTTGAGCCCCTCATCCCCAATCCTATTTGTCTTTCATCCATCAATATGCAACTTTCTCAAACTCTTACAAGCATTAGCAATACTAGTGAGCCCAATATCGATACACTCTGGAGTCTTAACCAAATACAAGACCTCCAATCCTAGACACTTAGAAATGGCCATTAGCCCCCTATCACTCACCTACAACCTCTCCAAATGCACCTCCACGATCCCATTGACATGATCGGTAATAACCTCAAGCAACTTATCCCAATCCCCTGAACATCTAAACAACTTCAAGATACTCAAATTTTTGGACCCAGCAATCAAGGGTCCAAAATAGTTCGCCTTATAAAGCTCCTTCAAACAAATAATCTTTAATTTGGCACACCTAGGCCCAATATCCTCCACATTCCCCTTAGCCAAACCCCTCAATCTCTTCACAGAAAGCTCTTCTAAACCCACATAGTATTTCAGTATTGCATTCATTCCTTTTGGCCCAAAGTTACAAGACCCACAAGACAGTTTCATTAAATTACTGCAACGCTTTGAAAATTCCTCAACCCCACCATCAGACAATTGTCCACACGCCTTCAATTTTAATTTCTAGATATTTCTACAATAAATTCCCATTTGAATGAGGGCTTCGTTGTTTATACTTACCATTTCACAGTCGCACCTGAGGGTCAGCTTTGTCACATAATCAAATTGGTTGAACAGACCAGGGATTGTCGTGGATATATCTGATCATGTATCCAAAGATAGGAGCTAGAAACTTGAACCCTCGATGAAGAACCATCTTTTGCAAACCAAAGAAAATTTATTCTGATCACCTGATCCCAAACTGTGGAAAATACAGGCAAGACATTCATCAGGAAGGCTAAAGGTATAATCTTTACCATTAATCTCTTCGATTTCCTCGCTTTTCCCATAAAGGATATTCACAAATGAAGTCCCCTACCCCATTGCAATTCAATACCCGAAAACAAAACAAAATAAAAAAGCTTTGGCTTTAAAGCCACATATCGGTCATTACAAAGCCGATATAAGCCATATAAGGTTCAATTTAAAGATCTTCTTATGCTTTTTTCACTACGATATTTTGGCACATATATATCGATAAGCATGGCATGAATCAATAACTAGAGTATATATCTTAAATTTAAGATATATAAATTACACTGAGATATATCAAAGCGTTTAATTTTTCATCATTCAATTTTGATATAGATATATTAAATTGAACAAATAAATGCGACGTAATTTATATATCTTAAATTTAAGATATATATGCTAGTAGCAGTCACGATGCAACACATAACATGAATTAATATATAATTATACAATTTTATTTTATTATATTTTATTTTTTTTAAACAAAGGGGTAAAAAAATTTATTGAAACTCATAAAACAACATTACAAAGTAATCAAGAGACCAAAGTCCCCAGGAAAATCCAGACCGCCAAGCAGAAAAAGACAATCAGCACCATCAACCATCACCTTCTCCCTCCCTGTCCTCAGTAAGAATTCTCTCAAAATTAGGACGAAGTGTCGGAGAAACCCTTTCCCACTCCTCAATTCTCCATCCCTTAGCATACTCTGACGCCCATTTCACCAAGCAATCAGCAGCCCTATTCCACTCCCTTGGAATATGAACGAAAGTCGCCATCTCCATTAATGAACTAACCTGCAAAATCTATTGCACCACCCTAGCCAACTGCCAACTAGCATCCTCCACTTTCTGCTTAATAAGTAAATTGATCAAAACCTGGGAATCAGATTCACAAACAACCCTTCTCCATCCCAAATCATAAGCTTTCTCAAAAGCACAAAGAATTGCCAGCCCTTCCATAAGGTTGACAGTATGAACACCCTCATAGACCGAAAAGAGGAAAACCACCAAACCCAAATAGTCCCTACCAATCCCCCCAATACCAGCTGGCCCCGGATTGCCTCTGGAGGAACCGTCAGTATTGATTTTTAGAACCCCAATTGGGGGAGGCTGCCAAAATCCAGACCTTTGAACTCTCTGCTTCAGATGCTTACCACGCTTTACACATGTCGAGGCTAAGGACGGCCCCTGAATCCCCAATCTCTCTACCACTTCAGCATCCCTTTTCCCCAAGGGGAATTCCAACTCACACTTAGCCACCACCGTCTCCTGAACCATGCCCAAAGTTCTCTGCCAAAGTTGTTGCACCAACTTCTTTTCTCCACGAAAAATTCGCCAGTTCCGCTCCAACCAAATTTGCCACAATATGAAGATACGTCCCACAGACCACACCACCTGTAAAAAGGAAGCCATAGAGGGATGCCTACCCAACCTCTACCAAAACTCAATCAAGGAAGAAGCATGAACACAGGGACTATTCCAAACCCCCCACCAGAAATGCCAAATCTGGAGGGAGAAAGGGCAGTGAAAAAATAGATGAGTCGAGTCCTCCTCATTAGCCCCACACAAAACACAAACCGAGGGACCCTGGAATCCACGCTTCTGAATATTATCCCAAGTCAAACACTTATTCCAAGCCAACATCCACACAAAACAATTACATTTTGGCCAGGAAGAATTGTTCCAGATCTTCTTCCACCATTGAATTTCATCCCCATCCACCCTATGGGACAATAACTCCCGATAGCCAGAAGCAATAGTATAATCCCCTTTAGGATTGGGAGACCAGGCAAGCACATCATCATACTAGAGAGAGCTGCAACGCCTACTAGAAAGGATACTATGTAGCTCTACACATTCTTCTAGCAAACCAACATCAGGCCATTCATCTGGAGACTTCCATCCAGCCACCTCCAACTGACCACAAGAGGAAAATGACTTAAAGTCACTCACCTGTGTCCAACCAACCTCACAAAATCTCTGACAGAGATTTAACAAGTGAGGAAACTGAGAAATGATGGGGGGATATCCATCCCACGAATCAGACCAGAATTGAACCTCGGTCCCCTTTTTACAAATCCAAAATAAGCCATCCTTAATAAGAGTAGCCCCTTTCTTAAGCGTGCTCCAGATCACTGAGCCCTTCCCAAGAAGGGGGTAACAAGGCATTTCCAACTGAGGGATTCCCCGAAAATATTTCTGAGAAAGAATCTTGGCCCAAATCTTATCCTGCTCCTTACACCACCTCCAATACAGTTTCACAGACAAAGCCACACCAATCAAAGCCATCTGCCGCAGACCCAAGCCACCATATTGCTTTGGGCTACACACCACCTCCCATCTAACCAAACTCCATTTGGAAGACTCTAAGCAACCAGCCCATAAAAATTGTTGTGTCACTGAATCCAAATCCTTAACAAAACCCAAAGGGGCAACCTGTAGCATGCATCTGTAAATGGGCAAAGCCTGTACCACAGACTTGATAACCTGAACACGACCAGCAAAGGATAACCACCGGTGAGTCCAGTGATTAACCTTCACCCTAAATTTATCTAAAATGCTCTTCCATGACTCCCGAGGCAATCTACCCACCGAGATAGGGAAACCAAGATAGGTCAAAGGAAGTGTCCCGATCTGAAATCTCAATGTTTGAACAATCCTTCTCTAAATGGGGCACAGAGTGTTGAAGAAGAAAATAGAAGACTTATCCTCATTGATTTGTTGACCTGAGGCAACTAAGTAAACATCCAACACCCTACGTAAATTAGAAGCCTCTCACATTGTAGCCATACCCATCAGAGCAGTATCATCCACAAATTGTAGATGAGACTGCAGAGATAAATTACCTCCCCACTACCAACCCTGTATGCTACCCACCTCCACGTTCCTTCTAAGAAACCTCCCCAAACCTTCAGTGAGGAGAATAAACAAGTATGGAGAGAGAGGGTCCCCCTGACGAAGGCCCCTAGAAGCACCGAATAACTCAGAATGATTCCCATTAATAAGCACAGAGAAAGAGACTAAGGTAACACAACTCATAACCCATTGAATCCACTCCGCTGCAAACCCAAAAGCAATAAGAGCCTTCCACAAGAAGGACCATCGAACTCTGTCATAAGCCTTCGCCATATCCAATTTGATAAACATTGCCTTTTCCTTGGAGCTGGCCATAGAATGGATGACTTTAGTTACAATAACAATCACATCCAGAATCTATCTACCTGCAACAAAACCACTCTGTTCTTCGGAAATCAACTCCTCAAGACCCTTTTTCAACCTGTCAGCAATTACCTTAGAGATGATTTTATAAATGACATTGCAGAGAGAAATGGGTCGAAATTGGCTTAACCTATCTGCCCCCTCACACTTGGGAATAAGAGCAAGGAAAGTAGAATTTAAGGCCCTTAGCATCTGCTTGTTCCTTTGAGATTCTTGCACAACCTCCAGGAGATCCAAATTGATAATATCCCAAAATTCTTTGAAAAACTCGATCGGGAAGCCATCAAGACCTAGCGCCTTCCCCTTCTGCATCTGGAAAATAGTTCCTTCGAGTTCTTCCAGTGTGATATCATTCATAAGTTGTTGGTTCAGCTCCCTCGACACAAGATGAGGAATACAAGAAAGAACCTGAGCCTCCTCAAGAGACCCCCCTTGCGAGTCCTCCCTAAAGAGAGAAGCAAAATATTGTCTTACCTCATTAGAAATTTCAGGGAAGGAAGACAGATGTTCTCCCCCATCGTTCACAAGACCAGAGATAGAATTCCCATGCCTCCATGCTTTCACCGAATTGAAGAAAAAAGATGTATTTTTATCCCCTTCCTGCAACCAAACTATTTGAGCCTTCTATTTCCAATATATCTCTTCCCTCAGCTCCCATTCCTCCAAGGTTCTCACAGCTTGCGCTTCAGCCTGAAGAAGCTCAAGCGTCACTCCAACCTCCCTTAACCTCCTTGTGATACTGTCCAATTCTTCCTGAGCCACTGCCTTTTCATGGAAGACATTCCCAAAACACTAAGAGTTCCAGCACTTAAGATGATACTTAACATGTTGAAGATGCTTGGAAAAAATATACATTGTCGTCCCATAAGCAAGTCTACCACTCCTCCACCATTCTGCCACATAATCCTTCAGAGAAGGGTCACCCAACCACATGAGCTAGAACCTAAAAGAAGGCGTACGCGGAGCACAAGTTGAATCAATGACAAGCTTCATAGGGTAGTGATCTGAACCTTTCCAATCCAAGATCTCAGAGCGGGAAGACCACATCCCCCCAACCCAATAGCAGGACACCAGAAAGCGATCCATCCTTTTTGCGATGCAATAATCCCTAGCTCGATGGTTGTTCCAAATAAACTATCCATTACTAGGCTTGATATCAACAAGATTTAAAGAGTTGATGCTATCTCGAAGCAACAAAGCAGAGGGCTCCAACCTCCCAGACCCACCCCGCTTCTCAGCCAACTCGCAAATAGCATTGAAGTCTCCAGCCATAATCCATGGATGGAAAGGTACCATAGAGCGGACTAACCTGATATGAGACCACAGAGCTTGCTTACCCTAGAAATCAGTAGGAGCATAGATATTAGAAAAGAGAATAACCTCCCCTGTCTCAAAACTAGAAGCAATCATAGACATAGTGGATTTAGAAGACACCCACCAGAGAGGTCGAATTTTCTGAGGATTCCAAAAATAGGCCACACCCCCAGAAGATCCATGAGCACCAATACATTGACACTCACCACACCTCCATAGCCTAAGTGCCAAGTCAAGCATACTCTCAACAGATAACTTAGTCTCCTGAAGAAAAAACACATTAGGACCATGCTTTCGAACTAAATCATGAACCGATTTTTGTCGAGGGCTGTTGTTCAAGCCCCTTACGTTCCATGAAAGAACAATCATTTCAAGGGGCTCGAAAAGTGAGAATCCAGAGTCTTTACTGACCCTGACTCAACCAAGTTCTCGCCTGTCAATTTGATCTTTTCCACATCCTTCTTTCTACCTGGTTTAGCAAATTTCTCTGCCCCACCTTTCTTAATATCTTTTTGCAAAATGCCCAATTTTGGAGGCTTAGACTTCTTAGCAGAATCCAGCTCTGCACTTCACCAAAGAGGAGAAGAATCCTCCCCCACTGCTGGAATAACGGCCAAAGAAATCGGAGCCTCTAGGTCTTCTGTCGGCATAACAACATCCGTGAGCACACCATAATCACCTTGTGGTTCCATAGAAGAATCGAGTGCAGGTCCCTCTTGAGCAAACTCCTCAATCCCCTGCTCCAAGTTTACCAAACCTGGATTAACTTCCTGGTGACTAAGGTCGTCCAAAACCTCAAACCTGTTAAAAGTGCCCTCTTCTTGCCTTTCTCTGAAAGGTCTCTTTTGCCCCCTATTCTTACTCTGGGCCTTGATAGGAACAAAACCATCAGTATCTACCACCGCAGCAGGACTGCTGCCCTTCCCCTTATCCGCCCTGGGAAGATCCCGAGAAGGTTGTGAAGGCTGGGGATCCACCGACTTGTATCTTGGACACTTTCTTAGCAAGTGGCCATATTCACGACAGAGCCTGCAGCGGAAAGGAAGGGTCTTGTAGTCCAATTGTTGCACCCAAGAATAAGAACCCGCACACATATCTATTGCATCGGGCAGAGGCCTACTTAGGTCAATTTCAACACAAATTCTTGCAAAAGTCATTACCTTTTTCCCCAAGGTCTGTGACGAAGCTCCAACTGGTTTTCCAAGCAGCGAGGCCAATAAGAGCAACACATCCTCCCAACAGCATTCCACTGGGAGGCGAGGTAAATAAACCCACACCGGGACGCGATTTGGAAGCTCCTCAGTAGGGTTAAATCCTACATGCCACGGCTTGATAAACAACCCCACCTTATTATGAAAATAAGGTCCTCCCTCAAACACCCTGTTACAATCAGCTATGCAGTTAAAAGTAACCATGAAGTAATTGTTAGCCAACAACATTATCTCCATTTCTCCCACCGGCTCCCACGTTCTCTGAGCCCAAGTCTCCAAAAACTGGAGCGAGACCCTCATCCCCAAAAATTTGCAATATAAGGAATGATTTGAGTAGTAATCAATATCTTCAACAATCAGATCAGGCGGAACAACAAATTTCGGTCTCACCTTGCACCGCTCTAGATAGCCATTAACCTTTGTGATCTGTGAACTAGAGGACAATCCTGCACTATCCATCCCAGAGTCCGTAGCAAATAAATTGTTATTATATGTTGACATCCCATCCTTTGGGGACATTGAGCAAATTGTTGCGCGAAAACTCAAATTGAGAGTAACCCCAGAAGCCTCTCCCTTGGATAAAGCCATCAAACCCTATTCCAATGCATAAACCCACAAAAAGAAATAATGGGCCAAAACCCCTACCACTTCCACCTCCTAAACTCTACAATACCAGCCACTCCAGCTCTCCCACACTCGCACCAGAAAAGAGGAAGAGCAACAACGCCGAAAGGAACCTCCTACAGCCCCCGTACCACCCTTACCAACAAGGGAACTTGCAATAACCAGCCACAGATCCACGAGCTCGCCAAAATCCAAACTCCCATGCGTGAGGAGACACACCCCGAACACACCAGTCGGCACAAGCAGCAGGAAATCGTGCCAGCCAACCTCCCCAATCAACAAGACACACCAGAAAATAGACGCCCGCCCCCAGGAACACCAAAAAACCCTCCCCAGATTGCGCAGATGCAGAAAAAAATGGTCACGAGCTAGGGCATGGGTGCCCTAGCTTGGCCCGTGCAGAGACATTCGCAAGCCATCATTGTACACCCTCACATTTTTTCTATTATATTATTAGATAATTAATAATATTTTAATATATTTAATATAAAAATTTAATATAAGTTATGGTTAGGAGCCAAACATGGTTAGGTTCAAATTTTTATTAGGGTTGAGATTCAAGTTTAATTAGGATTAGGAATAGGATTAGGGTAAGAGTTAAGAATAAAGATAAAATTAGGGTAAGGGTTAACCTGGTTAGAAATAGAATTAGGGTTGGGGTTAGGATTAAGATTAGGATCAAGATTAAGGTTAGGGTTAGGGTTAGCGATAGAATTAGGGTTAGATATGGGGATAAGGTTAGCATTAAGTATAGGGTTAGGGTTAGTATTAGGGTTAGGATTAGTTTGAGGATTATGGTAAGGGTTACAATTAGAGATAGGGTTAGGGTTAGGGTTAGAATTTGGGTTAAGATTAGGGTATGTGCAAGATCATGATGGGCCAAAAAGTGGCAATATGATGGGTATGTGGCTGACAACTATTTTTTTACCTAAAATTGATGAAACAAAAAGGGTTTTTAAAGGAGATTCTCAGCTTTCCACCCATATAAATTATGTTTTACTTTGAATTTAATAATTAATTATTATTCATTTTCTATTCAAATTACAACTAAATTCCTAATTGATAGGCTGATTGAAACACATCTATAGGTTTTAAATGGTATCACATTTTTTGAATCTAAAACATCTGTCACATTCTATGCTTCACATACTATAGGATTAAAAAAATAAAAATTGAATTTTGTGAATTTTTGACCAAGTTAAGGTGGTCAGACACATGAGTTTTTTATATTTTTTAAAAAGTTATAATAAAAAATTCATAATTAATTATTTACTTAGAAAAAAATTTAAAAAAATATGCATCACATCGGGGCATGAGTCCTCTACTTATATCTAAAATCTTATAAAAAAATAAAAAAATATTATCATTTTATTATGGCTAGGGTGGTTAGACAGACACCTACTTATTTTTTCCCGAAATTTAAGTACTTATTGAAATTTCAAATTTTCACCAAATAGATCTTTTTTTTTAAACAAACCTAGTAGTTTAGAAACTACATTAAATTTTCAATAGATTCGATTCTTACATATTTTTGAAATAATATAGATAACTTATTCAAATCTTTATGTCAAGTTGCCTAACTCTTATTTTTTTGAATTTTTTGCCACTTAAGGGCTTGTTTTTTCCATGATGATCCTACACATACCCATTAGCATTAGGTTTAGGATTACAATTATTGTTAGTATTAGGATTACAGTTATGGCTAAGATTAGGGTTTAAATCATAATTAGATATAGAGTATGGTTAGGGTTAGATTTATGGTTAAGCTTAGGGTTATAGTTAGATATAAATTATTGTTAAGGTTAGGATTCATATTATGGTTAGGGTTAAGGTTAGGTTAAAGGTTAGGGTTAACCTAGTTAGGAATTGGGTTAGGGTCAGGGTTATATTTAAGGTTAACATTAGGATTTGAAATACAATTAGATATATAGAACCCTAACTTGATTAAACCCTAACCCTAACCCTAACTATAATCATAATTGATCCTTGACCCTAATTGAACCCTAATCCTAATTGAATATTAACCCTAAACTTAACTCCAAGACTAATTATAACCCTAATTGAACTCTAATCCTAACCCTATCTCTAACCCTAATTGAATTGTAATCCTAATCTGAATTATCAGTGATGCCTAACTATATTTGTACACTAATATATCCTAAACCTAATTGAATTCTTTTCCTCATCATATCGTAACTTTGATTGAACCTTGATTGAAGCCTAAACATAAATTTGATCCTTAGTAAACCCTAACACAAAATGAACACTTATTAACTCTAACCCTAACCCTAATTAAACACTAACCATAATTAGACTCTAAAAATATTCATAATTAAACTCTAACCCTAATTTAACCTTAACCAGGTATCCCTAATCGTAATTGAATTTTAACCCTAACTTTGAACACTATTTTAATCCTAAACCTAACACTAAACATTATGTTGATTAAATCCTAACTATAACTTGGACTCTAATTGAATCTTAATGCTAATTGATCCCCAATCCTAACCCTTTAATCAAATACTAAACCTAATTGTGATTGTAACCCTAATTGAACCCCAATTGTAACCCTAACCCTAACCTTTATCATAAAATCATAACACTAATTGAACCCTCATCTTAGCCCTAATTGATGCCTAACCTAATTGAACGCCAATTTATAGGAATCGTAATTAAATCCTAGTCCTATTTGTACCCTAATCCTAATTAAACCTAGATTAAATAGTAACACTAATTGTACCCTAAACCTAATCCTAACTCTAACCTAGGTAATTAAACTCTAATCCCAATCCTAACTCTAATGGATTGTTAACCAATTTGAGCACTAATTTAATATACTCCTAATTAAATTCTAACAATTTAATTATACCCTAAACCTAAACCTAATTGGACTCTAACCCTAAATTAAACCCTAACCCTAGCCCTAACTACAATCCTAACCCTAATTAGATTTTAACCATAATCCTAATTAAGTTCTAACCTTAATTGGACCCTAATCCTAAGCCCAATTGAACTCTAACCCTAAATTTTAACACTAATTTAGTCCCCACCCTAACATTAACCCTTACACTAATTAAACCATAACTATAACCCTAACTCTAATTGGATCCTAACCCTAACTGATCCTCATTCCTAACCCTTTAATTGAATACTAAACCTAAATTTGATTGTAACCCTATTTGAACCCTAACTATAACCCTAACCCCAAGCTCTATCATAGAATCCTCACCCTAACCCTGATTGAATGCTAATATACACTAACCCTAATTAAATCTTAACCCTAGTTTTACCTTAACCTTGATTGAACACCAACAATAAGCCTGACCCTTATTGAATCCTAACCAAATAGATCCATAACTAAACCCTAATACTAACACTAATTCAACACTATCTGTAATTAGACTCTAACCATAATCAAAATTAATATCTAACCCTAATTTAACCCTAACCCTAATTGAAATATAATCCTAACTCTAAACACTATTTTAATCCTAACATTGATTGGATCCTAACCCTAACACTAATCTTACACTAACTGAACCCTAACTATAATCCTAACTTAAATTTAATTCTAATTGAATCTTAACCCTAATTGAATCTTACACCTAACCTTGATCATAACCCTATTTGAAACTGAACTATAACCATAACCCCAAGCTTTATAAGAGAATCCTACCTCTAATTGAACCCTAAACCTAAGACTAATCCTAGTCCTAACCCTTACCCTATCTCTAAGCCTAATTTAACCCTAACCCCAAGTTTAATTTTATAGAACAATAACCCAAACCCTAACCACAATAGTGGTGTAGGAGCACCCAAACAAATGAAATTCACATCAGGAGGTCAATATGCTAAGTATAGGTGTTAGGATCTTTTTGGCATTACATAAGGTCTATTTACACTAAATAAGGTCTATTGAGACCATTTACTATGTAATTGAGTAAATTGTAAGTCATTTGTGTCAATTGGGAAAAAGTTGCAAAAAATGTAAAAAGTTGTCAAAGCAAAAAAATTACAAAAATGCAACTTTCCTAGGAGATGAAAGGTCATAGAAGTTTAAAAGTTAGTTTATAGGAATTTTTGTGGTTATATTTGAATAGAAAAATTTTAAAAAGCCTCTAAAAGATTCAAGGAAGAGTTGTTGAAAATTGTATTGACTCATCCATATCAAATACAACGTTATTTCTGCATTTTTCTCTGTCATTATGCACTTTTCAGTGGTTGTACGATCTCGTATAGTCAAAATTTGCTTTGAATATTATTCCATCTTGGAGGGGCATGGATTAACTTTTATTTTCTTCAGGTTTGAGGCCTTGAGATTTAGTTTGGAGGGAGATCTCTTCCATTTTCTGAAACAGCCTAGTGAAAAACAATCAAGGGTTTGATTGGAGTTTAAATGAGGCCATAAGTCATTCCACCCACTGTCATAGCCTGTAACTTAGTGGAATGACTTCTTACATGATAGGTTAGATGTTCCCATGGTTCTGTAGGTAGAGGATTCAAGTTATTTGATTTGGGGTGATGCCCTAGGGTAGAATAGTGAGTTTTCCTTATGAAAAAGGGGTGTTCAAGAAGGGTTTTGATAAAATGTTGAAGGAACCTTCTATGTAATGGTTGTTTGGCCTTGTGTAGGGTATGTGTGATTTTTTGGTGGCATTGGTTAGGTGAAACAATCTTGAGATATTGGAGTTTGAATAAACCCTTGTCATTTTGCATGTAAAATGAGGGTTTGGTGGTTCAGTATCATAGAGGTTGTGGATATTGAGGTTTTGTAACACAACTAAGGTCTATCAATTGATTTTGGGTGATAATTAGGTGTTTAAGAGGTACCTCATTTCTAAAAGAGGGTTATTTGGTGTCCTAAAAATAGGGACAATATGTTGGTTTTCAACTTTGTCTCAAAGAAACCACATGAAATATGTTGGTATGTTGTGCTAGGACTTGAAGTGTGTCTCAAGTGATGTTTGATAGGTCTTTGTATGGACTTCTCTAAAATATATTGAGAAAAAATAGTTTTGGAGGGCTACAATCCTTTAAGTGTGTGTTGGTGAAAGGCTGATTGAGTAGGGTTGTAAGGACTAGTCTCTTGTTTGTGTCTGATCAATTTGTGTGGATTTAGGTCATCACCACCTTGCTTTCTATCAGGTAGTATCGGAGCTCAGTTATTAGATCTTTTTTTGGTGATTGGTTGATGTGTGCAGGTTGGAAGGTGAAAAGACAAATTTGGGAAGATGCCTCCTAAGAATGTTGGTGTTGTTAGAGAGTTGCAGGAGTTGAAAGAGAAAAATGCCAAGCTTTTGGAGTCACACAATTTTGTGTTGGAAAGGCTTGTTTCCTTGGAGAGAAAGAAGAAAACGGATGAGAATGATGAAAGTGAGTCAGAGGAAGAAGATGAAGAGTATGAAGATGTAGATTAGGAGTTAGGCCCTGAAGATCAGAGGATGGAAAAGTTGCTTAAAGCATTCAAAGGTGATTCACATAAGGTAAAGGTTGATTTTCCTACGTATGGTGGAAATTTGAATGAGGAAGAGTTGCTTGATTGGATTGCAGCCATGGACAACCACTTTGAAAGTGAAGACATTTCTGATGAGTAGCAGGTGAAGGTAGCAAAGACAAAACTCAAAGGTCATGCATGTATATGATGGGACTACAAGCAAGGAGAAAGGAGAAAGAAAGGTAAGTCAAGGATAGTTTCTCTAGATAAGATGGTAGCAAAACTTAAAGGTAAATTTCTTCCAAAAGACTATGAAGTTCAATTCTATAAGAGATTACAAGATTTGAAGCAAACCGATTTAGATTTCAAGACCTATACTGATGAATTCTATAAATAAAGTATAAGGTCAGGAAGAAAGGAAGATGAAGTTGAAAAAGTGGCTAGATATTTAAGTGGCCTTAGATTCAATATACAAGATGAATTGGTTGTTGTTAACCCAAAGACTATTTAAGAGTGCTTCCAACTAGCTATTAGGGTGGAGGAAAAGATAAAAAAAAATGCAAGAGAAGTTTGTTATAGGTAGAGGTAATAATACAAGAGGGATAGGATCAATCCCTACATCAAGGCATCCAAATGAGGAACAAGAAGAAGCAAGTAAAGGTAAAGAGCAAGGTGTTGATGCAAGAGGAGTTTTTAGGGGTTCTAGAGGAAGATTTAGTGGTGGAAGAAGTTCAAATGTCTTTACAAGAAGATGCTACAATTGTAATGAATTTTGGCATCCATCCTTCAAGTGCCCTAAAAATTTTGGTACTTCATCAAGTGGAGGTGAAAACGAGACTGAAAGGAGGGATCAAATATTACAAGAGAAGGAATGTGAGAGTACCAATTCTTCAAGCTATCTTGCTGCTCCTAAAACAAGTGAAACATTGATGACAAGGCAGACCATACTTAAGGCAGCAAAGGAGAGGGTACCATTGCAAAGAAAGACTCTTTTCAAGACCACATGTAAGTGCAAGAATAAGATATGCAAAATTTTCATTGATTCAACCTCTATTGAGAATATGGTGTCAAGTGAGATGGTTAGTAAACTAAATTTGCAAAAGATCCCTCATGAATTTCCATCTAAGGTGTCTTGGTTGAGTGATGGGCAATCACTTTGGTTAATAAACAAGCTATTGTTGAGTTTAAAATTGGTGGCTATAAAGACAAGGTATTTTGTGACATTTTTCCCATGGATTTTTGCCACTTACTTCTAGGTAGGCCCTGGCAGTTTGACATGCATGAATTATATGATGGGAGAGAAAATGCATACACCATAGAGAAATATGGATATACATTTACTTTGACTCCGCTTGTGGAAGAAGACAAAGGTAATGGTAAAGAGGCTAAGGTAATCATGTGTGGGAAGAAAGAATTTGCAGAGGTTGTAAAAGAAGATAAAAAGATAGGTGCTACAGTTATTTCAAAGCTTGAGAATGTTGTGACAGCAAGTGTGAAGATAAATATAGGGTTGAAGGATGAATTGACAATGAATTGGTATGCTAATGTCTTGGTAGGAACCATGGTGTGTTGTTTGGTTGGGAGTAAGGGTGCAAAGCATGAAGGATTTGCAGGTACAGTGGGTTATAGATCTGACAGTATAGTGGTACAAAAGGTTGTTAGGATAGAGGGTCTAATGATAGTGATGAGAGGACAGGGTGTTCAAGGAACTAAGGATAGATGCAAGCATGAAGATGAGAGAAAGAAGGATTCAATTCAAGGAACCTTAGGTAAGTGTTTGTTTGTGGATGTGAAGGTAGGAAAAATGTTAGGTTTTGATCAAGGGACTATTAGAAGATCATCATCAGGTTTGATTGCAAAAGCATAATCATATCCAAATGAAGCCAAGGCCAAGGAAGCAAGGCAGGTTACAAGATCATTGTATATGAACCAAAGAAAGGTATTTGCAGACTAGATATTATGTGGAAAGCAAGGAGGAATCAATATGGAGCATGGTACAAGTCATAACTCATGTGACATGAGTTCTTTTTCAAAGGGGTTGTATGGTGCAAGAGCACCCAAACAAATGAAGTTTACATCAGGAGGTCAATATGCTAAGTATAGGTGTTAGGGTCTTTTTGGCATTACATAAGGTCTATTTACACTAAATAAGGTCTATTGAGACCATTTACTATGTAATTGGGAAAATTGTGAGTCATTTGTGTCAATTAGGAAAAAGTTGCAAAAAATGTAAAAAGTTGTCAAAGCAAAAAATTACAAAAATGCAACTTTCCTAGGAGATGAAAGGTCATAGAAGTTTAAAAGTCAGTTATAGGAATTTTGGTGGTTATATTTGAAGGGAAAATTTTTAAAAATCCTCTAAAATTATCAAGCAATAGTTTTTGAAAATTGTATAATTGAATCATCCATATCAAATACAACGTTATTTCTACATTTTTTCTGTTATTCTGCACTTTTCAATGGTTGTACGATCTCGTACAGTCATAATTTTCTTTGAATATTATTCTATCTTGTAGGGGAATGGATTAAATTTTTTTTTCTTCAAGTTTTAGGTCTTGAGATTTAGTTTGGAGGGATATCTCTTCCATTTTCTGAAACAGCCTGTTGAAAACCAGTCAAGGGTTTGATTAGAGTTTAAATGAGGCCCTAAGTCATTCTACCCACTATCATGGCCTGTAACTTGGCGGAATGACTTCTTACATGATATTTTATATGTTCCCATGGTTCTATAGGTAGAGGAGTCAATTTATTTTATTTGGGGTGATGCCCTAGGGTAGAACAGTGAGTTTTCCTTGTGAAAAAGGGGTGTTAAAGAAGGGCTTTGATAAAATGTTGAAGGAACCTTCTATGTAATGGTTGTTTTACATTTTTTAGGGTATTTTTGATCTATTGGTGGCACTGGTTAGGTTAAATAATCCTAGGAGATTTTATTTTGAATAAACCCTTGTCATTTTGCATGTAGAATGAGGGTTTGGTGGTTTAGTATCATAGATGTCACGGAATTGAAAAATTACTATGGATTTTGGGGTTTTGTAACACAACTAAGGTCTTTCAAATGAGTTTGGGTGATAATTAGGTGTTTTTCAGGTACCTCCTTTGTAAAAGAGGGTTACTTGGTGTCCTAAAAATAGCGGTAGTTTGTTGGTTTTCAACTTTGTCTCAAAGAAACCTCATGAAATTTGTTGGTATTTTGTGCTAGGACTTGAAGTGTGTCTCAGATGATGTTTTACAGGTCTCTGTATGACCTTCTCTAAAATATATTGAGAAAAAATAGTTTTGGAGGGCTACAAGCCTTTAGGTGTATGTTGGTGAAAGGTTGATTGAGTAGGGTAGTAAGGGTTGGTCTCTTGTGTGTGTCTGATCAATTTGTGTGGGTTTAGGTCATCACAAAATTTCTTGCTATCAAATAGTAACCTTAAGTGAACAATAACCCTAATTAAACAATAACCTTCACCCTAAATTAATCTTAACCCTAATTCAACCCTAATAGTAACCCTATTTCTAATCCTAACCATAACCATAACCCTATTCATAATTATTACACTAATTGTAATTGTAACCCTAACCCTAGCCCTAATTGAATGCTAATGTACACTAACCCTAATTAAATCTTAACCCAAATTGCACCCTAAACCTAATTACACCTTGATTGAATGCAAATCGTAATTGAACCCTAAATCTAATTCTAACTCTAACCCTAATTGAACTATAATTCTAATCGCGACTTTAATTCATGCCTAACCCTATTTGAACCTTAACCCTAATTGAATCCTAACATTTATCATAATAAACTCTAATTGAACATTAACCCTTTTCTAACCCTAACCAAAGCATAATTAAATCCTAGTCATGATCATAATTGAATCTTAATCAAACCCTAATTATAACCTTAATTGAACTATAATTCTAATTGTGATTTTAATTCATGGCTAACCCTATTTGAACCCTAACCCTAATTGAATCCTAACATTTATCATAATAAACATTAATTTAACATTAACCCTTTTCTAACCCTAAACATAAGCATAATTAAATCCTAGTCATGATCGTAATTGAATCTTAATTTAACCCTAATAGTAACCCTAAGTGAACACTAATTAACCCCTAATTGTACCCCAATCCTAATAATCTTATAACCTTATTTGAACCCCAATTGTAACCCTAACCTCAAGCTTAAATCATTGAATAGTAATCCAAAACCTAAACCTAATCGTAACCTTAAGTGAACACTAATCCTAATTGAATGGTAACCTTAACCCTAATTTAATCTTAAACCTAATTCAATCCTAACCCTAACCTAAATTGTACCCTAACCCTACACCTAATAGTAACCCTAATTGAACTATATACCTAACCCTAATCAAACCCTAACTAAAATCCTAATTTAACCCTAACACTAAATGTATTGTAATCCTAATTGAATTGTAACCATAGTTGGACCATAACCCTAGTTCTAAATCTTAATTGAATTGATTTATCTTTGTGATCAAATCTTTGATTTCTCTTTGTGATCAAATATTTTTATTTATTTATTTAATTCATCTTTTACTTTTATCAAATATTTGAATTATCTTTTATCTTCGATTTATTTATTTGATCTTTAATTTATCTATGATAAAGATTTTTATTTTATCTTTTTTATTTATCTTTTATTTTTGATTGATTTATTTGATCTTTTAGTTTATCTGTGGTAACTATATATTCAAATCTTTATGATTTATCTTTGATTTCTCTTTTTGATCAAATCTCTTTGATTTTTTTGATTTTTTTAATTTAATTTTATCAATTCATTTATTTTATTTATTTATTTGATCTTTTAATTTATTTATTTTATCTTTGATTTATTTATTTTATGTTTTAATTTATTATTTTTGTCTTTGATTTAATTATTTGATCTTTTAGGCTTATGTAGAGGATGTTGACAAGGTGAGATCTTTAAGAATAGCATTTGTGTGCTACTACGCTGGCATGCCTGAGCAAGGCCATTGAGATCGAGCTTGCATGGCAGTACTTCCTCTTGCATGCTGAATTTTCTTGGTGGATCGGGTGGTTGGAGGTGTGCGTGTGTGGTAGGGTGGTTTTTAGTGCTGCCTGGAAGGGTTTTTGGTGTTGGTTGAACCTTCTCGCTGGTGGTTGTGATTTTCTTTCTTTCTTGGATGTGTTGTGTGTGAGTAAGCTGGGTGTGCCTTGAAGGCTACGCTGGGTTGAGAGCCTAGAGGCTGCATTTTGTTTCTTTGTCTGCCTAGGTTTTCTTCATTTTGTGTTGTGTGTGGGGCTTATCTTTGCATGTGTGGCACTATTGTTTCCTTGTTGAGGTGTTGTGTGTGGGTCATTCCCTCTCTTGCATGGGTTCTCTTACCTGCATACCCGTCTTGGGCCTTGTTGCAGTCAAGGTTGGTGTGGGGTGAGGTTTCTTAGGGGCATTGTGTGGGTAAGGTTGTTTTTGCTTCGGTGCTAGCCTTTCTTTTGTCGGTGGCTCTCTCTTTGGATGGGGGTGGTGCCATTCCTCATGGAAGGGCATAAGCCAGTTGATAATCCTGATCATGGTTTGTTTCTTCCTAGAGGAGGTCAAAAGTTTGTTGATGTGGGTCAGTCTAGTGGGGGTTTGGTGAGGACAAATGGCTTCCGACTTCAAAAATTAAATGGGTGTCTAGAGCAGTCTAAGGATCGACCGGTGCTCATGATACAACCAGAATCTATGGCGGAGGATGTGGAGTACTTCTGTAACCATGTATTGATTTGCAAGTTTATGGGGATGTGGGCTTCGTTCCCTTTTTTGGATTCGTGGATTCACAAAACTTGGAACCCTAAAGGTGATTTTGATATTTTATTGGCTGCAAACAATTTTTTCATGGTCGATTTCTCTTGTGTTGTTGATAGAAATTGAGCCTTTAAGGGTGGACAGTATTTCTATAATCAAGTGGGTTTATTCATTAAACCATGGCACATGGGGTTCAACTCTGTTGAAGAGCTTCCTTCCTGCATTCTGGTATGGGTACGTCTCCCCCCTCTGCCTCTGGAGTGCTGGCGAAGCGACATTTTGCAAATGATTGCTCTCTTCCTTGGTAAGCCTATTAGGCCCTCTCAACAAACTCTGAATAGAAAGATTATTTCCTATGCTTGTATTTGTGTTGAAATTGACCTGAATAACCCATTGCCAAATTCTATAGCCATGAGCATTGGAGAAATTTCTTGGATCCAGCAATTAGATTATGAGGCATTACCTTTTCGTTGTAGACTTTTCCATGAGTATGGCCACCTGTAGCGAATGTGTCCTAAGGCTTCTAATCTTACTCGTTTGACTTTTGCACCTCATCAAGCTAACTCAAAGATAGACAAGGGTAATTCCTCCAAGCAGGGGGGAGTGGCAGATAAGGATGGTTTTGTGCCAGTTAGACCCCATAATAGGAACAAAGGCCAAAGAAGGACAAACAAAGATCAGTAGGAAGAGGAATCCCTGAACAGGTTTGAAGTTTGAGAGGGTTTGGTTCAGGAAGAAGGGGTTCCCTTTTATATGCAAATTGCAGATAGTTCTATTATGGAGAAATGTTTGGAGGATTAGCTGAATGTTACTTCTAGTGTAATCTCAGTTGGGGGTCAAGGGTGCTAGTTGGATGTTGAACTTCCTACCTCAAGTTCTAGGGGTGGGGAAATTGGTGCAATACCAGACATAAACTTGGTATCAACTCCTTTTGATTCTGGAACTATCATTGAAAAGGCTAATGAGGAGTCTGGTAAATGCACGACCTTTTCTCTAGCTTTGGGTCTTCACCAAAAACCCCTAAAAAAGGGGGTTCTTGAGAAGACTGTTAAAGTTGGAAGGAAGAAGGACCAAGAAAAGGTTAAGTTGATTGGGGAGACATTGGTTCAGTCTAGCTTGGTGAGAACTATTGATACTCACTTCTCCCAACTGAAAGATGATTGTGCTATCTTGGAATGTTAGGGGTATGAATAGCATCCCTATACAAAAGGTTATTCGGGAGTTGATTCGGGTTCACTCTCCTGATTTGGTTTTCCTCCAGGAAACTAAGTTGTCTGTTGATGGCATGATGAATTTAGTTCTGAAAATATGGAGTAGAGGTCTTTTTCAATGTGTTGGAGCTTTGGGCAGCTCAAGGGGTATTGCCTACTTATGGGATCCACATAAGGTCATTCCCGGGTAAAAGCACAAACCTGTGTCACACTTTATAAAGGAATCGGCCAACAGCAAAAAAAATTCTGAACTTCGACCACATAAAAGTGGTCTTTATGTTTTGAATTTCAAAATGGTGTAAACTAATAAAATGTAGAACTTTTGGTGTAGTTTATTCCTGTAATTTTTAAAATTTAAAAAAAAAAAATTATTATGTTTTTATCAATTTAAGGACAAATTTTGGAATGCTGAAAATTTCATAAAAGAGTGACTTCACGGACCGTCAAGAAATAAAATGAAAAAAACTTCATTTCTCCTTTTTTTTTTTCCAAATAGGTAATTTCAATATCCTGTGCATGGAAAAAAAAATCACATTTTGATGTATATTTTTCCCGTAATAACGTTCTAAAGTCAAACATGTCAGAATTTGACAGTTTTGACGGACCGTCAACTAATTTCAAATTTTTCAATCATTTTAAAAAAAAAAAATATACCCTTTTGAAGTAGACTTTCTCCTCTTATGCCTCATATAATATTTAAAATATTTTAATAAATTTTACTATCATTTTTTTAATATCAAATCACCCTCTTTTTTAATTTTTAAAACCTACTTGCATTATTTTAATAATAAAAGATATCAAAACTAATCAAAATATTATAAAAATTCTATATTTGGATTCTACACTTCAAGCTCTACAAAAGGGTATTTTTATTTTTTGCAAAAACATCAATCTGACTAGAGAAATACTCTGCCAAAAATGAATGTTTCAGAAAAATTTGAAAAATGATGAGTAAGCTGCCATGTAGGATGCCAACTAGACATTTTCGGCCGACCCGTTTTCGGCCGACTAGGTTTCGGCCGAAACCTATCGGCCGATCGGCCGAAAACTAATCGCTCGAAAATTTATCGGTCGATAACTACTCGGCCGAAAATTAATGATATAAAACAAAGTTGTTTTTTTCCCAATTTATCAAATTAAAAAAATTAGAAAATAACAAATATTTCAAAAAAAATTCAACTATTTTCAATTAAAAAAGCTTTATTTCAACATTTTGGAAGGCAATTTACAAGACGTATTTCGACGAAAAAAAAGGCATTTGGAGAAGAGGAGAAATATTTTTAAGGTGTGTTGATCTTTAATTTATTTAATTGATTATGTTTTTTTATTGAAAATGCATTTGAAGTTTGTTTTCACTTTTTCTTTATTAAAATATTAACATCAAATAAATATATGTAGAAATATATTCATTATTCAATTAAAAATATTTTATGTTTTGCATCTAGTTACAAGTTTTTTAAAATATTTATGCTATATTACATGTACATGTTTCATGGAAAGCTTATGTGTGTACAAATTTCTATGTAGGCAATCATTCAAATTTGAGTGTAATTTGTGATGGCAAATCGAAGGACTAGATCGAGGAAGTATGAACGAACACGAGTAAGACAAAGAAAGAGAAAAGCGGATGAAGGAACATCTACTGAACAACAACCCATGGAAAATATTGATGATCAAGGTGACGTACAGGTACAAGAACAAACTGAACCTAATACTAATATAAATGTTTTGGACTATGGTATGGAAAATTTGATGGAGATGGATGAAGATTCTCTTTTCAATAATATTTCATCTGAAGATATGTTATCTGAAAGCACATTGAAATTACACTCTAAAAAAATATGGGATGAATTTTTTGAAGAGAAATCTTTAATTGGAAGAGCACAGTTAATTGCAAAGTTATTTAGACGAAAAGAAATGACCCCTTGTTTTGGAGTTGTTAGGGGTTGATAATAGGAAAAAGTCATCAGATTTAAAACAAACAATTGTTGAAAACCTGCAAGAAGCATTAAAATGTATTGAAAAGAAGAGTCGGTCTAGTGATTTAAGTGCTGCACGTAGAGCGTTGATGACTGTAATTTCTAGTAAGAAATTATCATATAGAAGACAAGTTCAAGCAATTTCTGAATTACTAAATGTTTCTAGGAGAACTGTTCAAAGATATATTGAAAAGAGAGATGAAATAGATGGAAAAATTGAGAAAAATTGGGTAAATATTTGTAGGGTTCCTCGAAAAGATAGAATTTCAGAAGATGTAAAGAAACAAGTTGTTGAATATTGGACCACCCACTCTCGTGTTTCTTCCAATAGAAGGGATACTATACAAATAATAGGTGATGATGGTACAAAAATTTCTCATCCAAAACATTTTATAGATACAACACAAAGTGAACTTTTTGAAGCATTTAAACAAGAATTTTTAAATGTGAAGATTTGTCAAAGGATGTTTGAAACACTACGACCATCATTTGTACGTATAAATAAAGTACGTGAAACTTGTTGTTGTCGAAATCATGTTGAATTTGATCTACACCTACAATCATATAGAAAAGTTATGGCAACAATTGATCGAAATTTAGCCATCCCTGGAAGCACAACACAATTTGTGAAGTCTCTTCTATGTGAAAAATCAGAAAATTCGGATGAATTCAACGTTCAGTGTATAAAAAATGTATGTAATGATTGTGGAGATTTGAAGAATCTTGTACATGTTGACAATAATGAAATGCAAGTTACTTGGAAGAGATTTGAATATGAGACATACTTAACGAAGTCAGGAGTTGAGGCCAAAAAAATTGTTGTCAAAGAGAGTGGATTGCCTTACAATGAATTCATGAGTAAATTTCGCAATATCATATATCCACATATCCAACATTGTCATGGTGCAAGATGGCAATCTAAGCAATTTCGTTATTCAAAGAATTGTTTTCCACCAGGTTGTATTCTCTCTATTGTAGATTTCTCTGAGAACTATACATTTAGTCCTCAAACTGAGATTCAAAGTCAATATTATCATTCAGAGCAAGTTGCAATCTTCGTGCAAGTTTGCTACAGGCATGCAGAGTTAGCGGTCGATGGAATACAAAGTAGCAAAGATGATAGAATTATCATCAAAGAGGTTCACTTTTATATCAGTGATGATACGAATCATGATAGAAGCTATGTAGCTCATTGTTTCAAAATGTTTTTTGAAGACCTAAGACGACGTGGCATAAATCAAGAACAACATTGGATATGGTCTGATGGATGTGCTGGTAAGTACATTGGTTTTTAAATTATTTTTAATTAATTTATATTTACTTTTAAAACTTTGAGACTTAAATTGTTTTTTGAAGATAATTCAAGGTTTTCAAGTGTTTAATTATTTGTAACTTCACAAGACAATTTAAGTCTGCAAAAGCCTTTGTTTGGTTATGTAGTCAACATGCTAGACGCAACACCAAATTTTTGTGGAATTTTTATGAGAGTGGACATGGAAAAGGAGAGCACGATGGAGCAGGAGCATGTGTGAAGCGTGCACTTCGTCAACATGAACTTGCTGGTATGTCCAATTTAGCTTCATACTTTTTAAAAGATTAGATATGTATATATATATTTAATTTAACTAAATTAAATTTTCTTTTAAGTTCTTTGAAAGTAATAGGTGACAAATTGTGCCAACTTGTCTGTAACTTGTAGGTAATGCCATACGGAATGCAAACGAAATTGTTGAATGGTGCAAAAGTCATTTTTCTGCTCGCGACTCAACATACAACACACGGTATTTTTGGGAAGTTACAGGTATGTATGTCTAGTCAAAATTTGTTTTAAAAATTTGAATTTCAAAGTTCAAGTACATACATGATTTCAAATTGAATTTTCAAGTTTGAATTTAAACAAATATTGATCGATCAAATCCTTATAATTGTCAAGCAATTCATGGTATTAGAAATCTACATCAAATCATGACAACGGGGAGTAGTAGGCCTTATGCAATGAATGTGAGAGAAAAATCATGTTTTTGTATTGATTGCATTGAGGACAATGCAAATATTGATCAATGTGAGAATATTAGAGATGGGTATGTTTCACAATGGGAAATGAAACAATTAATATCAATGCCTCCTTTTGTTGAAGATGACAATGTTGATGTCTATGATCCACTATATTCAGCTGATTACGAACGTGTATCTGATTTAGTTGTTATAGGTATGTCCAAATTGATTAATTTAGTTAAAATCAAGATTTAAATTATATATATATATATATATATATTCTATGTTTAAGTAAGTTTCAAATATAAAATATAATTTTTTACAACTTTTAAATGTATAATTTACTTAAATATGTAAATATGTGGTGTGTGTACAGGAGATATTTTCGCTATAGTTGCAGACCCTGAAAATGCGGAAGGTGTAGATTACTATCTACTAAGATGTACACAACCAAAAAGCAAATTGTTCGAATCGATGACAGATGGTGATGGACAAGAGTATCCCATTGGATCAGTCATTATTGAAGGCACATATTATCAACAAATAAAGATAGATAAAAATGGTATTATATTTGTTGATTATAGGCCAGGACAAAAGGTTCTACATTACAGTCACTTAGTTTTGGCAACAAAAATAAATTTAGAAACTTTACCTAAAAGAGGACGTGCCAAACAAAAGTGGAGGTTGCCTATTGAAGATCATGAGAAGATTTTAGAGATAATTAAAGATAGAGAGGATCCAGATTTTATGTACCAGGAGCTTTAAGTTGTTTTTTGGATACATGTGTACACATTTATGACTCCAAATCTAGATAATTTATATATTTGTATTGATTGGACATGTGACATGATTTAGAATGGTTTTTTTTTAGAATGTGACATGTATATGTTAGATCATATATATGCTTGATCTACAAAACCTAGTGACTTTAAAAATGTTTTAAATTACATTTTGCCTAAATTCCTTTAAATCATCTAAATTTCCAATTGCATTTTTACATGTTGGACATGTTTCATTCTTTTAAACCTTCACTCTTGAGAATATCTCTAGAAATTCCTTTATATCATCTCTCTAGATTCCTTGATTGTAAATTTTTATGTTTGACACATGGAATTGTTAAACTCACTTTCAAATCTTTGAATTTAAATATTTGTTCAACTCCACCTATATACATGTTCCAATTTTGCATTTAAATTTATTTATGTTCCATGGAATTCTTAAGTTCACATTCAAATCTTTCATTTCATTTGAACATTCAACTCCACAAACTTGTATAAAATTATCTAGTTGATTTGGTGTTTTCAAGTGGTGAAGAATCTAGACATAAATGTTGTCTCTAGTTTTCTTTATTTTTTATACATTACTAATGCACGACATTCAATAATTTTACATGATCATTTGGATTTTCATGTATCCATCTCAACCATACATCCAAATTTACTTAAGAATATTAGCTCCTATCTTTTAAGTATAGAACTAAATTATTTATCCATTTTGTTAATGTTAGATTGTATCTAGGTTATCTTGGTTTGTCCTTTCTTGTTCACCTTAAGGTGCATTGGAATATATGAACATTGTAGTGAATCACAGTGATATCTTCCAAGTCATATCTAATTCCCAAATATAGAAATTCCATATCCTATTGGCATCAATTTAGCTTTGTTTACCATGTATAGCTTGAGACCATGAGTTACCTACATCTTCCAAGTCACATCTAATTCCCAAATGTAGAAATTCCATATCCTATTATCATCAACAACAAGTTCTAATTGTTTACCATATCCTATTATTATCTTCCAAGTCATATCTAATTCCCAAATGTAGAAATTCCATATCCTATTGGCATCAATTTAGCTTTTTTTACCATGTATAGCTTGAGACCATGAGCTACCTACATCTTCCAAGTCATATCTAATTCCCAAATGTAGAAATTCCATATCCTATTATCATCAACAACAAGTTCTAATTGTTTTAGAGGTGGATCTAGAAGAAGTTTATCTCTCTAGGAGACATGCCACCATCTATAACACCAAAAATACTATTTGAAGCTTCATTATATATTATAGCTTATTTATTTATTTTTAAAATATTTCAATCAATCACTAGAAAATTATAAATTTATTAATATGAGTAACCTTGTGTTGTCATTTATTGATTAAAAGATGAATCTTTGTTTTGTTCTAATATACATGAACTTTTCTTTCTTTGATAAAATAGATTTTATTTAGTAAATATTTTTATAAAATCCTTTTATCCCAACACAATACACTCATTTAAATATTTATTTTTAATTCAAAACTCATATATGAGAGATTATATATATTTCCTTCTCCAAGACCAAGATGCTAATACACTAGTAACATCTACAAAAATATAAGGTTTCTATATTAGAACCCAATTTGAATTATCAAGCTATTTATAGCTTTTTTTTGTGATTTCATAGTCCAACCTTAAAAAATAAGGATGTAATCTCTATTCCTCTCATCTTTAGTACTTTATTTATATATAAAATATTTTTATGCCTATAAAATGTAACTTTTAGTATATTTCTCTAGGAATGAACATAACTTCATTAGTCTTGTAATTTGGTCCATCTTTCCAGTACAATTAAATATGAATTGATCAATTTTTAATTTATATATAGAATTGTCATCCAAGAGATCTACTTGATCAATTTTTAATTTATATAGAATTGTCATCAATTTTTAATTTAATAATAAATGTGCATGTCTTTCAAGATTTAAATATATATATCAATTTCTAATCACATATATATAAATGTTCCACATGGAATTCTTAAACTTTCAAAACTAGAAATTTGATTTCATTTACATTCAACTCCACTAATAGCTTGCATGCTTTATTTGAATTATATGGTTCATTCTTAAGTATAGCTCATCATCTAGTTCAAGAATTCTTTGCATGCACATTCAAATGAACATGTGTATTAGATTATATGGAATTAGAAATTAGGTTAATGTAGAGCGTGATATATGCACAATTTAAATGTATAAATAACTTTTATTGACTTTAAAAATGAACATTTAGAGCTTTAAAGAATTCAATCTAACTATCATCTATTTCCGATTGCATTTTTATGTTCTACTTTAAAACATGTATAGCATTAATCTCAAGCATATATGCATTCAATTTTTTCTATTTCTTGACCTATTTATTAAAGAAAAATTCATTTGAACTATTTATTTAAATTAATTACATGTACATGTCCATCTTTTTAAATTTACAAATAGCAACCACTAGATAGTGGAGTGGACAACATTTTGATTTCACAATGTATTTAGTTATCTATATATGTACAAGAAGTGCATTTGAACAAGTTACCATAATTTAAATTTAAATAAAGGTACTTATAGATGTAATGTAAGTGAGTTCATCAAACCATAATAATGAACGTATATAACAAACCTCTAAGATTCAAACCATAAAACATAATTGTATGAATGTGACATGTAAATTATAACAAGTATATATATGTGTACCATAATACATAAGTATGTAACACGTCCAAATGTTCAATACATAAATCATAAAAAGTGTCCCCAACATATAATAAAATGATCTCAGACATGTAATACTATAAAACAAATCTCAAAGAGAGGGATGTCTGGTATGAATAGAATCATTAGATCTATGGCTCGATCTCTCCCTCGACCTCTCCCTCGATGCATGGCTCGATCTCTCCCTCGACCTCTCCCTCGACCCATGGACCGATCGCTCTGCTGATCCAAGATGTGTGGATCCACGTCCCGATCCAATATCTCCCGATCTGTGTCTTGAGCCTCGTCCCAACCCCTGCATGTGTTCAAGTACACATATATGTAAAATTATCTAAAAATTTTACAATGTACTTGAGTTCAATGTGTTCAAACTTAAAACATCAAGTAATTAGTTTTTTAAAATTAAATTTAAATGTACCTCATCTGCATACTGCATGGGATCGCCATCATGCTCCAAATTTCCAAAGTCTGGGAATTCACCATACTGCTTAAAATTTTCAAGTACACAATTTCAATCAGGAGTTAAACCCCTAGAAGTTTTTAAAATGCATTACATAAATTTTTAGAACACAATTTTAAAAATATATACATGTATTTAAATTATAAATTGAAAGTACCTGTTGTGCCTACTTGAAAGCTCTACCAATGTCACTAAGATCACGAGAATGTAAAGACATCATAGGGGGCTCTGTAGCATGTACAGTATCAGTAGCAAAAAGAAGTCGACTATATGTCCCATGGACAGGATCAGGTGTCACAGTAGCCTCAACGTGACCTGTAACATCCTGATGACCACCTGGGCAAGCTAAAGGATCAACAAAAACATGATGTGCACGGGATTCTGTAGGCTGATGTGGAATATCCTGAGCTGCATTTGCCACACTGTGGCTCATATCTGTATGAGGATATCGTTGTCTAATAAATTCTGGTACCCTGTCAAAAGCAATCCCATGGTCCTCACTGATAACCTGATATGCTGCTAGTAAATCCAAAATTGAGAGTCTACATGTATTACGCAGAGTCGTGTGGGTCATATGCTCGACATCTGCAAGAGTAGGTAGATCGGCACTAATAAATGGATCATACGATGTAGATGTAGCCTCAGTGGGAGGAAGGTTGATCCGTGGGCGTAATAAATATCTACCAACTCGATCAGATGAAATCTGATCAATCTGCATCGTAATAGAGGCAATGTTTTCAAAAATCTGACTCTGAGTGGACCCTGTTGCTGCCTCCCCTGCTGCTGCCAATTCCAAACGTTTTGGTAAAACCAAAAGGTTTGGGCCAACTAATGCCCTCTTGTCCACAGGCGGTGGCAAATTTGAAGGTCTAAACTGTGGTTTGTCATAAAAACGGCCTTTACCTTGGCCAGCATGCTCAGGATAAGATGTGTAGTCCACCTCTATATGTAAATGAAATTCTGCATATAACTATTTGACAAAATACAATGGCAGCTCATCATTGTGAGGCCATCTATGATGTGCTGCCAACCATCTAGGGTATATGAATGGCGCAACAAGAGGATCTTCACACCTCGTAACCATATATCCTCTAATTTTATTTTTTCCTCTATAAAATGGGAACATGGATAACACATTTTCACCTGAAACTAATTTGGAAACTTCTTTATGTTTCACTGTGCCAGTAACACTCCTAGCAAGAGAAAAATAAAACTGTTCAATGCTGATTTCATCATAAGGATTGTATGATCGAATTGTCTCAATCATCTTCATAATCTCTTCTCTAATAGTGACTAATCTATCTCGATTAGCCAAATTGGGGGAGTTGTGAATTGTTTGCTCTAAACATTTTAGAGCATTGTCCAATCTAACAATACTATCCTGAAATATATTTGATCTAGTTTGAGCTTCTCGCTCAGAACGAGGGGAATGATGGGATCCCTCATCGGCCATGATATATATAAATAGATAGAGATCTGCATATCATTAAAACAAAATTACATAATGAACTACACAAATTTAAATTGAAATTTTTTCAAAACTAAAAAAAAATATATATTTAAATTAAAGGTAAAATTTTCAAGTTTCAAAACTAGAAAACAATTTTGAATTTAAATGTATCTAATGAGATCTAGTTCAAACTTTATATCTATCGAGCTATGTGAACCTATTAAATCATAGGCATGCATGTAATATTCAACCAAGAGTAAATATGTAAAAAAAATATTTATCCTTTCAACCACTCTATACTAAAATTTTGATCAAAATAAAAAAATACTCTTCATTACAATTGGTCATATATGATCTAGCCTTTCTTTGTAATCAATTATTTTTTAAATCAAACACTAGAAATTATAAAAAGGTTAACATTTCCTTAATTTTTCGATCTAACTTAAAACATATTAAAGTAATAAAGTTAAAATTTAATTTAATAGTGTATGTGTGTATGTATGTATATGTATGTGTGTATGTATGTATGTATATCTAACTTAATTTAATAGTGTATGTGTGTATGTATGTATATGTATGTGTGTGTGTATGTATGTATGTATGTATATACATATATATATATGTATGTACATGCACATGATATATGTGTATGTGTGTATGTATGTACATGTATTATATACGTATGTGTATGTGTGCATGTACATGCATATATATGTGTATGTGTGTATGTACACATGTATATACTCAAGTACATACATACATACATACACACATACACATATATATGCATATACATACATACATACATACATACACATATGTATATATATAATGCATGTACATGCATATGCACATACACATATGTACATATATATAATACATGTACATACATACACACATACACATATATGTGCATGTACATATGTATATGCATATACATATATGCATGCATATACATACATACATACATATATATATATGCATATACATACATACATACATACACACATTTACACACATGCATACATACATGTACACACATATACACACACACACACATACACATATATACATGCATGTACATACATATGTATACATACACACATGTACACA
>VDFB02047397.1:119127742-119181002 GCA_007258455.2 Sequoia sempervirens
TAAACCATGGCACATGGGGTTCAACTCTGTTGAAGAGCTTCCTTCCTGCATTCTGGTATGGGTACGTCTCCCCCCTCTGCCTCTGGAGTGCTGGCGAAGCGACATTTTGCAAATGATTGCTCTCTTCCTTGGTAAGCCTATTAGGCCCTCTCAACAAACTCTGAATAGAAAGATTATTTCCTATGCTTGTATTTGTGTTGAAATTGACCTGAATAACCCATTGCCAAATTCTATAGCCATGAGCATTGGAGAAATTTCTTGGATCCAGCAATTAGATTATGAGGCATTACCTTTTCGTTGTAGACTTTTCCATGAGTATGGCCACCTGTAGCGAATGTGTCCTAAGGCTTCTAATCTTACTCGTTTGACTTTTGCACCTCATCAAGCTAACTCAAAGATAGACAAGGGTAATTCCTCCAAGCAGGGGGGAGTGGCAGATAAGGATGGTTTTGTGCCAGTTAGACCCCATAATAGGAACAAAGGCCAAAGAAGGACAAACAAAGATCAGTAGGAAGAGGAATCCCTGAACAGGTTTGAAGTTTGAGAGGGTTTGGTTCAGGAAGAAGGGGTTCCCTTTTATATGCAAATTGCAGATAGTTCTATTATGGAGAAATGTTTGGAGGATTAGCTGAATGTTACTTCTAGTGTAATCTCAGTTGGGGGTCAAGGGTGCTAGTTGGATGTTGAACTTCCTACCTCAAGTTCTAGGGGTGGGGAAATTGGTGCAATACCAGACATAAACTTGGTATCAACTCCTTTTGATTCTGGAACTATCATTGAAAAGGCTAATGAGGAGTCTGGTAAATGCACGACCTTTTCTCTAGCTTTGGGTCTTCACCAAAAACCCCTAAAAAAGGGGGTTCTTGAGAAGACTGTTAAAGTTGGAAGGAAGAAGGACCAAGAAAAGGTTAAGTTGATTGGGGAGACATTGGTTCAGTCTAGCTTGGTGAGAACTATTGATACTCACTTCTCCCAACTGAAAGATGATTGTGCTATCTTGGAATGTTAGGGGTATGAATAGCATCCCTATACAAAAGGTTATTCGGGAGTTGATTCGGGTTCACTCTCCTGATTTGGTTTTCCTCCAGGAAACTAAGTTGTCTGTTGATGGCATGATGAATTTAGTTCTGAAAATATGGAGTAGAGGTCTTTTTCAATGTGTTGGAGCTTTGGGCAGCTCAAGGGGTATTGCCTACTTATGGGATCCACATAAGGTCATTCCCGGGTAAAAGCACAAACCTGTGTCACACTTTATAAAGGAATCGGCCAACAGCAAAAAAAATTCTGAACTTCGACCACATAAAAGTGGTCTTTATGTTTTGAATTTCAAAATGGTGTAAACTAATAAAATGTAGAACTTTTGGTGTAGTTTATTCCTGTAATTTTTAAAAATTAAAAAAAAATTGTTTTTATTATGTTTTTATCAATTTAAGGACAAATTTTGGAATGCTGAAAATTTCATAAAAGAGTGACTTCACGGACTGTCAAGAAATAAAATGAAAAAAACTTCATTTCTCCTTTTTTTTTTTCCAAATAGGTAATTTCAATATCCTGTGCATGGAAAAAAAAATCACATTTTGATGTATATTTTTCCCGTAATAACGTTCTAAAGTCAAACATGTCAGAATTTGACAGTTTTGACGGACCGTCAACTAATTTCAAATTTTTCAATCATTTTTAAAAAAAAAAAATATACCCTTTTGAAGTAGACTTTCTCCTCTTATGCCTCATATAATATTTAAAATATTTTAATAAATTTTACTATCATTTTTTTAATATCAAATCACCCTTTTTTTTAATTTTTAAAACCTACTTGCATTATTTTAATAATAAAAGATGTCAAAACTAATCAAAATATTATAAAAATTCTATATTTGGATTCTACACTTCAAGCTCTACAAAAGGGTATTTTTATTTTTTGCAAAAACATCAATCTGACTAGAGAAATACTCTACCAAAAATGAATGTTTCAGAAAAATTTGAAAAATGATGAGTAAGCTGCCATGTAGGATGCCAACTAGACATTTTCGGCCGACCCGTTTTCGGCCGACTAGGTTTCGGCCGAAACCTAGTCGGCCGAAAACTGGTCGGCCGAAAACTAATCGCTCGAAAATTTATCGGTCGATAACTACTCGGCCGAAAATTAATGATATAAAACAAAGTTGTTTTTTTCCCAATTTATCAAATTAAAAAAATTAGAAAATAACAAATATTTCAAAAAAAATTCAACTATTTTCAATTAAAAAAGCTTTATTTCAACATTTTGGAAGGCAATTTACAAGACGTATTTCGACGAAAAAAAAGGCATTTGGAGAAGAGGAGAAATATTTTTAAGGTGTGTTGATCTTTAATTTATTTAATTGATTATGTTTTTTTATTGAAAATGCATTTGAAGTTTGTTTTCACTTTTTCTTTATTAAAATATTAACATCAAATAAATATATGTAGAAATATATTCATTATTCAATTAAAAATATTTTATGTTTTGCATCTAGTTACAAGTTTTTTAAAATATTTATGCTATATTACACGTACATGTTTCATGGAAAGCTTATGTGTGTACAAATTTCTATGTAGGCAATCATTCAAATTTGAGTGTAATTTGTGATGGCAAATCGAAGGACTAGATCGAGGAAGTATGAACGAACACGAGTAAGACAAAGAAAGAGAAAAGCTGATGAAGGAACATCTATTGAACAACAACCCATGGAAAATATTGATGATCAAGGTGATGTACAGGTACAAGAACAAACTGAATCTAATACTAATATAAATGTTTTGGACTATGGTATGGAAAATTTGATGGAGATGGATGAAGATTCTCTTTTCAATAATATTTCATATGAAGATATGTTATCTGAAAGCACATTAAAATTACACTCTAAAAAAATATGGGATGAATTTTTTGAAGAGAAATCTTTAATTGGAAGAGCACAGTTAATTGCAAAGTTATTTAGACGAAAAGAAATGACCCCTGTTTTGGAGTTGTTAGGGGTTGATAATAGGAAAAAGTCATCAGATTTAAAACAAAAAATTGTTGAAAACCTGCAAGAAGCATTAAAATGTATTGAAAAGAAGAGTCGGTCTAGTGATTTAAGTGCTGCACGTAGAGCATTGATGACTGTAATTTCTAGTAAGAAATTATCATATAGAAGACAAGTTCAAGCAATTTCTGAATTACTAAATGTTTCTAGGAGAACTGTTCAAAGATATATTGAAAAGAGAGATGAAATAGATGGAAAAATTGAGAAAAATTGGGTAAATATTTGTAGGGTTCCTCAAAAAGATAGAATTTCAGATGTAAAGAAACAAGTTGTTGAATATTGGACCACCCACTCTCGTGTTTCTTCCAATAGAAGGGATACTATACAAATAATAGGTGATGATGGTACAAAAATTTCTCATCCAAAACATTTTATAGATACAACACAAAGTGAAATTTTTGAAGAATTTAAACAAGAATTTTTAAATGTGAAGATTTGTCAAAGGATGTTTGAAACACTACAACCATCATTTGTACATATAAATAAAGTACGTGAAACTTGTTGTTGTCAAAATCATGTTGAATTTGATCTACACCTACAATCATATAGAAAAGTTATGGCAACAATTGATCAAAATTTAGCCATCCCTGGAAGCACAACACAATTTGTGAAGTCTCTTCTATGTGAAAAATCAGAAAATTCGGATGAATTCAATGTTCAGTGTATAAAAAATGTATGTAATGGCTGTGGAGATTTGAAGAATCTTTTGCATGTTGACAATAATGAAATGCAAGTTACTTGTAAGAGATTTGAATATGAGACATACTTAACGAAGTCAGGAGTTGAGGCCAAAAAAATTGTTCTCAAAGAGAGTGGATTGCCTTACAATGAATTCATGAGTAAATTTCGCAATATCATATATCCACATATCCAACATTCTCATGGTGCAAGATGGCAATCTAAGCAATTTCGTTATTCAAAGAATTGTTTTCCACCAGGTTGTATTCTCTCTATTGTATATTTCTCTGAGAACTATACATTTAGTCCTCAAACTGAGATTCAAAGTCAATATTATCATTCAGAGCAAGTTGCAATCTTCGTGCAAGTTTGCTACAGGCATGCAGAGTTAGCGGTCGATTGAATACAAAGTAGCAAAGATGATAGAATTATCATAAAAGAGGTTCACTTTTATATCAGTGATGATATGAATCATGATAGAAGCTATGTAGCTCATTGTTTCAAAATGTTTTTTGAAGACCTAAGACGACGTGGCATAAATCAAGAACAACACTGGATATGGTCTGATGGATGTGTTGGTAAGTACATTGGTTTTTAAATTATTTTTAATTAATTTATATTTACTTTTAAAACTTTGAGACTTAAATTGTTTTTTGAAGATAATTCAAGGTTTTCAGGTGTTTAATTATTTGTAACTTCACAGCACAATTTAAGTCTGCAAAAGCCTTTGTTTGGTTATGTAATCAACATGCTAGATGCAACACCAATTTTTTGTGGAATTTTTATGAGAGTGGACATGGAAAAGGAGAGCACGATGGAGCAAGAGCATGTGTGAAGTGTGCACTTCGTCAACATGAACTTGCTGGTATGTCCAATTTAGCTTCATACTTTTTAACAGATTAGATATGTATATATATTTAATTTAACTAAATTAAATTTTCTTTTAAGTTCTTTGAAAGTAATAGGTGACAAATTGTCCCAACTTGTCTGTAACTTGTAGGTAATGCCATATAGAATGCAAACGAAATTGTTGAATGGTGCAAAAGTCATTTTTCTGCTCGCGACTCAACATACAACACACGGTATTTTTGGGAAGTTACAGGTATGTATGTCTAGTCAAAATTTGTTTTAAAAATTTGAATTTCAAAGTTCAAGTACATACATCTTTCAAATTGAATTTTCAAGTTTGAATTTAAACAAATATTGATCGATCAAATCCTTATAATTGTCAAGCAATTCATGGTATTAGAAATCTACATCAAATCATGACAACGGGGAGTAGTAGGCCTTATGCAATGAATGTGAGAGAAAATCATGTTTTTGTATTGATTGCATTGAGGACAATGCAAATATTGATCAATGTGAGAATATTAGAGATGGGTATGTTTCACAATGGGAAATGAAACAATTAATATCAATGCCTCCTTTTGTTGAAGATGACAATGTTGTTGTCTATGATCCACTATATTCAGCTGATTACGAACGTGTATCTGATTTAGTTGTTATAGGTATGTCCAAATTGATTAATTTAGTTAAAATCAAGATTTAAATTTATATATATTCTATGTTTAAGTAAGTTTCAAATATAAAATATAAATTTTTACAACTTTTAAATGTATAATTTACTTAAATATGTAAATATGTGGTGTGTGTACAGGAGATATTTTCGTTGTAGTTGCAGATCCTGAAAATGCGGAAGGTGTAGATTACTATCTACTAAGATGTACACAACCAAAAGGCAAATTGGTCGAATCAATGACAGATGGTGATGGACAAGAGTATCCCATTGGATCAGTCATTATTGAAGGCACATATTATCAACAAATAAAGATAGATAAAAATGGTATTATATTTGTTGATTATAGGCCAGGACAAAAGGTTCTACATTACAGTCACTTAGTTTTGGCAAGAAAAATAAATTTAGAAACTTTACCTAAAAGAGGACGTGCCAAACAAAAGTGGAGGTTGCCTATTGAAGATCATGAGAAGATTTTAGAGATAATTAAAGATAGAGAGGATCCAGATTTTATGTACCAGGAGCTTTAAGTTGTTTTTTGAATACATGTGTACACATTTATGACTCCAAATCTAGATAATTTATATATTTGTATTGATTGGACATGTGACATGATTTAGAATGGTTTTTTTTTAGAATGTGACATGTATATGTTAGATCATATATATGCTTGATCTACAAAACCTAGTGACTTTAAAAATGTTTTAAATTACATTTTGCCTAAATTCCTTTAAATCATCTAAATTTCCAATTGCATTTTTACATGTTGGACATGTTTCATTCTTTTAAACCTTCACTCTTGAGAATATCTCTAGAAATTCCTTTATATCATCTCTCTAGATTCCTTGATTGTAAATTTTTATGTTTGACACATGGAATTGTTAAACTCACTTTCAAATCTTTGAATTTAAATATTTGTTCAACTCCACCTATATACATGTTCCAATTTTGCATTTAAATTTATTTATGTTCCATGGAATTCTTAAGTTCACATTCAAATCTTTCATTTCATTTGAACATTCAACTCCACAAACTTGTATAAAATTATCTAGTTGATTTGGTGTTTTCAAGTGGTGAAGAATCTAGACATAAATGTTGTCTCTAGTTTTCTTTATTTTTTATACATTACTAATGCACGACATTCAATAATTTTACATGATCATTTGGATTTTCATGTATCCATCTCAACCATACATCCAAATTTACTTAAGAATATTAGCTCCTATCTTTTAAGTATAGAACTAAATTATTTATCCATTTTGTTAATGTTAGATTGTATCTAGGTTATCTTGGTTTGTCCTTTCTTGTTCACCTTAAGGTGCATTGGAATATATGAACATTGTAGTGAATCACAGTGATATCTTCCAAGTCATATCTAATTCCCAAATATAGAAATTCCATATCCTATTGGCATCAATTTAGCTTTGTTTACCATGTATAGCTTGAGACCATGAGTTACCTACATCTTCCAAGTCACATCTAATTCCCAAATGTAGAAATTCCATATCCTATTATCATCAACAACAAGTTCCATATCCTATTATCATCAACAACAAGTTCTAATTGTTTACCATATCCTATTATTATCTTCCAAGTCATATCTAATTCCCAAATGTAGAAATTCCATATCCTATTGGCATCAATTTAGCTTTGTTTACCATGTATAGCTTGAGACAATGAGCTACCTACATCTTCGAAGTCATATCTAATTCCCAAATGTAGAAATTCCATATCCTATTATCATCAACAACAAGTTCTAATTGTTTTAGAGGTGGATCTAGAAGAAGTTTATCTCTCTAGGAGACATGCCACCATCTATAACACCAAAAATACTATTTGAAGCTTCATTATATATTATAGCTTATTTATTTATTTTTAAAATATTTCAATCAATCACTAGAAAATTATAAATTTATTAATATGAGTAACCTTGTGTTGTCATTTATTGATTAAAAGATGAATCTTTGTTTTGTTCTAATATACATGAACTTTTCTTTCTTTGATAAAATAGATTTTATTTAGTAAATATTTTTATAAAATCCTTTTATCCCAACACAATACACTCATTTAAATATTTATTTTTAATTCAAAACTCATATATGAGAGATTATATATATTTCCTTCTCCAAGACCAAGATGCTAATACACTAGTAACATCTACAAAAATATAAGGTTTCTATATTAGAACCCAATTTGAATTATCAAGCTATTTATAGCTTTTTTTTGTGATTTCATAGTCCAACCTTAAAAAATAAGGATGTAATCTCTATTCCTCTCATCTTTAGTACTTTATTTATATATAAAATATTTTTATGCCTATAAAACGTAACTTTTAGTATATTTCTCTAGGAATGAACATAACTTCATTAGCCTTGTAATTTGGTCCATCTTTCCAGTACAATTAAATATGAATTGATCAATTTTTAATTTATATATAGAATTGTCATCCAAGAGATCTACTTGATCAATTTTTAATTTATATAGAATTGTCATCAATTTTAATTTAATAATAAATGTGCATGTCTTTCAAGATTTAAATATATATATCAATTTCTAATTACATATATATAAATGTTCCACATGGAATTCTTAAACTTTCAAAACTAGAAATTTGATTTCATTTACATTCAACTCCACGAATAGCTTGCATGCTTTATTTGAATTATATGGTTCATTCTTAAGTATAGCTCATCATCTAGTTCAAGAATTCTTTGCATGCACATTCAAATGAACATGTGTATTAGATTATATGGAATTAGAAATTAGGTTAATGTAAAGCGTGATATATGCACAATTTAAATGTATAAATAACTTTTACTGACTTTAAAAATGAACATTTAGAGCTTTAAAGAATTCAATCTAACTATCATCTATTTCCGATTGCATTTTTATGTTCTACTTTAAAACATGTATAGCATTAATCTCAAGCATATATGCATTCAATTTTTTCTATTTCTTGACCTATTTATTAAAGACAAATTCATTTTAACTATTTATTTAAATTAATTACATGTACATGTCCATCTTTTTAAATTTACAAATAGCAACCATTAGATAGTGGAGTGGACAACATTTTGATTTCACAATGTATTTAGTTATCTATATATGTACAAGAAGTGAATTTGAACAAGTTACCATAATTTAAATTTAAATAAAGGTACTTATAGATGTAATGTAAGTGAGTTCATCAAACCATAATAATGCACGTATATAACAAACCTCTAAGATTCAAACCATAAAACATAACTGTATGAATATGACATGTAAATTATAACAAGTATATATATGTGTACCATAAAACATAAGTATGTAACACGTCCAAATGTTCAATACATAAATCATAAAAAGTGTCCCCAACATATAATAAAATGATCTCAGACATGTAATACTATAAAACAAATCTCAAAGAGAGGGATGTCTGGTATGAATAGAATCATCAGATCTATGGCTCGATCTCTCCCTCGACCTCTCCCTCGATCCATGGACCGATCGCTTTGCTGATCCAAGATGTGTGGATCCATGTCCCGATCCAATATCTCCTGATCTGTGTCCTGAGCCTCATCCCAACCCCTGCATGTGTTCAAGTACACATATATGTAAAATTATCTAAAAATTTTACAATGTACTTGAGTTCAATGTGTTCAAACTTAAAACATCAAGTAATTAGTTTTTTAAAATTAAATTTAAATGTACCTCATCTGCATACTGCATGGGATCACCATCATGCTCCAAATTTCCAAAGTCTGGGAATTCACCATACTGCTTAAAATTTTCAAGTACACAATTTCAATCAGGAGTTAAACCCCTAGAAGTTTTTAAAATGCATTACATAAATTTTTAGAACACAATTTTAAAAATATATACATGTATTTAAATTATAAATTGAAAGTACCTGTTGTGCCTGCTTGAAAGCTCTACCAATGTCACTAAGATCACGAGAATGTAAAGACATCGTAGGGGGCTCTGTAGCATGTACAGTATCAGTAGCAAAAAGAAGTCGACTATATGTCCCATGGACAGGATCAGGTGTCGCAGTAGCCTCAACGTGACCTGTAACATCCTGATGACCACCTGGGCAAGCTAAAGGATCAACAAAAACATGATGTGCACGGGATTCTGTAGGCTGATGTGGAATACCCTGAGCTGCATTTGCCACACTGTGGCTCATATCTGTATGAGGATATCGTTGTCTAATAAATTCTGGTACCCTGTCAAGAGCAATCCCATGGTCCTCACTGATAACCTGATATGCTGCTAGTAAATCCAAAATTGAGAGTCTACATGTATTACGCAGAGTCGTGTGGGTCATATGCTCGACATCTGCAAGAGTAGGTAGATCGGCACTAATAAATGGATCATACGATGCAGATGTAGCCTCAGTGGGAGGAAGGTTGATCCGTGGGCGTAATAAATATCTACCAACTCGATCAGATGAAATCTGATCAATCTGCGTCGTAATAGAGGCAATGTTTTCAAAAATCTGACTCTGAGTGGACCCTGTTGCTGCCTCCCCTGCTGCTGCCAATTCCAAACGTTTTGGTAAAACCAAAAGGTTTGGGCCAACTAATGCCCTCTTGTCCACAGGCGGTGGAAAATTTGAAGGTCTAAACTGTGGTTTGTCATAAAAATGGCCTTTACCTTGGCCAGCATGCTCAGGATAAGATGTGTAGTCCACCTCTATATGTAAATGAAATTCTGCATATAACTGTTTGACAAAATACAATGGCAGCTCATCATTGTGAGGCTATCTATGATGTGCTGCCAACCATCTAGGGTATATGAATGGCGAAACAAGAGGATCTTCACACCTCGTAACCACATATCCTCTAATTTTATTTTTTCCTCTATAAAATGGGAACATGGATAACACATTTTCACCTGAAACTAATTTGGCAACTTCTCTATGTTTCACTGTGCCAGTAACACTCCTAGCAAGAGAAAAATAAAACTGTTCAATGCTGATTTCATCATAAGGATTGTATGATCGAATTGTCTCAATCATCTTCATAATCTCTTGTCTAATAGTGACTAATCTATCTCGATTAGCCAAATTGGGGGAGTTGTGAATTGTTTGCTCTAAACATTTTAGAGCATTGTCCAATCTAACAATACTATCCTGAAATATATTTGATCTAGTTTGAGCTTCTCGCTCAGAACGAGGGGAATGATGAGATCCCTCATCGGCCATGATATATATAAATAGATAGAGATCTGCATATCATTAAAACAAAATTACATAATGAACTACACAAATTTAAATTGAATTTTTTTCAAAACTAAAAAAATATATATTTAAATTAAAGGTAAAATTTTCAAGTTTCAAAACTAGAAAACATTTTTGAATTTAAATGTATCTAATGAGATCTAGTTCAAACTTTATATCTATCGAGCTATGTGAACCTATTAAATCATAGGCATGCATGTAATATTCAACCAAGAGTAAATATGGAAAAAAAATATTTATCCTTTCAACCACTCTATACTAAAATTTTGATCAAAATAAAAAAATACTCTTCATTACAATTGGTCATATATGATCTAGCCTTTCTTTGTAATCAATTATTTTTTAAATCAAACACTAGAAATTATAAAAAGGTTAACATTTCCTTAATTTTTCGATCTAACTTAAAACATATTAAAGTAATAAAGTTAAAATTTAATTTAATAGTGTATGTGTGTATGTATGTATATGTATGTGTGTATGTATGTATGTATATCTAACTTAATTTAATAGTGTATGTGTGTATGTATGTATATGTATGTGTGTGTGTATGTATGTATGTATGTATATACATATATATATGTATGTACATGCACATGATATATGTGTATGTGTGTATGTATGTACATGTATTGTATATGTATGTGTATGTGTGCATGTACATGCATATATATGTGTATGTGTGTATGTACACATGTATATACTCAAGTACATACATACATACATACACACATACACATATATATGCATATACATACATACATACATACATACACATATGTATATATATAATGCATGTACATGCATATGCACATACACATATGTACATATATATAATACATGTACATACATACACACATACACATATATGTGCATGTACATATGTATATGCATATACATATATACATGCATATACATACATACATACATATATATATATATATGCATATACATACATACATACATACACACATGTACACACATGCATACATACATGTACACACCTACACACATGCATACATACATGTACACACATACACACACATACACACATACACATATATACATGCATGTACATACATATGTATACATACACACATGTACACATGTATATATAATACATCTACATGCATACGCACATACACATATATGTACATGTATGTATATGTACATGCACATATATGTGTATGTGCACATGTAGATCTGTATTATATATACATATGTATACATACACACATGTACACATATGTATATATAATACATCTACATGCATACGCACATACACATATATGTGCATGTACATAACTTATCAAAGGCGCTTTATTTGGGAGATAAGTTTAGCATTTTATTTAAGAGATTAGTTCATATGGAATGTAGATTTAAAATTCATTTACAAGTATAGGAGGTATTGGAAAGCAACATATCTAAGGTGTACAACCCATGGACCAAAGGAAGTCAATTGAATCAAAGTGGTTTGAGACTGAAATGCTTTAAGAAACACTGAACCTTATCCATGGAACAAAAGTCCTTCTAAATTGTTCTCCCTTATTTAAGTGTTCCTCTCAATTTTGAAGGATTTGAGTGATCAAAAGAACTCACTAATATTTCACTAATATTTCCCTTCTTGATCGAATATTCCCATCTACCTCAAGGGGTAAAAGAATGTTCCTTCTCAAGATAGTTTTTCTTCAATATATAACTTTTTATCAAAATCTAATAAACATGCTATGGGAATGGTTGTCTCTCTGTAAGATAGTTTTCATGCTAGTTTTAAATTGTAACATAGTTTTATGGATTTAACTTTGAAAGATGTCAAATCCATACTTTGTAACCACATTGGTCAAAACTCAAATCCAACAAATAGTTGGCATTAGCTTTTCACATTCATTGTAGTATTAGAAATATAGCTTCTAAAATTAAACTGTGTATGTTTTTTGTATTGATATTTCAAATTAGATTGCAGAAATAGACTTAGAAAGAGGGGCAGGGGGGAGAAATAGAGTTAATTCTAGAAGCTATATTTCCAAACCCACTCATTTTTGAGAAAATTATATTTAGAACATAGATCAGTGTTAACACTGTTAACAGATCTTTTACAGGTGATTAAGATTTTGACATTGATTAAGATTAAGACTTAGAAAGAGGGGCGGGTCTAGAAATAGAGTTAATTCTAGAAGCTATATTTCCAAACCAACTCATTTTTGAGAAAATTATATTTAGAACAAAGATCAGTGTTAACACTGTTAACAGATCTTTTACAAGTGTTACCTTTGAAATCTGATATAATATAAAAGTATGAAGGAAACCCCTACAGGAGATAGGAGACATGATATACAAAGGACATAAGTATGTCCTATCAACATGTAAATGAAACAAATGAAACAAATGCCCAACCATCATTCTTTGCATAAGGTCTCTTCCATTTGTTTTCCAATACCTCCTAAATAAAATGCTAAACTTATCTCAAAAGCATGCCCAATCACAAATTAAAGCTTGTAAAGAAGGGTATGTTAAGTTTCACTGCCTAGAGGAAGAAATTTCATTGAGCATCATGGCCATAGATGTCTCAACCATCATGGCCATGACCTGATTTTTCCATTTCAATCAAACCCAAAATGAAATATTGTAAGCTTTGAATACATATGAAATAGAAAAATCTGTTTGGCTTATTTCTGTGCGCAATCCCAAGTTGTGGCAAGACATTGTTCATATAGATGTGTGTTGACTACTGAGAAGACTTGCTTGACATTGCCAAACTTCATAGAGAAGTGGCAGAATGTAAAATGCATAGCCTAAATGAAAATTTTAATAAATTGTGCGATAGTCCTAAATATGCAAATCGAGAAAAGGGTTTTTTCATGATGTTATAGCTAATATACCAAAACCAAAATTTTGCAACTCTGGGAAGTACAATTGACATAGGCCTCAGATTTGTTGATAAACATTCATCAAAGCACAAATGTAAGGCGTTTCAAGTACAAAATTTTTTGGGCATATCTACAAAGTATAGAAAGTGTACTTTATCAATTGCCAAGTTATATTATACTACTCTACAAAAAGACCAGAATAGTATTTCAAACTCTCTGCTTTTATATCTTCAATGTCATCATCTTTGAGTCGGGATTATTGAACCCAATCTAAAGCTTCTCACATCAATAATGATCAAAGGCTTTGAATTTTGGCCACTCAACAGTTCAAGATGTGAGAAATTTGTTTAAATTATGACATGTTTGGAGGAGATAGGGGAGGAGTAACAGATCTTATATCCAACATCAAAATGAGCAAGATACCCATAATATACATTTGTAATGATCACTACAATCAAAAATTGAAAAGTCTTGTAAGCATGCCCAACCATCTTTCTTTGCATAAGGTCTCTTCCATTTGTTTTCCAATACCTCCTAAATAAAATGCTAAACTTATCTCAAAAGCATGCCCAATCACAAATTAAAGCTTGTAAAGAAGGGTATGTTAAGTTTCACTGCCTAGAGGAAGAAATTTCATTAAGCATCATGGCCATAGTTGTCTCAACCATCATGGCCATGACCTAATTTTTCCATTTCAATCAAACCCTAACAAACGATATATCCCAAATTTCTCACAATAGACAAAAACGAGATGAGAAATCAAACATTCATGTCAATGCCACAAATGGAACCTGTTAAATTGTCGTCCCTGTTGCTAGTGATCGGCCGACAATCTCTCGCCCTCAACACTTTCGCCCGAGCACTGCAATAGTGGGCCTGGTTTTTTTTTCGAGATTTTATTAGGCATTTTTGGTCGATAAAGTTCCGATCGATAATGTTTCGGCTGAAACATACTCGACCGATCAGGTCTCTCCAGATGTGCGCCGTGTCGAATCTTTTCAGCCGAAAGTGACTCGACCGATAACTTGAAGCCACGTAGGCGCCATGTGGCTGCCCCATTGATTCGGCCGAAACCTTATCGGCCAAAAACTGGTCAGCCGAACATAAGTCACCCGAAATAATTTAGTTGGCCAAAACTGTGACACAAGTTTGTGCTTTCACCCTCCCCTTTGGTCGATTTATGACAAGTGCTCTATTTCTCTTGTTAATTCCAATTTGGAGTCAGGTGAGAAAATTCTTATTATGAATGTCTATGCTCCTACGGATATTCTTGGAAAAATGCACTTGTGGTCTCAAATTAGGTTTCTGCATTCCTTCGAGCCTTTTCTCCCTTGGATTATTGCAGGCAATTTCAATGCGATCTTGTCTCTGAATGAGAAAAGGGGTAGGACCTTCCGTTTGGATGCCTCCTCTGACCTCATGAGGGACAATGTGGCTCCTATGAACTCAGTTGATATCAAACTTGTGAATGGGGTGTTTACTTGGAATAACAGGAGGATTGGGGATGAGGCCATGTCTAAAAGGTTAGATAGGTTCCTGGTGTCCAGCTTTTGGGTTAGTGATAGATGGGTGACCAGTTCAGAGATTTTGGACTGGCGGGGCTCAGATCATTGGCCAATCAAACTTTTTTCCTATTTGGTGAGGTCTTCTCCAAGGAAATCTTTTAAATTCCAAATCATGTGGCTTTGGGAGGCTTCTCTCCAGGATTTAGTCCTTGCGTAGTGGAGAGATGCCAAGTTTGTGTTTGGTACTGCTATGTATTCCTTTGCAAAGAGGCTCCAATATGTCAAGTATAGGCTGAAACATTGGAATAGTCACCATTTTGGTAATGTTTTCCAAGCTAAAAGGGTTTCTTAGGAGCACTTGGATTCCATCACCTAGCAAATTTGAGACTAGGGGCTTACAAAGGAACTGAGTTTGCTTGAGTCTGCAGCTGTAAAGTACGTGGAGGAATGGGAACTTCAAGAAGAAATTTTTTTGGAAGCAAAAGTCTCGTATTGATTGGTTGCAAGAGGGAGACAAGAATACTTCTTTCTTCCACAATTCAGTTAAAGATAGAAGGCATGGGAACATTATATCTTCTCTGAAATCCTCAGTTGGAGACTCTCTTCTTTCTTCGGCTAAAATTTCTAAGGAGGTTGTTCAATACTTCTCTGCCCTATTCTATGATGATTCTATTCCTTCCATAAAGGAGGAAGATGTTATCCTTTCTTGTATTCCGCCCTTGGTGACTGAGGAAATGAATGGTTCTCTCCTCAAGCCAATCACTCTACTGGAACTAGAAAATGTGGTGTTTCAAATGAGGAAAGGTAAGTCTCTTGGTCCTAATGGGTTCCCGGTGGATTTCTTTCAGGAGTTTTTGGAGGTTATCAAGCTTGATCTTTTCGAGGTTGTCTAGGAATCTCATAAGAATAATCAAATGCTCAAAGCTTTTAATGCCACCTTCTTGGCTCTCATCCCTAAGTGGGAGGGGGCTGATTCTTTGGCCCTTTTTAGGCCTATTTCCCTTTGCAATGTTGTGTACAAAATCATCACCAAGTTGATTTTTGAGTGCCTAAAGTCGTGGCTGGACAAGTTGATTTATGAGGAACAAGGTGGATTTGTGGCTGGCAGGAAAATTCTAGATGGTGTGGTCATTGTTGTAGAGACTATGCACTCTATGGCCTCATCCAAGGAAAAGGCTATGTTCATCAAGCTTGATATGGCCAAGGCATATGATCGTGTCAAATGGGACTTTCTTACTAAGATTTTGAGAGCTTTTGGCTTCAAAGAGGACTGGATTGATTGGGTTTTGAGTTGTGTCATGACTTCTTCCTTCTTTGTGCTCATCAATGGTGAGCCTTCTGAAATTTTTGGTGCTTCAAGGGGCCTTTGGTAGGGGGATCCTCTATCTCCATACCTATTCATTTTGATGGTGGAAGGACTTGGGAGATTCTTGAAATCTTGAGTGGGGCTTCATTTGATACAGGGCTGGCGGTGGGATAATAATTTCCCCCCCCAATCCCATCTTCAGTTTGTGGATGACAATGCGCTTATGGGCATGGCTAGAATAGAGGAAGCAGTCAATATAAGGAGGTCTCTGGATTGTTACCTGATGGCTTCGGGCTAATGCATTAATGAAGGAAAGTCTTTCATTTATCTCTTTAATACTCCTAACCTCATTCAGCGGAGGATTGGAGATATTCTCAGGTTTCAGGTCAGCTCGCTCTCGTTTACCTACCTTGGTGTTCCTCTAGTTGTTCTCTCCTTACCTCGGGTGCTTTGGCGGGATGTTATTGAGAAGTTTCAAAAAAAGGTCAATCACTGGACGTTCAGATGGCTATCTACTGTTGGGAGAGTGACTCTTTTGAAGTCGATGGTGCAGGCTCTCCCTATGTGTAGGTGCTTTGTTCTTTCTGCTCCTACTAATTTTGTGAAGGATTTTGAGGCCCTCTATCGGTAGTTCCTTTGGTCTGGAAATCTTCTTTCACGAAAGTGGAGTATGATCAAGTGGGATGTGGTTTATCGTCCGAAGTAGGAGGGTGGTCTTGGGCTTCATCGAGCTGATTTGACTGGACAATCTTTGGTCGCTAAGCTTTAATAGAGGTGGTGCTCCCAACATCAGTAGACTTGGGCTAAGATCCTCACCTCAAAATACCTTGGGGCTTTGGACGGAGTGGATGTTCCCAGATACGCTATTACAGGGAAAGGATCTATGGTTTGGAGCACTCTCAAGAGGGGATCCAAGTTGATTAAGTAGGGCTTGTTTTGGATTTGTAATAGGGGTTCAGAGGCTCTCTTCTGGTTTGACTCCTAGGATAGACATCCCCCTATTTTGTCTACTCATCCTCATTTGTAGGACCTAAGTAGGAACTTTTTGGATGTTGGATGGTCTCATGTGGCTAATTTCAAGTCTCCTCAGGTGTTGGATCGGGCTTTGGTGTGTATATGGAAGGACCTGGAGGAGTGGCCGCCTAGAGGTACAAAGGAGGATCGTAAGGGGCTTGTGTGCATCTTAGCTGGTAGGGTTTGCAGCTCTCTCCTAGAGAGGGATGTTCTGGTGTGGAGTGGAGATCAGAAAGGAAAAATCACGGTGGCCTCTAGATATAGGGTTCTTGATGAACAATTGTTTGGACACACAAGAATTACCTGGTGGAAACAGATCTGGAACAAGTTCTCTTGGCCGAAGTGCAATTTTTTCTCCTGGTTGGTGACTCATAACAGATGCCTGACCTAGGAGAGCCTTTGGAAGCAGGGCTTTCAGGGCCCCTCAGTGTGTGTTTTATGTGCCAATAGTGTGGAGAATGCATCTCACTTCTTCTTCTAATTCCCTTTTGTTAGGGCACTTTGGCACTTATGGTGGGGTCTCTGGAGTCAGTTGTGTTGGCATGCTTCCTCTCTCGAGGAATTCTATAGTAGGCTAGGGAGTTCTACAACTAAGACTTCATTTCTTCATATTGCTTGGTTAATTGGTCCTAGCTTCATCATCTAGAAGATTTGGTTGGAGCATAATCGTAGGATTTTCTTGGATAAGAAAGTTCAGGTGTTGCAGGTCTGGACAAGGATCTTGGGAGCTTTACAGGAGACTTTGGTGGCTAGGTGTGACCTCTCCTCCCCTGTGGACCCTAGGGATATGAAGATTGTTCAGAATTTTGGGCTCTCTTGTTGAGCCAAGGACGGGAGGAGGCCTAGACTTGCTCGAAGTGTTAGAGAGAAGGTTCAAAGAGATGGCCACTGGATGCCTCCACCTATGGGGGTGTTGAAGATAAATACTGATGGGTCTTCTAGAGGTAATCCTGGCCATGCTGGGATCAGGGGCATTGACAGGGATTGTTCTGGAGTTGTGTTTTTCTTTTCCGAGTACTGCGACTTATATTCTAATAATTTCATGGAGGCCTTAGCTATTCTCTCAGCTTTGAAGAGGGCTTGTGCTCTTGGTTGGAGAAGGATAATTTGTGAGTCTGATTCTCATATTGTAATTGACTTATTGGAGAAGTGACATCTAGAGGATGTTAATTGACAGCTGGCAGGGGTGGTTAGAAAAATCATTTCTTTGGGGGAGTCTCTAGACTCCATCACCTTTCGCTATATTCCTAAAGAGTGGAATAACGTGGCAGATGGTTTGGCTAAATGGGCTTCAGAGTAGAGGGGAACCTAGAAAGTAGACGATTGGAATGTTCTTTCGGATGGTCTATCTAGGGATCTTGAGGACTTGGTTGCAAAGGATATGAGATGTGTTTTGGGTGTTGCTTGATGTTCCTACTTTTGGCCCCTTTTGGGTGGTTGGGTTCTTTTGGCTTTGTACTGTGTTCTTGATTTAATAAAGTTTTTACCCTCTTTTTAAAAAATATATATATATATATATATATATATGATCTTTTAATTAACTTATTTTTAAATGTTTGATTTATTTATCTAATTTTTAAGTTATTTATAATAAATATTTTCAAATCTTTGTGATTTATCTTTGATTACTTTTTGTGACCAAATTTCTTTGATTTTGATTTTTTTGTTTCAACAAATCTCTTTGATTTGATATTTTTGTTTTATCAAATCTCTTTGTTTTGATTTTTTGTTTCATCAAATATTCTTGATTTTGATTTTTTTGTTTCATCAAGCCTCTTTGATTTTGTTTTTTTTTAATCAAATCTCTTTGATTTTGATTTTTCTGTTGGATCAAATCTCTTTGTTTTTGATATTTCTGTCATATCTCTTTGATTTTGTTTTTTATTTGATCTATATCTCTTTGCTTTTGATATTTCTATTTAATCAAATCTCTTTGATTTTGTTTTTTTATTTGATCTATGTGATTTTGATTTTTTATCTTCAATTGATTAATTTGATCTTTTCATGATTTATTTGTGATCATATCTCTCTATGTTCAACTTATTTGTGATCAAATCTCTCTATGTTTGTTTGTGATCTAATCTCTCTATGTTCAATTTGTTTGTGATCAAATCTCTCTATGTTCAATTTGTTTGTGATCAAATATCTCTATGTTTGTTTGTGATCTAATCTCTCTATGTTCAATTTGTTTGTGATCTAATCTCTCTATGTTCAATTTGTTTGTGATCAAATCTCTCTATGATTTATTTATTTGATCTTTTCATGATTTATTTTTAATCATATCTCTTTATGTTCAATTTGTTTGTGATCATATCTCTCTATGTTTAATTTGTTTGTGATATAATCTTCTATTTTTTGTTGTAATCGTTAAATCAAGTTATTGTGATTTCATTAGATTAAGTTAATTTGATTGCATTAGACTAAGTTATTGCATTAGAATTTTTTTTTGTGATTACAATTAGATATTTATGTATTAACTAAATTAATAAAATCACAAAAATTCAATACATATTTTAATCTAATTAAAATAACTTTATATAATGTGATCTCACAATTATTAAATCTAATGAAATAAAAAAAATAACTTAATCTGATAAAATAAGAATATAGGTCAAATACTCTTAACGAAGAAAGACAGGCAAAGAAGTGTTTTTACGGTTAGGGATACTTTTTTCTACAAGACGAAGACAAAAGTGGGAAATAATAAAATAAAGCATAAAAAATATTTTAAACATCAAGTTAACTACTATATTAAAAAAAACCATCAAGCCAAACTGGCATGGTTGCAAACCCGCCCACATTGACCAAGATCAGGATTAGAAATTGATTGACCCGAACCTACGAAACTTTAGGGACAAACCCGTGACATAGCTCAATACAATAACATATTTTTCAAAAAAATATAGAAATGGTTTGAAGAAGGAAAAAATAATAACTGATTGATTATGAAAGTTTCAAAACGATCATATATAATGTGACAATCTAAACATGGACTTAGCGTCTAAGGAAATATTTCATTAATATTTAATGGTGAATGGTTAAGATGAAGCTTAACTAAAAGAGGAAATTTAAATAGAGTACTAACAATTGGGGTATATGGTACCTAGAAAACCTAGTTTTGAATCTAAAGAGATTCATGTTCTGCTTCGACAATAAACTATGCAATGACTTCATACCTCTATGCAAATGACTATAGTCCCCACCAATATTAACATAGTTATAGTATATAAGAGTCGGGAAAATAAATTGTAGAGCTATTATTACACAATGATCACTCTGTATAAAAAGATTGAGAGAAATGAAAGAATCGTAATAATTATCTAGAATGATATAGGAAGCCCATTCCATTCAAAACCCTGAAACATTTCAACAAATAAGGCAATCAAATTTGACAATTAAAAAACAATAATACAATGTTCAAATCGAAGTGCCCAAAATAACAGGCTTAGGCAATAACTCATAAATCGTATTTCATGCTCCATTGACCATTAATATCAGTGTTGAGCATTCAATTATTTTCCCTAACTTGAAAATATGGCTTCTATTTCACAAAAAGACAAGCATTTGTTATGATGTGATTCACTTAGTGAATAAATGCAAAGAATCAAACAAAATAACACCAGGCCTTAATGGAGAAAATTGAAAATAATCAGTTACAATTGATGTATCAAAAGTACACTAATACAACTGAAAATATCATTGAATACAATGTTTCTTTCTTTACTATATATCAAATATTGACGATCGAAGAGCACACAAGATCAGTTTTTACTCTAATTGGTTAGAATGCTCTATTTTTTTTCTAACGACTCCATACTTGGTCTTGGCAGCTAAAAAAGCGAAATCATATTCTTCAAATAAATCTCAAGATGACTCTAAATGTTGGAGCCCCTTACTTATTCTGACGACTTCCGAATTCATCATGGGCAGCTTAAATTTTTTGACGAAAATTTTGGTGGAGACTGCTACAAGCCCGTGTGACTTTGTTTTATGACAATTTCTCCATGTAGCATGGGCGGATCTTTACCGTTTGAGAATGCTTTTTCTCCCGCCGATCTTTTCCCCACACTTGAGAAGTTGCACGACAAATTGGTGTTATTTGGGATTACCTTTGTGTCTCATCCTCTTCCACTACCTGCAAACATCTGTGATGCCACTGTAGTAACGCCTCTCGGCATAAATATTTATCTTAAATAGTTGATTTCAAATATCAAGTTATTCAAAAAATAGTTATTATTTTATTATAAATTAATAGTTTTTAACTTTAATTTTGTCATAATTTTTGCATCTCAAAATGTGCAAATATTAGTTGAGAAGTGGTGAAAAAATGCATCAAAAAAAGCCAATAAAATTGCAAAATAAAAATGAGTTATAGAAATATATTTATGAATGATATTGTAACTAGCTTATCTATCTTAATAAATTAATCTATATATTATATGCCAAGAGGTATCATTCTCGAGGCCTATTTTTTAAATTCAAAAAAGTAAAAAAAATATATTAATGAAAAAATATGCCTCAAAAATGATACCTCTTGGCATATAATATATAGATTAATATATTAAGATAGATAAGCTAGTAGTAGTCATGGCACAACACATTACATGAATTAATATATAATTATACAGTATTATTTTATTATATTATTAGATAAATAATAAAATTTTAATATATTTAATATAAAAATTCAATATAAGTTATGGTTAGGTTCAAACTTTTATTAGGGTTGAGGTTCAAGTTTAATTAGGGTTAGGGAACTAAAGGTTAAAATAGGGTTCAATTAGGGAAAAACCTTTGAGCGTTAGGGTTGAATTACGGGAAATCTTTGAGTTAGCATTAGGGTTAAACTATGGTTAACATTCAAATAATGTTAGGGTTAGTGTTTAATTAGGGTTAGTCTTAGGGTTAAATTTTAAATAAGGTTAGGGTTAATCTTAAAATAAGATTATGAATTATTGAATATAGTTATGGTTAGTGTTATAAACATAATTAGGGTTAGGGTTATAATTAGAATTAAAGATATGGTTATGAGTAGGGTTAAAATAGGGTTGGGTTTCAATTAGGGTGAGTGTTCAATTATAGTAAGGGTTCAATTTGGTTATGATTTTATAAACTAGAAAATATATAACCTATATATAAAATACACCAAAATCTATCAAGGCATTGAATTTTTTCAACTTTAATTTTTATTAAAGCTGAATGATGAGAAAATTAAATGCCTTGAGACATTTTTGTTGGCCTCCTACAATGATTTAACAACTAGGCCTTTACAGTTGTGATTCAGAGATTGGAAATCTAACCTGAATAGCTATTTCAATCATCATGAAGGTGCATTTAAATTGTCAACCCAAGGACGTGAACTTGAAATGGGTCATCACAGTATGTACACTAGGAACTTGTAACGACCCGACATCTACGTAAAATAAAAAATTTATAATTTTTATAACTTTTAACCAAAGTAAACGAGTAAATAACATAGTAACAAAATTTTTCTTTCCTTTTCAAAATTAAAGTACAACATATAAATATGATTTCCAAGCTTTTCCCAATTAAATAACTTTAACTATTGCAAATGAATAACAGAGTATGAAAGTATAAGAAAACATACACAGCTTTAATGTTAGCTTTTGCACAAATAGAAGTAAGACGGTCCAGGTTCTTCCCTTTCAAATCTTGATTCTTCGGTTGTTAGGTTGTGGAGGAGAAACATCACTCGGGTGCTTTTCCGCCAACCACGGACTAATAATGCGGTCCCCCGCACATTCATTTTTTAATGAATGGCCCTCCCTTCATCGAAGAGATTGATTGAGTGACCGATTCTGTTAATCAACTGAGCATAGTGTCGTGTCCTACATTACTAGATTCTTGTATCTTACAATCCCAACCTAGTATGTACATTTTGGATCACTGTGAAATGACAATGTAATCATCTTCCTAAGCTAAGAGGATGTAGGTACATTACATTACTATGGCCATAGTATTTTGGTTCAGTAAATGACTGAGTAAGTCATCTATCACTTACACTACTTAGGGCCGATTTGCCTTTGGGCTACCTTACTCTACGCGTAGGACATGTCCTTCAATGGGTTCAGTTTACCCCAGACTTCCTACCTCAAACAGTTTACTAGAAATGAGTCTTTAAACAAGTGTTTACTATCCTATCTCCTGTTTCTGAAAATCTTTATCCTAGGAGCGAAGCTTCCTAATGTTAACCTAATAACACAAGCTAGGATTACACTTAGTTTTGACGTCATTTCATTCCTAGAAGTTAATACTTACTCTACGTACTCTCCATATACGGAGATCATACAATTTTGTAACTCCAAATAAATGCATAACCTTTAAGCACTATAAACTAATTATTACACACACAAGAGACAATCTTTTAGCACAATGCATTTTAAGCTAAATTGATTTTAAACCCTTTAATCAAATTGAATCCCTTCTTCTTTTAAAACCCCAATTCCTTTTTACCTTAATCCATCAAATAAGCTTTTCCCTTTTAGCTACATTATCATTTCCTAAACTTCTACCCTTTGCAATAAAATGAAATCCCTTGATTCGTTTTGCATTAATAGTCTATCAAACAAATCTCGATGGCTAAGGATAGTTTACTTGTTTCATATCAAATGCAATCAGCAACTTTAAAACAATAAGAAAACAGCTTAAGCTATAAATCCCAAATAAGAAACATGCCTGTATATATTTTCAAGCTCCTTTTTAAATGCACTTCTAATAGCAACCTTCACTTGATGATGACAGAATTAAGTTTTTCCCTCTTTCTCCTAAGTAGAAGACTCTTCCAAAATACTTTCTCAAAACAAAAAAACTTTCCACTAGAAGATTGCTAACTGACTCCTCACAGTCCAAGAAATACAGCTGAGAACACTCTAAATCTTTTACCAGAAACACTATGTAGCAAAACAGTAATACTAACTCACAGTAAAAGCTCACAATTGCAATATTAAAACTCTCTAAAAATGCCAATGATCAGAGAACAATGAGTGCATTCGAATGGAGAATAGTGAAGTATTTATAAACCAAAATACCAACAGTTTCCCCATTTCTGGGCATGTAAATTGACAGACTAACATGTTTACCTGGTCAATTTGTCACTTGTCATGTTACCAAACCCTTAGTCATGGTTTCCAAAGATGATTCGACCTCATGGAGCTAGCAATTGAAGAATTTTTCAACTCAACAAACAAAAATGCCACCTATAGGAAAACGTTTTGTTTCCAGTCGTATGAATTCGAAATGGTTTCATTATTGCACTTTTAGGTCAAGTCTCTACTCGCTACAGCATAGAAACTCGTTGCTATTTTCCAGTTTCCAATTTGAATTCTTCTCCCTTCATTTCTAGCTGCGCAGGAGCTTCCGCATTTTCACAGGAATATTCATATTTGTTTTCCATTCGTTTTTCTAAAGTTAAACTTTTCAAATATTTTTATAGTGAAGTTCGCTTCTTTTGGAAATGTATTTTAAAGTGTTTAAATATTTCATGAGGCTTACTTTTCAAATTTTAAACTTCTTCAAAATAAATATAGCGATTTCATCTTTTAAAGAATAATGCTTATTCTTTTAAACATTTGAAATTATTTTCCTTATTTAAATTTTAATTATTTTATATATGTATTTGTATATTTTATTTATAAATGTATTTTATTAAACATTAATATTTCTTTATATATAAACGTATTTATATATAAAAATATATTAATTTTAATATTAACACATTTAATTTATAAAATATATAAATATATTATTATTTACGTATTCCTTATGTATAGATATATATATTAATAAACACTTAATTAATATATATATTTACACATAAAGACATACGCTAATCACTTAGACAACATAACATGAAATATTATTTATATTAAAGATATTAAGATGAGTTGTGTATGTATATACATGCCTATATATACTTCTTGTGTATACATATATATGTGTATATACATGTCGACACATGTGTACAAGCATATCCATCTACTTAAAGTACGTATGTATTGATATGTCTATACATTTAGATACACGTACACAATATATGTATGTGTATACGTACCCACTTGTCCTTTATCATTTATCAACTACTTCGTTCAAACACAGGGAATCATAGTATAGTCAGACTGACATTTAACAGTCACATCATATAAAGCATAAGGAAGTAAATCAAACTCCTAAGCCTATGGATGACTTATCAATACTAACTTATCTGACCTGGTTCCTATGTACCGTTCACAATGTGTGTGCATGCTCAACTGATTAACTTTACCGGGTAAACGACCAATACCCCTCTCCCAAGTGATATTTCCCCTCTATCTAGAGGATTTGGTCCTCATTCCTGCATTCACAATTGTAAACTCACGGCAGTCAATTGCTCACAAAATTAGCAATACATATAAATTTCACAAGATATAAAAACATCACATATAAATCTCATTATGCACATTTTTCACCATGATTAACATCAAATAAACAACATAAGATTGAGACAATCATTAATGTATAAAACTCATATTGACAACAAGGTGATTCAAATCTTTATTTATTCATAAAATTGTCTTTACAAATGCATAATCCTTATTCAACTCTAATAGCCTAGTAGCTATACAATCGGGATGTAATAGAACCCAAAGTAGTCATTTTCATTCCACAGCTAAAAAAGACATGTAATGTTGAAAGTAAATTGTTTGGAAAGGAATAACATAAATGTTGAACATCAACCAACAACTACACTAAGCTGAAATGCATGACAGGAATGAAAATCTGAGCAAACAAATAGGAAACTACTTTGTCTGCTTTGGCTGTAGGAACAGTCACATGATGGAATTCTAGTGGTTGTAGGAACAGTCAGTGTCAGATTCTTAACTAATTATTGAATAGAAAGTAATACTAAAATAATACTAAACTAAAGGACAGATTGCTCACCAAGTGGGCCCCCTTGGATGAGTATCCTATACTACTAATGAAAACTTAGATGCACAAACTTAGAACTTCATTTTATTCATCAGGAAACATGAGTACAATAGAGCAATGTAACTATATCACTAAAAACTAAGAATGCAAGTACAATATTAGATCGCACAACCTTATGAGAAGGATCATCTGATCCTTATTTATACTACCAACTAAACAAGGCAGTCAACTCCACGAACTAGGAGGATGCCACTTTAGGGAAAGCAAAGAAAGTGGAGCGGCGGTGGTTACGCATGCATGGAATCTGGTCAGACATGCAGGTCCAAACACAGATTTAGAACAACAGTAACGCCCGCATTTTCTCAACAGCATTAAAGTCCATTATAAGGCGGTTACATTCAATTTGCATGGGGAATCTCCTACTGTCGACCTCCTTTGACCTTTGAATGATTCTCTGGCTAGACGTTATGGTGCATGCCCAGCTGGGGGTGTCTTTCTCAATTTAGCATCCTCAAATTATATCTGCATGGCAATGTTAGTATGCACAATAATAAAAACCCTAAACCACCTTAAGGAACATTCATTAACCACATGCAGGATTAATATAGATAGTCCATATAATATGCTAATATCATTAAAGATTTGCATAAATAGGATTAGGCCCAATGTTTATAGTTTGAGGAAATATCATAAAAATATAAATACTTAGCATCAAATTCCATGATAACTTCAGCAAATAAATCATAAATTCTACCCAAAATTAGACCATAAACTAGACTCATCACTCCCGCAAACCTAAGATTTTGTTGGTCCTCCAACAGGGGAAGAGTTGTTCTTTTGCTTGGTCAATGCTCTTAAATTTGCAACTGACAACTATCCTACATCAGTGTTTGTTGTGCGAGAATCAGGGTCCCAATAGAATCCTCCCAATTTGTCCAATCTGCTCCATTTCTGTCTTTCTGCAACAATAATATAGTGGTAGAATCTAAAATTTGGTATAGGCCACATCAAAATGGGTGGCTGGAAAGTCAAGGGAAGCCAAAATCATCCCTTTATTCTGCCAATCTATATATATCTATCAATTCTTTTGAGTGATGCAGCATAGTTCTAGATGGAATGAGGCTCGGCCTATTTTAGCTCATCAGTTAGGCTATTCCATCTTTGTGAGAGGTATCTCTTCATAATTTCCTCTTTTGCTTTTTCCTTTGCCTAATATTCACTGTAAACTGCTTATATCCAAGGCCTAATCCTATTACCATAGCTAGGTTTGAAAATCATTCTGTGTCATTCCCTATAAATATCCCTTAGATTTCTTGATTCAACCCTAATGGCCAGAGGGATGTTGGATTCCATTTGCTTATAAGCCCCAAATTGTTGTCCCCAACTAATCTCATTTTGTACCCAAGACATAAATGCCCTTAATTGTACATCTCCAACATACAGCAATGGATTCCAATCATGACCTTGAGTCACAGCATAATTATACAAATAAAACTCACATAGCAAATTCTTCATTTCAGGGGAAGCAATTCGATAAGCATTGAAAAATTCAGTAGAGGTCTCAATGGAAGGGTTCAAACCTGAGACAACCCTTGCCAACCTAAAAGAAAGATATTTCTCCTTCAAATGCAAAGCATAGACCCTTGGAGAGGTCTTGCACTCCAAAATATGTGGTACCAAGGCTGCCATATCATCCACCTTCTTCTTCAAGGTGGGAATTTATGCATCCTTGTCCTCAATCTCTTCATCCCTCCTCTGAATTTCCTTCTTCATCCTATGTTTCTCTTCTTTCCATTCCTCTTCTCTTATTTGCATCTCTTTCCATAAATGCATAGCTACCATGTGCATTGAAAAATTTGGGGGGTTATGTATTCCTACAACATTTTTTATGATGCTTTCTCTTCATATGGTACTAACTGCAAGGATTCAAGTTGTTTAGTCAATTTTGGTTGTAGGGGTACGGATTGTTCTCCCAATTCTTGTTGTTGTTGCAAGGACTCCTGCTCTTGTTTGTGTTGTAGGACCTCTTGCTGCAGGATCTCTTGTTGCAGGAAATCCTGATTTTCCTCATATTCTTAATTTTCCACTTGTTTTGCAATGTTAGCAAGATCGGCCAATGTTATGTTTGTTGTCGTCTTAAATATATCTTATTCCTCAACATTCTCTTGCCCCATTGGAGCTTCTGTTTCCCCCTATGATATTTCTCTAGATTTAGGGCTTTCCTGCAGAGGCGTAACAAAGGTTGGCCTGGCTGGTCTTGATTTTCTGGGTGAGTTTTCATGTTTTTCTCCGGCTGCAGGATGAACAGTGTCAACCTTTCTCTTCTTACAGCTTGGCACCTCTTTTTCTGTCGACTTCTTTTTAGCTTTTCCTTTCTTATTTTTTCTTCTCTCTTATGTGCTGTAATTTTCATTAGGATGACAAGTTGAACATCATCATCAGAATCTGGAGAGGAATCTTCTTTGTCTGAATGCTCTATCCCAGAAGAGTTAATTTCTATAGTTTCTTCTGCTATAGGAGGGTTTACACTAGGGCCTGTGCTAGAGGTTGAAGCACCAAGAGTGACTTCGGTCATGCTCAATCTCCTACTAGACCTACGAGGTTGAGTTAAAACCCTAGGTTGCAAATGCTCAGGTCTATTTTGATCAATTTTTATAAATTCTTCCCAGGTCATTCTAGACACATCATGCAAAGAATTATCAACTAACAATTTAATCAGACAATGGTGGGAAACAAAATTGTTCCTACCTTTTTGAGTCTCAACCGCCATGATTGAAAAAAGGTTATATAGCATGTTCGACACATACATCCTCCTCTTATGCCTCATGTCCTTCAGAAGTTTGAAGTGCACGGAATGCAAATTCAACTGGCGACCTTCATAGGTGATATATTTTATGACATAAATGACTATCTGCTTCCATGGCTCTGGCATAAACATTCTCTTCGCACCTTCTTTATCTATGCTCAATGGAGGATCACTCGGTTCTGTAAATTCGGCCCTAGCTGACCTGGTGTTTTCAAAACCAAGGTAATTTTCACCATCGATGGGAAACCCTGTAACTTCTGAAATTCTTTCTTTAGTTGCCATGACCTCCATCCCATTTACCATGGCTTTCCCTTTAGAAAATGTCTGGGTGAACTCTAGTGCAATGTCTTCATCAAAATCGTCTAGCTTCAAGAAGTAGTCTATCCACCCGTAGTTTCTAAATTCAACCAGGGAGGGTGCATCCTGTAGTAATACATCATGCACCGTGGGTTCATTTCAAATTAACCCACCTCCCATTGTTTGCAATCAAACAATCACTCTACGGATTCCTTCCTACAATTCTCGTCTGAAAACCAAATTCACCTTCCTACAACACTTGCTAAATTTTCACTGTCAATGTCGACTGAATTTTCCCTTTCTAATTTACCTTTTGTTTGCAACTTGAGGTATTACAAGGCCAATAATGGAAATGAAGGAGTAATAAAGGAAAGCTATGATGGAGAGAAATGGAAGCAGCAGTTGGTGTCGCCTCACACATGCGAGTCGTCCTCTCACTCAAATTTCAAATTGGCTCAATTCAAATTTTGCTGACGTAGACTAGCATGAACTGACATGTGGGAAAAATATTCACATCTTATTCCTCCCCCCAACCTAGATTTGGGCATGTGTCCACACATGCGAATAATGATGATTTGATAGGGTAGGGAATATTGGCATGCTATGGTGAACGTCCATACTAACATACAACAATTAAATAAATGCACTTAAAGATAATTAAGATATAGAAATTAATGTGCACATACCTGAATGTGTGGAGGATTCGTTGCAAAGATTGTGGAGAAAGTACCATTCTCCTTTTTAGGAAATAAGTTGGGAAATTAATGAAAATGAGGTGGAGTGGAATGAAGTGAAGTGATGGAAGAGAGAGAAAGGTGGAGATGGATGGGAAGATGGGTGAAGAAATGGAACCCATAGAAGTGGAAGTCTTTATTATAACAAATACATACCTTAATTAGCTAAAAGGAGGAACACTGGGTCCACTTCCTTTGGTTGCAGCAAGCTCGGTTGTTGCATGTTGAATGAATTGTTGCAAGAAATCCTCTTTGGAAGTTGGCTTGTGATACAATATGAGGCGGTGACCATTGAAAAGCAGCTTAAATTTGACCGGTTCAATAGTAGTGAGTTGCACAACACCATTAGGGAATATTTCAGCAACCTCGTATGGTCCTAGCCACCTTGTCTGCAATTTTCTAGCATTTTTCTGATACCTTGAGTCATAGAGCAGGGCCCAATCTCCTGGTTGGAATTTCTTGTCCTTGATAAATTTGTCATGCCACTTGATTCTTTGATTCTGCACTACTTATGTGTGATGCAAGGCTGCTTTTCTCATCTCATCCAAAGCATTCAGCTGCATGATTCTTTATTTTTGTGCCTTAGAGATATCCATCCCCAAATCTACTATAGTCCTAAGAGTCTTATGTTCAAATTCAATGGGCATCATGGTTGTCTTTCCATACAGCAACTCAAATGGAGTGAAGCCTGTAGTTATTTTCCAGGTTGTCCTATAGGCCCAAACAACTTCTGGTAATCTGTTTTCTCAATCCTTTCTATGGATAGCTACCATTTTGGTCAGGATAGCTTCAATTTCTCTATTGGTCACCTCAACTTGGCCATTGGCCTGGGGATGATAAGGAGTAGACTTCCTGTGTCAAGTATGTTGTACTCATTGACCAGTGTTACAACAAGGGTTGATGTGAATTGAGCCCCTTGATCATTCACTATCTCTCTTGGAACTCCATACCTTGTGAAAATCTCCTCATAAAGAAATTATGCAACCTTGTTATCTCTTGCATGCTTCATGGCCTTAACTTCTACCCACTTTGTTACATAATCAGTGCAAACTAAGATATAAGACTTACCATTTGATGGAGGATCAATGGGTCTTACAAAATCTAGTCCCCATTTTTCAAATTGAGTGATTACTACCTGAGGGAAAAGTGGAATCTCATCAGATTTGGTTAGTCTGCCCATCCTCTGGCATCGATCGCATTTTCTTGTATACCTTCCTGCATCCTTGTGGAGTGTTAGCCAATAATATCTTATGTTCAAAATCTTCATTGTTGTCCTCTTAGCTGTAAAATTTCCTCCCCATGGTTTGTTGTGGCATGCATGCAAAATTTTATATGTCTCATCTTCTCTCACACATATCCTCATGACATGGTCTAGTCCAGTATAAAACAAACATCCAGCAATCCATGAGAAAGGAAAAGATTTTTCAATGAGTGCCCTTCTCTCTTTTGGAGAGAAGTGAGAAGCAAATCTACCTGTGACCTGGAGATAATTAGCTATTTCAACATACCAGGGTGTTTGTACACTGATGGAGAATATATTCTCATCAGGAGAAGAGTCATCTATGGCTTGATTATCCCCTGATATAGTCATCCTTGAGAGAAAATCTGCAACAACATTGGTCTTCCTTGGTTTATTCACAATGGTTATGTCAAACTCCTGTATGAACAATAACCATCTTGCCAGGCGACCAAAAATCAGAGGTTTATTCATGAGATATCTAATGGTTGCATGATCAGTGTGCACAAATATTTGGTAACCCATGATGTAATGCCTAAATTTGTTCAGGGCATAGATCACTGCCAACATTTCTTTTTTTGTCACTATATAGTTGAATTCAGCTCCCTGCAAATTTTTGCTGACAAAATAAATGGCATTTTCAATGGCTCCTTCTTTCTATCCTAAGACTGCTTCTATGGAATAATCTAATGCATCTATATGGATGTGGAAAGAAAGCTCCCAATTAGGTCCTTTGAGTATAGGAGCATGAGTCAAAGCTATCTTCAAATCAGAAAATGCCTTGTCACATTCTTCAGTCCACTGGAATTCAACATCTTTAGTGAGGAGAGTATACAATGGTGCTGCTATCTTGCTAAAATCCTTGATGAAACACCTATAATATCCTACATGTCCCAAGAAACTCCTAACATCCTTTTGTTTTGCAGGTGTGGGAAGATTTGTGATCACCTCAATCTTTGTAGGTTCTACTTGAATTCCTTTGTGAGAGATGTAGTGTCTAAGAACTACACCTTCCTGCATCATCATGAAGCACTTTTCACTATTTAATGACATATTTTGGTCTTCACATCTCTGTAGGACTCTCCTAAGATTTTCCAATGCTTGATTGAAATCAGCACCATAGGTAGTAAATTCATCCATGTAAATTTCCATGCAATCAAGATAGATATCTGAAAATATGCTAATGACTACCCTCTGAAAGGTTGCAGGTGCATTGCATAAGCCAAATGGGAGTACTGAGTAGGCATAGGTCCCCCATGGATAGGTAAAGGTGGTCTTCTCCTGGTCCTCTGGTGCAATTTGGATCTGGTTGTAGCCGCTAAATCCATCTAGAAAAGAAAAGTATTGATTTCCTGCAAGTGAGTCCAAAACTTGATCTATGAAAGGTAAAGGAAAATGGTCCTTCTTGGTGACAGCATTAAGTTCCCTGTAATCAACAAAAACTCACCTTTTCCCTCCTTTTTTAGGCATAATCACTAATGGAGACACCCATTGGCTATCTAAAATGGGGTAGATAAATCCTGCATCTAGCAATTTCTGTAGTTCTCCTTTTACAATTTCTTTCAGTACAGGGTTAATTCTTCTTTGTGGATGCCTCACTAGGGTGCAATCATCTTTGATGTAAATTCATTGGGTGCAAAGCTTAGGGTCCAATCCCTTCACATCATAATAGTCCCACGCAAATGCATGTTGGTGGGTCCTCAATAAGTTTGCCAATAACAACTATTGTTCTTCACTCAGTTTTTTGTTAACATTCAAATATTTCCCTTCTAACACCTGCACTTGTGTAGTTGACTATATCATAGCTACTTCATTAGCACATGGTACCTTGAGTTCATATTGCAACAATGTATGGGACATACCTGTTGCTACAGGAAGTCTGGCTACAGAAAGAGTGGCTACATGAAGAACAGGCAGAAGTGTCTTGACTAGAGCAATAGAATGAGAAGATGATGCTTCCTCCACTTCATAATGGTTCATAATGATGTTAGCCAATAATTCATATTTGTCTTGAAGCTACATGAAAGAGCTTTTTCCCAGCATCTAAGCTGCACCATAGAATTAACTTCCTCGGCCTCTTCACCAACATGTGGCCATACAGGATTATCTTCATCAAGGGATGGCTAAGCAGGAGGATAAAGAACAAACTTTTTGGTACTCTTCCCATCATAAATGGTCATGGTCATGTATCCTGAACAATATCCAATATATGCATGTGTAGTTGTTAACCATGGCCTTCCAAGAATAATGGGATACCCACCTAGTGTAGCTTTAGGAGAAAGAATCATAAAGTCTGTTGGGTACTCCCAGGAGTCTAGAATTACCACAAGATCCTCCACTATACCATCAAGCTTAACAGTAGAACTATCAATGAACTACAGGACAGTAGGAGTAGGTCTCATGCTTGCAACGTTTAGTTGTTGCAGGATGTCTTTAGTCATTACATTTATTGTTGCCCCTAAATCAATCAGAGCATTCTTTATTTGGATTTCATTTATAACAACTGCTACCACAGGACTACCTGGGTCATTGTACTTGGGGATAATCACTTTTCCAAGCATGATGTCAGCTAGTTGTCCTACCACATGAACCGTAGTGGGGTCTTTCTTCTTCCTGCCTGGCTTCTTGAGGCATACTTCTTTGATTGTCTTGCCATAGATTGGGACATCCTTTATGGCCTAGAATATAGGTATTTGGACACATATATGCTTCATCTGATCCAAGATGTCAAAATTTGTGTCCTCTTTTTCTTCCTTTTTCTTGGCAACTTCCAATCTCTGAGGAAATCGTGGTTCTTGTTCAGTTTACTTAACTAGGACTGGTTCAGGATTTTTAGGTACACTTGGCTGAATGGGATCATTCATAGTTTCCTCTTCTTCTTCCACGGGAAGCTCAATGATAATGGGCTTAGAAGGGGTTGGTAAAGTAGTTTTTGAACACAAGTGGATGTCACTTACATTCACAACATATGCAGGGAATTGATTTAAATCAACAAAGTATACAGATTGTTGCTATGGTTTGTTATTTGGATTAGGTGTGGGCTGAGCTGGTAGCTAAGTAGGTTTAGGTGGATTTGAGCTTGAATTAGCAGGTGGAGGCATTATAGTAGGTTTTTGGGGCTGAGAAGGTGGTTGCATGTAACTGGTTGTCCGTGTAGGTCATTATTGTCCTCCCCTCCATTGATTTGTTTGTTTCCAATTTCCTGGAGGTGGCTGCCAGTGCCCTTGAAATTACTGCCAATTCCCATGAGGTTTTTTCCACTAGGGTGGAGAGTTTTGATGATTAGGCCAAGTGTTTGAAGGGTTACCCCAAGGCTGTGGTAGATATCCTCCATAGCTAGATGGATATGGGGGCTTCCATTGGTTATCAGATGAATAGGAATTGAAAAATGGCCCAGCATAAGAGAGTGGATCCGGTGGCATACCTTGTCTTGGAGCCCAAGGCCTTCTTTGTGCAACATAGTAGACTTGATCATCTTTAATCCGGATTGGTTTGAACTCGGGTGCAATCGATTTGCTTTCAATATTAGCTACCATCTTGTAATGGGGGCAATACTCTGTCAACATTGCCTTTGCCTCTTCTTTTGTCTGCAATGGGGGAAATACTCTACCAACATTGCCTATGCCTCCTGTTGTTTCTTCTTGGCCTGAAGTGTATCCAGCTGAGTAGCTAGATTATTTATAATTTCTTGCTTGAAGTCTGCCAATGGATGAGTAATCTCCATTCTTGAACCTCCACTGGTAGATGACTTACCCATGGAAGATTGGTAAGCTCTCCCTTTCTTTGAAGCTACCCTAGAATAGTTCTAGCATATTTTCTTGGTATCCTCCCATCAGGTCCAAGGCATCAGTGCAACTGTCATTAATTCCTCTCAGGAAAAGCAACTTTTGTGATTCTTCATTAAGTGTATGGTGTAGAGATTTTTGTAGGAAAAATAGAAACCTTGTGATGTAATCCTCCAGGATCTCATCTTCCTTTTGTTGCATCTTGAAAATGTCACCTCCTCTCATGTCACTGCCCCTACAATACTCCTTGTATTTCTCAAGGAACTTTGTCTTCATGTCCTCCCAAGTTTCCACAGTATTTATGCCTAGGCTCATGAACCATCTTAATGCAGCTTCTTTTAGAGTGGTAGGAAATAGCTTAAGCCTATGGGCATCGGTGGTATAGTCATAACTCCTGTAGAGCATGTCAAACTCAAACAAGAACGTAACAGATCTTCTATGACAAGTCCATAAAACTTGGGGAGTGTTGAAGCAAAGATATTTTTGATGTGGTCGACTTCATTTTGATGGGCAATGGGGAAAGGAAAATCCAGTTGGTTAGGTCTGTTTCTATTTGCATTACCCATGCCTGCTTGATGTAGTTCCAAAGCAAAGGGATTCTCAAGCTGGTTTTGGTCTTCAGAGGAAGCTTCAGAGCTAGTCAGATCAGGAAATGCTTCAGCAAAGGGGTGTGGATCTTCTTCTTCTTCTCTTGGCAGGTTCTGATATTCAACTAGCTGGAATGGATTAGGATTATTAGGAAGGAATCTCCCATAAGCATCCCTTCTCCTTCCTCTATGCATGCAGTATCAACTCACTATCAACTAGCTCACATAAAGAATTGGTAAATAATAATGGGTGTCATTACTTCCTAAATGAGGGGTATGCTAAGAACAACTTTCAGAAACACTACAACAAGAAAACTATCAATGACTCCAAATAACTTCCTAGTTTGACACCATCCCCGACAACGATGCCAAAAATGTTAGCCTCCTATAATGATTTAACAACTAGGCCTTTACAACTGTGATTTAGAGATTGGACATTTAACATGAATAGTTATTTCAATCATCATGAAGGTGAATTGAAATTGTCAACCTAGGGACATGAACTTGAAATGGGTCGGCATAGTATGTGCACTAGGAACCCAAAGTGGCTATTTTCATTCTACAGCTAAGAAAGACAATGTTGAAAGTAAATTGCTTGGAAAGGAATAACATAAATGTTGAACATCAACCAACAACTACACTAAGTTGAAATGCATGACAGGAATGAAAATATGAGCAAACAAACAGGAAAATACTCTGTTTGCTTTGGCTACAGGAATAGTCACAAAATAGAATTCTAGTGGCTGCAGGAACAATCAGCGCCAGATTCGTAACTAATTATTGAATAGAAAGTAATACTAAACTAATACTAAACTAAAGGATGGATTATTCACCAAGTGGGCACCCTTGGATGAGTATCCTCTACTACTAATGAAAACTCAGATGCATAAACTTAGAAATTCATTTTATTCATCAGGAAACATGAGTACAATAGAGCAGTGTAACTGTATCACTGAAAACTAAGAATGCAAATACAATATTAGATAGTGCAACCTTATGAGAAGGAGCATATGATCCTTATTTATGCTACCAACTAAACAAGGCAGTCAACTACATGAATTGGGAGGATGCCACTTTAGGGAAAGCAGAGAAAGTGGAGCGACAGTGGTTATGCATGCATAAAATCTGGTCAGACATGCAGGTCCAAACACAAATTTAGCACAGCAGTAACACCTATATTTGCTCAATAGCATTAATTTCTATTAAAAGGCAGTTACATTCGATTTGCATGGGGAATCTCCTGCCGTCGACCTCCTTTAACCTTTGAACGATTCCCTGGCTGGACGTTATGGTGCATGCCTAGCTGGCAGTGTCTTTCTCAATTTAGCATCCTTAAATTATATCTGCATGGCAATGTTAGTATACACAATAATTGCATATATGTAACCACCTTAAGGAACATCCATTAACCACATGCAGGATTAATATAGATAGTCCATATAACATGCCAATATCATTAAAGATTTGTAGAAATATGATTAGGCCCAATGTCTATAGTTTGAGGAAATATCATAAAAGTATCAATACTTAGCATCAAAGTCCATGATAACTTCAAAAAATAAGTCATAAATTCTACCCAAAATTAAACCATAAACTAGACTCATCACTCTCGACGTATTTTATATATACGTTATATATTTGCTAGTAGCAGTCATGGCATGTGTAACACATTGAATAAATTAATATATTTAGGGTTATGATTAGAGTTAGCATTTAGGATTAGGGTTTATATCATGGTTAGGGTTAGGGTTTGGTTTAGATTTATTATTATGATTAGGGTTAGGGTTTAGTGTTAAGGTTGGGTTTATGTTCATAGTTAGTGTGAGAATTATGTTAGGGTTAGGGGTAGAATTATGGTTAGGGTTAGGGTTTGGATTATAATTATAATAGGTTTCAAGTTAGGAATAAGACTTTGGTTAGTGTTAAGGATAGGATTGGAATTATAATTAGGGGTAGCCTGGTAATGATTTATATTTGGTCAGGGCTATGGTTTGGGTTAGGGTTAGGGTTAAGGTTCAAGGATTAAGGTTAAGATTCGCATTAGGGTTAGGATTTGGTTTACAATTATGATTATGGTGAGGGTTATGGTTTATACTTATGATTATGGTTATAGTTAGTGTTAGGGTTTAGTGTTAAGGTTTAGTGTTATACATTGAATAAATTAATTGTACCATAGAAAAAAGGCAACTAGCTTGATTGGGGAATAATTTATCATAAAATTAGACTTAACAAGGCCTTGATTTAGTGTTGTGAGGTGTTTTTTACATCCATACTAGGTCTTGGACCCTTTTCAAATACATTTAATGATGTCTTGTAAAGGTGTTGTAAAGTATTGTAAAGGACTTTCACGCTTTTCTAGACTTAATGAACCCATCTTCCCTTAATTCAACATTATAAAATGTTTTTAATGACATTATCACATCAATTTAGAAGGCTTGTAAAATAAACTTAATTTTGATCTAGTTTTGTAATTTGTCTTACACATTCACATTGGATATTGTGCCTTTCTAGGCTAAGTGGACCTCATTTTAGTGTTGTAAAGTGTATTTAATCACACTTTCACATTGAATTCTATGTCCCAATCCATAATTGACCTTCACATCATCATTAATAGGCCCTTATTACCCCATATTATGCATCCCAAGGCATAAATTGATCAAATAACCGAAAAAGTCACAATATAAACCTTATTTCCTTATTTCCTAACATCCTAGTTGTCAAATAGGCCTCACTGGGACTAATTCGCCACCTATGGCAAATGAGTCCCTGCCAGGTGGGACTGATTCACCCTAGGTGGCAAATGAGTCCCATTTGGGTCAATTTTGTTTATTATTTCTACATGTCAGCCTTGGGGATCTAATTTATAGGAAAATAAGGTGAATTTCTTATAAAATGAAGTCTCTAAACCCTGAATCACAACCATTCTTCATTATTCATCCATCATTCTTACATCTCAAGTCAAGCAAGTTAGGGTTTTATCATTTCAAGTCATTAAGATAACAATTTTTAGACATTCAAGGGTAGATTCTTCATGTTTTGCTACAAACATTCAAGATCAATCATCATGGAAATGTAATCAACTCCATTATTGCATGTTTCATTACATTCTTTCTCTATTTTGGTTTAATCACCTAAAAGGAGTTTGACCAAGACAAATCCCCATGCCCTAACATCCAACATTTCTCTTTCTTGTCTTGTGTGTTTGCATATTTAGATAGATCTTGGAGGCTTAGAAATCATTTAATATTACATTGCAAAGTTGTTCAAGTCATCTCTTCATTGGATAAGTAAAAATACCCTCAAAAAGTCACTTTCAGGCCCGAATCCGATAGTTTCAAAACCAAACACCTGAAGAAGCAGAAATTGCAGACTGAAAGCTCCTATTTCCACCTTTGAATATTTAAAAATTCAAAAGTGGACTCATTCACTGTGGGTGGTGAATGAGTCCCACTTCTAGGCCTATTTTTGGTTTTCTACATTTTTAGACACCCATTTGTTTGAAATGGGTTCCAAAACAGTTTCACAGAGTTGGGACTGATTCACCCAGAATGGCGAATGAGTCCCACCAGGCCTAAAATCAGGATCAACAACATTTTAGATGTCTTTTCCAATCTCCAACAAGATCTCAGGTGCACACTTTCAATTTCATCCATTTTTGTTACAGTTTGCATTCATTTCTAGGTGTTTTGCATATCACAATGTGTTTTCAAACACTCTACATTTCCTTAGTTTCCATTCATTAATCAATCAATTTTATCAGTTTATTGCACTTGGATCATTAAATTTAGGCATATTTTCATTATCCTTGCATTAGTTTGAGTGAACCACCTAAATTTTGGGTGTGGGATCTATCTCATTCCATTAGGTGAAAGACCTTAATTGAGCAAAAGAGACATAGCATTCCATCCAACCCTAAAATATATGGTTCATTAATATAATTAGGGTTATGATTAGGGTTAAAATTTAGGGTTACTATTTATATCACAGTTAGGGTGAGCATTAGGGTTAGACTTAATTTAAGGCTAGGGTTGCAATTAGAATTAGTGTTAGTTGTAGAATTAGGGTGGGTTAGAAATATTGTTAATGTTAGGGTTAGGGTTAGAGTTAGAGTTAGGGTTAGGGTTAGGGTTAGGGTTCAAATTTGAGTTAGAATTAGGGTTAGTGTTGCAATTAGAATTAGTGTTAGTTATAGATTTAGGGTGATTAAAGAATAGTGGTAGTTTTAGTGTTACAATTAGAATTATAATATTATCCCTTGTCCTGCTTGTAATGCTAATCCGAATTATAAACTTAACAATAATTCTAGCCCTATTCATAATCATACTTATAATAAATACCTTAATTCTAATTGTAACCCTAATTAAAACCTAACCCTAACCCTAATTTTATCTCTAATTGTAACCTAACCCTAATCTTCACTCTATCTCTAGCCAAAACCCTAACCCTAAACCTAATCATAACAAAAAACTCATCCCTATACCTAATTATATCTCTAACCCTAACATTTACCCTAATCTTTACCCCATCTCTAACCATCACCCTAATCGTAACCATATTTGTAATGTTAACCCCAACCCTAATCCTAATTTTATCTTTATGCCTAACCCTAACCCTAATATTAGCACTAACCCGAACCCTAATCCTAATTCTATTTTTAACCCTAATCCTAATTCTATCTCTAACCCTAACTCTAACCCTAATCCTAACCCTATCTATAACCCTAACCCTAAGCCTAATCATAATCATTTAATCCTAGCACAAACACTAACCCCAATCCTAATCCTAATTCTATCTCTAACCCTAACCCTAACCCTAACACTAATTGCAACACTAATCCTAATTCTATTTCTAACCCTAATTATAAATGTAATTCTAATTTTATCTTTAACCCTAATCCTTACACTATCTCTAATCCTAACCCTAACCCTAACCCTAATATGAACACAAACCACAACCCTTATTCTAATTCTATTTTTATCACTAACTTGAACCTGAACCCTAATCTTAACCCTAACCTTCACCTTAATACTAACCCTAATCCTAATTCTATCTCTAACCATAACCCTAATCCCAATCCTAACCCTAACCCTAATTAATTTAATGCTTGCTCCATCATAACCTAACCCTAATTAAACTATCTTAAGTGTGTTTGAACCCTAACCCTAATTGTACCATAACCCTAACTCTAATTGAACTCTAGCCCTAACTTTGAAAGACATTTCTCCCCTCACAAAACCCTCAATCCTAATCCTAATTATATCTCTAACCCTAACCTTAACCCTAATCTTGGCCCAATCTCTAACCTAACCCCAACCCTAATTCTATCTCTAATTGTAATCTAACCGTAATCTTCACTCTATCTCTAACCAAAACCCTAACCCTAAACCTAATAATAACAAAAACCTCAACCCTAAACCTAATTCTATCTCTAACCCTAACACTTACCCTAATCTTTACCCTATCTCTAACCATCACCCTAATTGTAACCCTTTTTGTAATGCTAACCCCAACCCTAATCCTAATTTTATCTTTATGCCTAACCCTAACCCTAATATTAGCACTAACCCGTACCCTAATCCTAATTCTATTTCTAACCCTGATCCTAATTCTATCTCTAACCCTAATCCTAACTCTAATGTTGGTCGTATCTCTAGCCTAACCCCAACTAATCCTAACCCTAACCCTAATTTTATCTCTAATTGTAACCTAACCCTAATCTTCACTCTATCTCTATCCAAAACCTAACCCTGAACCTAATCATAACAAAAACCTCATCACAAAACCTAATTCTATCTCTAACCCTAACCTTCACCCTAATCTTTACCCTATCTCTAACCATCATCCTAATTGTAACCCTATTTGTAATGTTAACCCCAACCATGATCCTAAATTTATCTTTATGCCTAACCCTAACCCTAATATTATACTAACTCGAACCCTAATCCTAATTCTATTTCTAACCCTAATCCTAATTCTATCTCTAACCCTAACACTAACCCTAATCCTAACCCTATCTATAACCATAACCCTAAGCCTAATCATAATCATAATCCTAACATAAACACCAACCCCAATCCTAATTCTATTTTTTATTGCTAACTTGAACCTGAACCCTAATCCTAGTTCCATAATCCTAACCTTAATACTAACCCTAATCCTAATTCTATCTCTAACCATAACCCTAATCCCAATCCTAACCCTAACCATAATTAATTTAATTTGGCTCCATCATAACCTAACCCTAACCTTAACCCTAATTAAACTATCTTATGTGTATTTGAACCCTAACCCTAATTGTGTCATAACCCTAACTCTAATTGAACTCTAGCCCTACCTTTGAAAGACATTTCTCACCTCACAAAACCCTCAATCCTAATCCTAATTCTATCTCTAACCCTAACCTTAACCCAATCTTGGCCATATCTCTAATCTAAGCCCAACCAATCCTAACCCCAACCCTAATTCTATCTCTAATTGTAACCTAACCCTAATCTTCACTCTATCTCTAACCAAAACCCTAACCCTAAACCTAATCATAACAAAAACCTCAACCATAAACCTAATTCTATCTCTAACCCTAACACTTACCCTAATATTTACACTATCTCTAACCATCACCCTAATCGTAACCCTTTTTGTAATGCTAACCCCAACCCTAATCCTAATTTTACCTTTATGCCTAACCCTAACCCTAATATTAGCACTAACCCATACCCTAATCCTAATTCTATTTCTAACCTTGATCCTAATTCTATCTTTAACCCTAACACTAACCCTAATCCTAACCCTATCGATAACCCTAACCCTAAGCCTAATCATAATCATAATCCTAACATAAACACCAACCCCAATCCTAATCCTAATTCTATCTCTAACCCTAGCACTAACCATAATCCTAACACTAATTGCAACACTAATCCTAATTCTATTTCTAACCCTAATTGTAACCCTAATTCTAATTTTATCTTTAACCCTAACCCTAACCCTAATCCTTACACTATCTTTAAGCCTAAGCCTCACCCCAACCCTAACCCTAATATGAACACAAACCATAACCCTAATCCTAGTTCTATTTTTATCACTAACCTGAACCTGAACCCTAATCCTAACCTATTTCTAACCCTAACCCTAACCTTAATACTAACCCTAATCCTAATTCTATCTCTAACCCTAACCCTAACCCTAACCCCAATCCTAAACCTAACCCTAACTAATTTAATGTTGACTCCATCATAGCCCTAACTCTAACCTTAACCCTAATTAAACCATCTTAAGTCTATTTGAACCCTAACCCTAATTCTGCCATAACCCTAACTCTAATTGAACTCTAGCCCTAACTTTGAAAGACATTGCTCCCCTCACAAAAACCTCAAACCTAATCCTAATTTTATCTCTAGCCCTAACCCTAACCCTAATGTTGGTCGTATCTCTAATCTAACCCCAACTAATCCTAACCCTAACCCTAATTCTATCTCTAATTGTAACCTAACGCTAATCTTCACTCTATCTCTAGCCAAAACCCTAACCCTAAACCTAATCATAACAAAAACCTCATCCCTAAACCTAATTCTATCTCTAACCCTAACCTTTACCCTATCTCTAACCATCACCCTACTCGTAACCCTATTTGTAATGCTAACCCCGACCCTAATCCTAATTTTTCAACCTTGGTTATCAACCCTAACTAATATTTGGGTTTCCTAGGGCTTAATTTCTTTTGTTATCTTTTTAGCAAAACTACTCTTGTCATCCTATCGTGATCTTGACCCAAAAATTATTTTTTTCCAATTGATCTCTCGAGGGACCATCCTACCATCATTCCTTCATTCATTGGGGCATAGTGGGGCATCAGGTGAATTTTCAAAAAATTCTAAGCAACATCAGGTCTTTGAAACAACATAATAGGTAGAATGCTTCAAAGAGGGGCAAAATATAGACACCTAAAATTATCCCGAGTGTATCACACATCCCAATTTCACTTACTAACATCATTTTCCTCATTATCACCTAAGTCATCCATTTAATTAAATAATTTTCATTATTTGATTAAATTCACTTTATTCCCCTATTAATTAAATAATCAAGGTTATTTGATTAATTCATCATTTTCACACTAATTCCCATCATGATTAAATAATTTCAAAATTATTTAATTAAAATCCCTCATCCCACTTAATTAAATAATTCTCAATTATTTAATTAAAAATCTTAATTCTTCTCATCCTCACAATAATTTTCCTCCAACACTCCAACTTGCACAAAGAATATTCCTTTTTCAAAAAAAAATATTCTTATTCAAATTTAAATATCTTCTTCCCTCCAATTCAAAATATTGTCAACCAATTTTCCATGAAAATAGAGATATTTTGTGCTCTCATGAATTCCTGTCCCTTCATGTCCCTTAATTTCCTCTCATCCATTGATCCTTAGATTGAATCTCCACCATTGATCATAATTCTCAAGATCTATAAAACAAGCCTTTCAATTATGAAGTTCAGTCACAATCCTCATAAGCATAGGCACTCTCTCAAATTCTTGAGCCAATCTTGAGAATTTGAGAACCTTTTTATGAATCATCTCTATCAAGCTTTTGCAATCATGGATTATACACAATTTGAGCAATTCACATCACAAATTTGCATCAACCCACAATGGTATTGAAGGTTTTCATTTTCTACTTGGTTTAATTTCTTTGAATTTGCAATTTATTTCTTTAGATTAAATCTTTGATGCTTTAGCAAACTGGTTTCATTGAGTATGGGTTTGTATGATCCTAATCTTGTGAGTTTTTAGTGTTTTTAGGTTCTAATTGCTTCAATTATGCTTTCTTTTGATTACTCGTATTTCCCTTATGACACTATGATACTACAAATATCACATAGCAAGGAGCAACACCAAAATAACTAATCTATTCTTTTGTATGGATTCATATCAATGCCACACAAAAGGATTAATTTGGATTTATTTGTTTATTATCATTTCTATCACAAATTGGTGGTGAAGTTATTAATTTACTTTGCAAAAATGTGCATAATGTGAGTTGTATCTCAGACAAAGGATGTAGAGCACGAAGTAGGCCATCTCCAACTAGACCGTGAATTTGTATTGGGTTTGATGTTTGTGTAAAGGTGGAGGACCTTGATAATTAATCCCTTTTATACAATATTGTGGTGTTTGTTCTAAGAGAGTGTGAATTTCATGTTCATTCTTTGTATCACAACCTTGTTTAAAAAGAATTTTAAATCCATGAACATAGAACCTTTCCAAATTAATGGGTGTATCACTAACTTTGTTTTAATAAGATGGGTGATTAGCTTTGGGCATATGCTTCTCTTTAAGGGATTTTATTTGTAATGGGCAAGGTATAAATTATAAAGTGCTTTCTTTGTGGGAAGATGAAAACATATCAAGTGAAGGTATGGGTAGGTCTCTCTGATTTTTGAAGAAGGTGAGTGGGAAATATTAGTGGAGGATAAAGGACAATGTTGGTTCTAAGGCATCGCAATGTATTATTTAAGCAGCTATCAATGATCTCTTCATCATGTACCAAGATATCCTTAGTGGGAATCTTATATACATTGAGATATAAGAAAACATGAGCTTCATCACTTGTAGGAGAAGCGTTACCAAAGACACAACATGAAACATCAACCAAGGATCTCAAAGAAGACATCATTTTTCCAAAGCACTCAAACATTATGAAAATTTATTATTAACAACTACATGTATTGAGATAATGATTGTTACAACACAATGAAAATATAACTAGGATTACATATGGACAAAAGATTTTTGGAGACTATTGTCACCAAAATCTGATCAAGAATAACCAAGATAGGGGCATTGGGCACCTTAGACCAGTGAGTTGATTTTTTTAAATTTAAATTCTAGAAATGAATTTCAATGTCTAAGAATTCTAATTTGTATCTATTTAGGTTTGATAACATGTAAATTTTTAGAAATGCTTAGAACTTCAATTTTTGCAATCTAGAAAACATAATTTTGTATGCAATTTTTAGATATTTTGAATAATAATATTGTAATGCCCAAAAAATTTGCAATAAAATCAGCTAAGGGAAAAACACAATTTCAAATTTTGTTCACATACGCTTGCAAAACTCTCAAATTTTTCTACCAAAGCAAGAATTACAAGGAAGCATACAACTTTCGACCTAACATAAACTATAATCTTTTAGTTAGAAAACTAAATTCTTATACAATCATGGTTGGGGATTCAAAGGGGGACATGAAGTTCACATCATCAGGGTAGGCTTAGTTAGTTCTACAAACACATTCATAATAAGAAGGTGCAATCAAGACATAGGCTATGCAAATATAATATATAAATATTAACCCAAAGTAATGAAAAGAGAGCAAACCCTAGGGGATAGACCTAATTCTTGATTGGGGGCTTGTCACTGATGGCCTTGCCTACATATATAATTCATAGAGGAACCATAGTTCGACAACTAGACTTCAACCATCTCCCACATGGTTGGATAACAAGGGAATATAATCATTAGGTTAAAAAGATGCCTTACCATCGACATTGACACAAACCCCTAACACCTCTCCACACGATAATAATAGGTAATAATAGTTCAAGGTCAAGGGTTATAACTGACATATAGGATTTCCCAAGAATCTTTTGAAACAACAAAATAACACATACAATCCTCATGGTCAAGCAAAGTCAATCTCCAACCCTTATATTTGACAAAAACGAGAACAAAGAATAGAAGTGCTCACATGGTACTCTTAAAGCTATAAATATCTGAATCGGTAATCACAACTTTTAACATCTTTAAAGATAACTTATCATACTTATATGAGCTAAACAACCCTCAATTTTATTATTCAATGCTACTAATCAAATTCTACATCCGTAGTCAAGGACACTAATGATTATTTTTACCCACTAATGTACAAGAGTAAGTCTAGTAATATAAATCTCTTTTTCCATATGTATACCTACGTAATTACTATTTATGAAAATACAAAAGTATTATCATTGACTTCACAATCATTTTAACATAATTTTGTAGTTCAATATGCTACAAGGTAGATATATTATAAATAAGATAAATCAAGTTCTAATAATGAATTATGCAAATGCATTAATCAACCCTATTAAATAAATTTTATGATGCCCATCAATAACAAAGTTCTATTTTTACAACACATTAAATATATATTAAAAATTAAGATCCAAGTTTGTGATTCATTGATATTATTTCCTTGAACCTGTTGGCCTCCTTTAATGGTTTAATAACTAAGCCCTTAGAGCTATGACTTAGAGATTGAACATCTGAACTAAGTAGCTATCTCACTCGTCATGAAGGTGCATTTCAATTGTCAACCTAGGGATGTAAAATTGAAATGGGTCAACACTGTATGTGCACTAGGACTCTATTGCAGTCATCCATAAACTAGGAAAGAAACAATGCTAGAAATAAAATGTTGTAAGGAAATCAGCTTAAACACTGAGCGTAAATCAACATCTGCACTAAGCATTAACAACTGGATTGGAAATGAAAGATGGAAATGGAAATCTCAACAAACAGACATGAAACTACTCTATCTGCCTTGGCTGCAGGAATAGTCACAAAATGGAATTTTAGTGGCTGCATGAACATACAGTTGTTGAAATTGAAACTAACTACTGAACAAAAAATAACTTTTAAACTAAATAGGTGGAATTCTCACCAAGTGGGCCCCCTTGGGTGAGTCTCCCTTAAACTAACTCAAATGCAGCAACTTAAAATATCATATTATTACTTGAAAGCATAAGTACAACATCTCAGTGATATGACTGTATTACTAAAACTAGAAAATGCGAATACAAACTTAGAATATCCAACCTTATCAAAAGGGGCATCTGACCATTATTTATAGAGAGAAAAACTATTGATTAACCCTAACTACCTAGGAAGTCGAGTCCATCAAAATAGGAGGATGCCACTTATTGAAAGCATAGAAAAAGATGGAGGAAGTTATGCATGTGCTAAATTGGTCAAAGCAGACTTACTCCAACGGGAATCTAGCACAACACACTCCCTAGATTTTCTCAATAGACAAATATGACCATTAAAAAGGTAGTTACACTCTTTTATTCAAATTAGGAATTTCCCACCATGAGAGTTTTCTTGCCTTTGACTTCTTAATGATCAACTTCTTAGCTTCTTGGTAATCAACCAGCTGGCAAGATTTTCTCCCACTTGGTAGGCTTTGTCGACATCAGCATTTTAGTGGAAACCTGCATAATATCATTAGCACGCACAAACAACCGCATATCTATAATTACCTTAGTAACATTCATTCAACCACTTGTAAAATCAACATAGATTATTCACATAGTATGATAATGTCATTAAAATTCATAAGGATAAACTTATGCCCAAGGTCTATGGTTTTAAGGAAAATATCAACAACCAAGTGTCAAATTCTATGATGGAAACAACAAATATATAATGAATCCTATCAAAATTGAGCCATTAATTAAGCTCATCATTCCCCCCAACCTAATGTTTTGTTGGTCCTCCAGCAGAAGGAGCACTATTCTTTTGCCTAGTTAATGCCCTGAAGTCACCAACTACCAGTTGTCCCACATCAGTTTCTGTAGTGTCTGAATTAGGATCCTAGTAGAATCCTTGTTTGTTCTCTAGTCTGTTCCATCTTGCCCTTTCTGTAGCTAAATCATACTGGTAAAACTTGTAATCTAGCATAGGCCACAATAGTGTAGGTGGCTGAAATGTTAATGGAAGCCAAAACTGTTGTTTCAACCTTCCAATTTGTATGTACATGTCAACTCTTTTGCATGCTGCAACATAGTTCTCTAAAGAGTGGGGTTCAGCTTGTTTCAACTCTTCTGGCAAACTATTCTACCTTTGTGCTTAGTATCCCATTACTAATTTCCCTATGGTTTCAGCTACCTTCTCATATTCCTTGTAAGTCTCTTCTCTAATAGGCATAATCCTATTCTTGTAGCTTAGGCAATAAAGAATTATATGCCATGTCTAGAAAATATCTACAGGGTTACTAGATTTAGCCCTGAGAGGCAAGGGAGTATGAAATTCCCTTTCCATGTAAGTTCTATACTATTGCCCCCAACTAATTTCATTCTGAATATACGACATAAATTCCCTTAAATGGAGGTCTCCAATACATAGTAAGGGATTCCAATCATGATCATCAGACAAAACATAATTATGCAGGTATAGTTCACATAACAAGATTTTAACATCAAGAGGGGCAAACTGATAGCCTGGAAAAATTCATGTGGAGTGTCAAGAGAAGGGCTCAAACCTGAAATAATCCTTGATAGTTTAAAGGAAAGATTTTTCTCCTTCAAATGCAGGGCATACACTCTAGAAGGAGTTCTGCATGCTAGCATTTTGGGTATTAAATCTACCACATTGTCTACCTTTTCCTTCAAGGTAGCAATTTCTGCATTCTTTTCTTCAATATTTGTATTCTTCTTTTTTATCTCACCCTGTAGCTTGCATTTTTCCTTTTTTCCATTCCTCCTCTTTTCTTTGCATTTCACTCCATAGTTTCAAAGCTACATCATTCCACGAAAAGGCAGGAGGTTTATGTGTTCCTATTAAATTTTTTTTTTGCACTGATTCTTGTTGTTCAAATAATACCAGTTGTTGTGATTCTGATTGTTCATCCTGCTCTGGCTACAGGAGTTCTGGATTCTCATCTTGTTCTTACTGCAGGGGTTCTTGACTTTCTTCTTACTCTTGATTCTCAACCTTTCTACAATGACAACAAGCTCTACTAATCTGAAATTTGCTTGTTCTTGAAAAATATCTTTTTCTTTAACATTCACCTGCCTCATTGGGGCTTTCATCTCCTCCCTAGATGTTTTTCTAAGCCTAGGGCTTCTCTTTGGAGGTACACTACTGGCTGGCCCAGCTGGTTTTGATCTCTTAGGAGGGTTTTTGTCTTTCCCTTCGGCTGCAGGAAGAATAGTGTTATCAGTCTTTCATTTCTTAAGGCTTGGTGTTGCTTCTTTTTTTGTTTGCTTCTTGGCCTTCCCCTTTCTTATTTTTTCTTCTTTCATTTGTGCCTCCTCTCTCCTAAGGGCAGCCCTAGTTTGAATTGGGGTTTTGGGAAGAGCACTAACATCAGAGTCTGAGGATGAACTTTCCTCATCTGAATATTCTGATTCAAAAGAACCAATTTCTATAGCTTTCTTAGTTGTAGGAGGGTTTGAACTAGGGTTTGCACCAGAGGTTGATGCTCCATGAGTGGTTTCAGCAGCCCTTTCTTTCCTATTAACCCTACAAGGTTGAGACTGACCTCTAAGATGTACACTTTCTGGTCTAAATTGATCAATATTTACAAATTCTTCCCATGTCATGTCAGACACCTCTTGCAGAGATTTCTCTACTAACAATTTTATTAAACAATGGTGAGAGACAGAATTATCCCTACCTTTTTTATGTTTCGGCCACCATGATGGCAAGGAGGTGATATAGCACATTAGGCACGTTCATTCTTCTTCCATGCCTCATATGGTTCAGGAGCTTGAAGTGTACATAATGGAGGCATGACTGGCGACCCTCACAAGCAATATACTTGACAATGTGGACAACTACTTGTTTCCATGGCTCTGGTAGAGAAGTTCTATTTGTACCTTGTTTATCCACAACCAATGGAGGGTCATTGGGTTCAGTAAATTCAGCCCTGGATGACCTTGCATCTCTGGTAGTAGGGTATGGCTCTCCATTAGAAGGTAAACCCATTACCTCTACAATTATTTCCTCAATAATGATCACCTCTAACCCTTTTGCCATTGCCTTACCCTCAAAGAGTGTTTGTGCAAATTATTGCACAATGTCCTCATTGTAGCAGTCAAGTTTCAAGAAATAATCCATCCATCCACAATTCCTGAACTCTGCTAGAGAAGGTGCATCCTGCATTACCACATCATGAACTATGGGTTCATTCCTAATTAGTTGACCTCCCATTTTTTCAACTGCCTGCAATCAAACAAGCACTCTGCTAAATTTCCTTTTCCTGCAATCTCTTTTTGAAAACCCCAACTTCTTCCTGCAATTCTTCTGTTGTGTTACCGCTATTGTCATGTAGCTCACCAATTTACCTTTTTGGGTGACGTTTAAGATTATGACTAGGAAATAAAGATTAATAAATGAAGGGTATTATCAAGAAAAATGGTGGCGATTCAATGACATTTCACACATGCAAGCCATCATTTCAATTTATCATTCAAATAGGCTTATTTCAAATTTGCTAATATGGGTGACACATGGACTTGTGAGTTAACACTCCCTCACCTAAATTAGAGCATGTGTCTGCACAGGCTGGTTGGTAATTATGATTGGACAAGGCGGAGTACAATTTCATGCTATGTGAAATATCTACATTTAATTATAGTAATTAAAGAAATGCGCTAAAATTAATTAAGAGATAACAAATTGTCACACATGTACCTAGAAAACATGGAGTTTCATTGCAAATAATGTGGAGAAAGTACCGGTTACCTTTAAAAAGTGTGGTTGAGCAATTAATGTAGTGGTGATGGAATGAAATGATGGCAAAATGGAGTGATGGTGGAGTTATGGAAGAGAGAGAAGATGGAGATGGATGGGCGGATGGGTGGATTAATGAAAAAGGGGATTCCCACAAAAGTGGAAATATTTATTATGAAGTGATTGCATATGTACTTGGATCAATCAGAATGAGGGACACTAGGTCCGCTTCCTTCAACTGTAGGAAGTTTGGAGGTTGGGTGCTGATTAAATTCCTGCATGAATTCTTCCTTGGATGTTGGCTTGTGATACAACCTTAGACGGTGACCGTTGACCAAAAGTTTGAATCTGATAGGGTCAATGGTTGTGAGTTGTACAACATCATTGGGAAAGACTTTTACAACTTCATACGGTCCCAACCATCTAGTCTGCAATTTACTTGCATTATCTTGATACCTAGAGTCATAAAGGAGTGCCCAGTCACCAAGTTGGAACTTCTTGTCCTTTATGTATCTATCATTCCATTTGACCCTTTGATTCTGCACTACCTCAGTATGATGTAGAGTTGTCTTTCTCATCTCATCCAAAGCATCTAGTTGCATGATTCTATCTTTTTGTACCTCAGATATGTCCATCCCAAGGTCTAGTGCAGTCCTAAGAGTCTTATGCTCAAATTCAATGGGCATCATAGCTGTCTTCCCATACAGTAATTCAAAAGGAGTGAAACCTGTGGTTGTTTTCCAGGTGGTCCTATAGGCCTAAACAGCTTCTGGCAATCTATTTGCCCAGTATTTCTTATGAATAGTCACTGTTTTGGTCAAAATTGCCTCAATTTCCCTATTGGTCACCTCAGATTGGCCATTGGCCTAAGGATGATGGGGGTAGACTTTTTGTGCCTCACATTATATTCATTAACTAGTGTTGTGACAAGGGTTGATGTAAATTGAGCCCCTTGATCAATCACTATCTCCCTTGGGACCCCATAAAGAGTGAAAATTTCCTCATAAAGAAATTCTACAACCTTATTATCTCTGGCATGCTTCATAGCTTTAACTTCAACCCAATTGGTCACATAGTCAGTGCAAACCAAGATGGAGGATTTTCCATTTGATAGAGGATCAATGGGGCCTACAAAATTGAGTCCCCATTTATCAAATGGAGTGATCACTACCTGGGGGTAAAGAGGCATCTTATCAGATTTAGTTGGTCGGCCCATCCTCTGGCATCTATTACATTTTCTGGTATACCTGCCTGCATCTTTATCAAGTGTGGGCCAGTAATATCCTATATTAAGAATCTTCATTGTTGTCATCTTGGCTACAAAATGCCCTCCACAAGGTTCATTGTGACATGCATGCAATATATCATATGTCTCATCTTCCCTTACACATCTCCTCATGATATGGTGTGGTCCAGTGTAGGATAAGCAACTTGCAATCCATGAAAAAGGAAAGGTTTTCTCAATGAGTACCCTTCTCTCTTTTGGAGAGAAATGAGGAGGAACTCTCCCTATAACCAAGTAATTGGCTATGTTAGCATACCAAGGTGTATGCACACTGATGCAAAATAAATTTTCATTAGGGAAAGTCATCAATGACTTGAGTGTCTTTTGATGTAGTAAATCTAGAAAGAAAGTTTGCTACAACATTTTCCTTTCCTGGTTTATCAACAATGGTGATGTCAAACTCTTGCATCAGCAGCAACCACCTTGCTAGCCTTCCTGAAATGAGGGGCTTATTCATGAGGTATCTTATTGTTGCATGATCTGTATGAATAAAAATCTGATACCCTGTTATGTAGTGCCTAAATTTGTTAAGGGCATAGATGACTGCCAACATTTCTTTTTTTATCACTGTGTAATTAAATTCAGCCCCTCGTAGGTTTTCACTAACAAAGTAGATTGCATTCTCAATTGTTCCTTCTTTTTGTCCCAATACAACTCCTATAGCATAGTATGATGCATCTGTATGAATGTGAAAAGGAAGCTCCCAATTAGGACCTTTGAGTATAGGAGCATGGGTTAAAGTTGCTTTTAAATAAGAGAATGCCTTGTCACAATCCTCTGTCCACTAGAATTCAACATCTTTAGTGAGAAGATTGTATAGTGGTGTTTCCATTTTGCTAATTTTTTTGATGAAATTCCTATAGTACCTTGCATGAGCCAAGAAACTTCTAACATATTTTTGCTTTGCAGGAATAGGCAGATTGGTAATCACTTCAATCTTGGTTGGGTCTACT